>JAFMOC010000151.1:0-432500 GCA_019802505.1 Corydoras sp. C115 | reverse complement strand
ACACATATACTGTATATATGTGTGTGTGTGTGTGTGTGTGTGTGTATATATATTATATATATATATATATATATATATATATATATATATATATATATATATATATAAACCAATCAAAGGTGTTAAATAGGAAAGAAATAACACAATGAGGAGATTTAAAAATAAAAGCGTAGACAGAGGCCTAGCTCTACAGAGATCAGATTATAATACACCTCTTGGTGCTACTTGGACACGTCATCAGTGAAGAACCCAGGGTCTTGGGGTGTTTTGGGTCTTTGATCTTCATACACCCTCACCTGGGCGAACCAGTCGGGGGTGATCAATCCCCGGCTTGTGTCCAAGTGGCGTATTACTCCACGTTAGCCCCCTACGGATCCACAGCCATCTTGAGGCCCTCTCTGCAGTCTCAAGAATGTTCTTGATGGCTCTTTTTAAATGCAGTCCTCTCACTCCAAGGTGTTTGAGGGTTCACAGGAGTGAATGGCCAGAGAAGCCTCTGCACCCAACCTCGACCGGCTCGCAGCCATTGCTCCGGCAGTCTGTGCTGAGCTCTGCATACTTCGCCCTCTTACGCTCGTGTGCCTCCTCAATCCGGTCTTCCCAGGGGACAATTAGTTCCAGAATAACCACTTGTTTGGTGGATTCCGGAGTCAGCACCATGTCTGGGCGGAGAGATGTGCTTCGTTGGGAACTTGAGCTGCCTTCCGAGGTCAACTTGAAGCTGCCAGTCATGGGCAGAGGTAAGGAGTCCCCCTACCGCCTTCGGTTGTTTAGTTGGTAGTGCCTTCTGCCCTGCTCTGATGAAGGTTATTAATTGTTTTGGGGCAGCCTGGATCTTGCTGTGCTGGATTGCTGTGCCAATGGAGTCTGCCAGAGCTTTCAACAGTTGGTCGTGGCGCCAGTGGAACCCACTAGCATCTTATGCGTTATCCTTGCCTCTACTCTATTGACGGCCTCCTGAGCTTGCCACTTCCAGTTTTCACGAGGATGCCTGCTGCAGGGACATTTCTGTCTCTGGAGTCCCTATATAACAGCACCTCTCTGGAACGGGTGACTTTGAACTCCTCCGTTAGTCCACTGAAGGGTAGGTGCAGCTTGTTGGAATGGTCGTACAAGGCGATGCTGCTCAAGGACTGAGGAAGTCCCAGCCACCTCCTCAGGCACTGGTTGATGTACTTCTCTAGAGCTTCTACAGTTGTTATCGGCACTTCATAGACTAATAGAGGCCGGAGTATTCTCGGCAGGACACCGTGCTGGTAGATCCAGGCTTTGAATTTACCAGGTAAGCCAGATCTGTCAATTGCTGTAAACCAGGTGGACAGTTCACTCTTGGTTTGCTGGATGGCAGCTGAGTCCTTTAGGGAGTTGTCAAAGATCTTGCCCAAGCTTCTGACGGGCTTCTCAGTGACTGATGGGATTGTTGTTTCTCCCAGAATGAAGTGGAACCTGTCAGACACTTTGCCCTTCCTTAGGACCAGAGACCTGGATTTAGCAGGCTTGAAGCTCATCCTTGCCCAGGAGATGAGCCTTTCAAGCCCCTGAAAGAGCCATCTGCACCCTGGAACAGATGATGATGTCACTGTTAGGTCACCCATGAAGGCTCTTATAGGGGGCTGCCATATGCCAGATCTTGACTTTGGTCCTCTGCATTCCACCTCAGCAGATTTTACAATCCAGTTCATGGCCAATGAGAAGAGGGTTACAGAGATTGTACAGCCAGTAATTATCCCCTTCTCAAGGCGATGCCAAAATGCCGTTGTTCGGCCCAAAGAGACTCTCGCGCTGAAGTTGCTGTGATAATCCACAATGAGGCTACGGAATTTGTCGGGAATATGGTGTCTTGCCAGTGCTGTCTCAACTAGCTTGTGTGGAATAGAACCGTAGGCATTGGCCAAGTCGAGCCAAAGACCTACCAGGTCTCCTTTGCATTCTCTTGCCTCACAGATCAGCTGCGTCACAACACCTGTGTGTTTCAGGCATCCAGGTATTCCTGGGACACCTCCCTTCTGGACGGAGGTATCAATGTACGCATTCTTTAGGAGGAAGTCTGTCAGATATTGGGACACAATCTTGAAAAAGATCTTACATTCGACACTGAGAAGTGAGATGATACGAAACTGCTCAATGTTACAAGATTCTTCCTCCTTCTGTATCCACACTCTCTCAGCATACCTCCACTGTGCAGCTACCTTCCCTCTGCGCCAGATTACCCTCAGAATCTTCCAGAGACGTTTCAGGAGCTGGGGGCACTGTTTATAGACCTTGTAGGGGACACTGCTTGGTCCCGGAGCAAGCTACTACTCCTTCCACCTCCTTCAGGATTGGTTCAGTGGTGATGAATTGATTCCCTGGTTCTGGCGGAACCAACAGTTCCCTACACAGACCGAGATCTTGTTCCCTCAGGGTGTCACCGAAGGTGGCGTGGAGATAATGGTCGATTTCCTCTACAGGGCAAGTGAGGTGGCCACTTCGCTTCTGGCCCAGTAGTTTCTTGGTGAAGCCAAATGGGTTGCCAATAAAAGCGCTCCGTTTCCGTGCCCTTTGCTTACCCTTCCTTCGGTGGCACTCCTTATAATATCTGTAAGTTCTGACAAGGCAGTCTGTTCCTCCTCCTTTGCTGTCTTGAACTGGCACCTCAGGGTTTTCAGCTCTTGCCTCAGTTGATAAATCTTGGCTTCTCGTCGGTTTAACTTTGCTGGCTTGCTTGATTCTTGCCTTTCTTCAGTGCCAAACCGCTCTGCTCCTATGTTCATGATGATGTTGCACATGATGTGGAGCTTCTGGTCAATACTGCCCTTTAATGTAACTTCCAGGCACTTGTTGACATCCTCGTTGAAATTTTCCACTCCTTGTCGTTAGTGGCAGGCCTCTTCACCTTACGCTGTTCCAATTTTCTGCTTGTAGGGGGGACTTATGATGCTTGGAGGTTCCGGGTACTGTGGGGAAATTCCAGACCTGGATCCTCCTCCGTCTCACCAGGTCCTGCAGTTGACTCAACAAGAACTGTTGCCCGAGATGCCATCACTGAGCGTTGCTTCACTCTGACCCTCCTTAAGCAGGCCATCTTTGCATGATAATTTTTAAAATATATAATTTCACGTGTAAGTATATTTACACACGAATTTATATATTTTATTATCATGTTTTATGTAATGCTTATCTCCTATATCAAGATATCATTTATGATTCTGCCATATTTGTCATTATTCATTTTGTAGTAAAGACAAAAATCTGATTTAAACTCATTAATTTTGGTTCTGCTCTTTTCAGTGACTGGACCATTGGACAGTGTTCTCCGTCATCTTGGAATTGTGAGGTACGAAAAATTACATACCTTCTTCCTTATGCAAAAAGACCACTGAAATTGTGTGTCATTTTGTAGATATTAGGGCAAAACTGAATATGTATTTTATTATATATATTTTTTTAATTATTTTTTTTACCAAAATCGGCCTTATCATATTTTGTGAAACCAAGAGGGTGCACCTACCAACCTGGTCAAACAGCTTTCCCGACTGCACTGATGCTGAATCACTAGGGTGAGCTATTGTCCACTTTAGCCGTTCGCAGAACATCGTAAAAGTTAAACTGTACATGGTTCTTAAAGGGAACAGCAAGTGTCATGCCAATTGGTTTATTGCACCTTACGCCCAAAACACAACCATGAATGTTCATAAGAATTAGCACATGCATTTCGCTCCTTTTGCATAAGATGTATTTTTCAGTCATTACTACAGCAAAAGCACACCGACACACCTGGTTGACTGTTTGCTGAAGAGTGCTAAAGTAGGACCTTCAAAGGGGATACAGGAGAGCATGTTGGAGAATATTAAGCTTTGTACCACCAACTTTCGGATCAGTTTATGGTCTAGTTTAAGTTTAAAGTTTTCTGTAAAACCAAAAATAGGACTTTATTATTTTTTTGTTGGGCACAGACTCAATTATAAACCTGGTGGCATAGTGGCTTAGTGGTTAGCATGTTCGCCCCTCAGCAGTAGGGATTCCAGGTTCGAATCCCAGTTTGGGTGGAATTTTCATGTACTCTCCATGTCTGTGTTGGTTTCCTCCCACAGTCCAAGAACATGGATTCAAGGTAAATTAAATGCTCTAGATTCCCCCATATAGTGCGTGCTCATGTGTGTCTTTGTGAATTAGTGTGCCTTCCTGTCCTGGGTGTGTCTGCCCCTGCCCCCACGACCCTAGTAGAGGATTAGGCAGAAGACAATGAATGAATAATTACAAACCTGTTTATACATCAATGTTTAGTGTGAGGTCTATATGGTGTACAGTACCTGTTAAACATATGCACATACCACCTTCTTGCTCTATTGTCTGTTTTATTTACATACCATATAGATTTGCAGTTTTACAATTTTAGACTGTAGTACATCTGTTTTTTGTTAGTCCCCTGTTGGTTCTCTGCATCTCTATTGGTCAGGACTATCCCAGAACAGAGGGAGTTTGCGTGGTTTGTTGTTTATTGTTAGTTCTGCAGTGACACTGATGTGGTGAGAGGGTTTTAGTGCAGCAGTTCTGCTGTAGTCTCATTTCTCCACCTCAATAATACTAAAACCTGTATTATTTGGGTCCTTACCATTAGAACAGAGTAAGGTGGATTAACCCAGTATGTACTGTAGTCCACTGTAGTGTAGATGGACTAGAGTCTGGACCTTTAGAACAAAGTCCATCTTTACGGTAGTTGGAACTGATAACATGGGCATTAAGTGGAGAAAAAAGAAGGTGTGTCCAAACTTATGACTGGTTCTGTGTATAAGCTTTTCCAATTAATTTTAACATTTTTTTTAATCCATAGGTTCAGTGATATCAATGCCGGAAATATAATTCGCCACTTGGCTCCAGATGTTGGCATGTTCTTCTCTTCCTTCTTTATCCGCCGTTTGTGTAAAAAGCTTCTGGAACCAATTCCGATTCACAAAGAGCCCAGCATTCATCTCTCAGATACTGAGGTACAACACCCATCTACCAGAAGCAAACAAAATTATTCTGGCCCAAATGTTGCGCGGATTGACGACACTTAGGCAGACCGCATCCTGGTTCACAAGATAAGGGCCATATATACACCAGATTAGCGGCATACCGCAGCCAAAAGTGAATATCATGTACATACTCCAACACACTGGTCAACTATTCAATTATACTATACAATTTTGTATGCAGCCTGATAAATGTATGTAGATACAGAAAATAAATAAATAAATAAATAAAATCTGATACTAAAGTGTCGCAGAAATACCAGAATAAGAATAAGTGCTGGAAAATGGCTGCAGCACTCAAATTATATTAGATCAGATCAGATTCAACTATATTGTCATTACACATGTACAAGTACAATCGATGAAATGTGCTGGGGATCCAGGTTCAAATCTCAATCTGGGTGGAGTTTCCATGTTCTCCGTGTCTGTGTGGGTTTACTCTGGGTTCTCTGGTTTACCCCCACAGTCCAAAAACATGGATCAAGGTCAATTGAGTTCTTCAAATTGCCACATATAGTTTGTGTATGTGAGTGTGTGCGCAGTGATAGATTGGCGCACTGTCCTGGGTGTATGTGCCCAGCGCTTGAAACGCTCTCCATTGAATGGGCATGGGGAACCCCCCCACAATCCTAGTAGAGGATTAAAATAATAATAAATGAAAAATAATAAATGAAGTTCAAGTTCAAGTAATTTATTTAAATAGCGCTTTTTACAATAGTACATTGTCACGAAGCAGCTTTATTGTAACAGTGGCAAGAAAAAACTTCCTGTTATTGTTACGATCGGGCGCGCTGTCCGTACGAACGCGGGGCAGCGTGGTGCGGTGAGGTTATAGGAAGCGAGCCAGGTGACCAGGTAAGCAATATGTAGGTTTTTATTCCCAAGAATCAGCGGGAACGCTGCTGAAGGCACGGCGGAATGTGCCGGGAGTGAAATAAACAAACAAACACCGAACGTAACCTGCGCTAATGACGCAAATAAAGAACATAAACAAATACATACAAAATAACTAAACAGCGGGAACGCCACTGAAGGCACGGCGAGACGTGCTGGGAGCAAACACAAACAAAATAACTAAACCTAACCGAACCAAAACACCCGACGTAGCATCCAAGCATACATACACCGAGACGTGCACATATACCCACAAATGCTGGCCTGCTGACTCAGGGCGCATGCGCGCCTCAAGTGCAGTCAACAGGCCACACGTGAACAGGTAGGACCCAATCCCAGCTCAAGGGGATGGGCCCTACCTACGGGAACCCTAACCGGCCAAACCCGAAACATGGGAGACAGGGGGGAGTGGCCTAGCACTCCCAACCTAACAGTTATGTTGTTATTTAAAGGAAAAACCTTGGGAGAACAAAGGCTTTCTTAAATGGTCGGGCAACATCAACAGCGTAGGACAGTCATGTACAGATTGTGTGGTGATCAGGTGTCCTTATTTAACAATTGGAAAACTATATAATTCAATTGAGGGCATCCTGCAGGACTGCCAGTCCAATAGGAATCCAGGTTCCACCCATTAATTGTTGTGGCTGCAGTGCTCTGGCAGAGCCATGTCGACATCTCAAGGAAATTGGAAACACTTAAAAAAAAAAACGACGAGAAAAGCAGTTAGAGCTAATAAATCAAAGTACTTGAATTATAATCAGAGTTTTATTGACACAGTGCAGCATGTGACTCCAGCATAACTGACTAGAGCAGCATAACTAAAAGGGGCAGATACTGCAGACTCTACGTAGTTCCCCGGAATAGCAGCTGTAATGAGGGGTGGGCATGAATGAGGACTGGAGACAGGATTTCTCCCAACAGGATAAGGCTTTATTACAACAGTTCAAATCACAGGAAACTACAGCTGTAATGGCCTGGTGTTGCTCGCCGAAATCCCGCTCCCATGGGGTCCATGGAATTCTCTCTCCCCGCAGCACATGATGTCACAGCTCATAAAGCTGCACACGCCATCAGGCGAAGCCGAATGAGGTGCACTAATCAATCTCCCTGATCAGCGCATTGGCTTCACCTATTTCCCCACCCTCAGCGCCACCGCGCCACCACAGCATCATTTCAGAGCCACACCGTTTACTATAATGTGCTGGGTGAAGAGGTGAAATGTGAGCAGACACTGATTCCAGATTTCCAACACAACACCGCCAAGCTCGAGATCTACACCTTTATCCAGAGGAAATTCATGAAATGCAACATTAAATAAATGTGTTTTTAATCTACTTTTAAAGATTGATAGTCTCTCAGAATCGCAAAGAGCGACTGGAAGGCTATTCCAAAGTTAAAGAATAAATAAATATTTAAACTTTGTTTGGTTCCTTAGGATGATGAAACGTCTGATTCAGGACTTGAGGAGGAGAGTGAGGCATCTTCTGCTGGAACTTCAGAGGAAGTGAAAGTACCTTCAGCAGGTCCACCTCAGTTTATACAGAAACTCATGGTCTTTGCAGCCGGACTGAAACTCCTGATGTCCACTGTGATGAACACAGCTGGCAAAGTGGTGGTGGCCATACTGCTGGGACTGGCAGGTAGTATATGTGACCACAGCCAGATATTTATCAATGTTGCTCCTGCAACTTTCTGTATGGCATAAAAATAATTTAACTTTTTATTTCTTTGCTCAGGAACTCCAGATTCTGTACCTTATTCAATGCTCTGATACAAGTTTGTTTTTACAGGTATCGTTTTACCATCCTTATCATCAGCACTGTATTTCGGGGCCTTTCTGAGCCTGGTGTGGTGTTGGGTGCTGGGTCTTGCTGTTGAACTACTACTATTCAGCACGTTGTGTGTGATGATGGCTATATTTTGTGGTGGACACATTCTAGTCCTTTATCTTTATCAGCTGCCTCTGTTCCAGCAACTTGTACCACCTCAGGATATTTACGCACGGTATGTATTTGCTATAGAATATGCTTAGATTATACAGGCATATGTACAAACAGTATGTACACTTGTAATTGTGCTTGTAGGGACAGAGTCCAGAACTAAAGATGGTTGAAAAGTAATCTTTAATGCAAAAGACACCGGGTGAAATCAGCATGCAACAGCACATAAACACAACACTACACAATTCATTCATTCATTATCTTCTGCTTTATCCTATATTAGGGTCGCGGTGGGGTTCCCCATGCCAATCCAGGGGAGAACCTTTCGGGCGCTGGGCAGATTCACCCAGGACAGGGCGCCAATCTATCGCTGGGCACTCACTCACACAGAAACGCATGCATTCACACTCTATATGGGGCAATTTGGGGGACTTCATCCATGTTTTTGGACTGTAGGAGGAAACCGGAGAACCCGGAGGAAACCCACGCAGACATGGGGAGAACATGGAAACTCCACCCAGATGGGGATTCGAACCGGGAATCCCTAGTGCTGAGAGGCGAATGTGCTAAGCACTAAGCCACCGTGCCGCCACACTACACAATGTTCCATCAAAAAACATTAGGAAAGGCAAGCCTTATAAAAATACAAAGAGTAATCACGTGACAGGAAACAGCTGACCTGAACAGATTTACTAGTAACATAGAACTTCTCAATCAATTAACACACAACTGAACCAGATTAAACAAATTTACCAGTAATAACAGAGTTCAGTAGTGGGCACTGATGTAACAAAAATATTTTAACCAGATTAAATGTTAAAAAACAACAGTCCAGTAAAGGGCACTGATGTAACAAAACCATCTGAACCAGATTAAATGGTTTAACCAATAATAACAATAGAGCCGGTGGCTTAGTGGTTAGCACGTTCGCCTCTCAGTGCTAGGGATTCCTAGTTCAAATCCCAATCTGGGTGGAGTTTCCATGTTCTCTCCGTGTCCGCTTGGGTTTCCTCTGGGTTCTCTGGTTTCCTCCCACAGTCTAAAAACATCGATCAAGGTCAAATGAGTTCTTCAAATTGCCCCATATAGGGCCTTGGGAGTGGGTATTCTGTGGCGTGCAGTGGGTGGGGCTGCTAAGCGGTCTCACCACTGTCGCCTGGGCCTGCTCCCAACATTACACATAGACACTTAAGGTTTCGGGCTGGAGTGGGGGTGCACGTTTCTGGGTCGGATCGTGTGCCGACCTCCCACTCCTCCCCCTTTTAATTGCACCTTAAAAACAACACGCACCAACAGCATATCTGGGGGTGGGGGTATGTGTGTGGGGGTCTTAAGCCCACTCCCCCGTTTCCCGTTATGCCACTTGGGGTGGGGGGTAAGAGAATAAGGGGCAGTCCATCTGGTGGGGGCGGAGGCGGTGGGTGTGCTGCGGGGCTTGGGGGGGTGGTGGGGGCGGGGCTGATGTTCTGGCCTCCCTGGGCCTGTTTGGATTCTTGGGTTATCGCTCTGGGCTGTGCGGTCGTCCCTCTGGCCGGGCTTGTCACCGGGGTCTGGCGGGCGCTCAGCTGGGGGTGTGTGCTTGGCTGTTGGTGGTGCTCGGCGGTGGTCGGGGGCGGGTCCTCACCGTGGCGGGGGATTGCCCTGCCGGTCTGGTGCAGCCCAGGCTGTGGAACAACTTTGCTGGTTCATGGCTTTGGCTGTCCCCTCCTCTCCACCCTGGAAAGAATGGGTTTAACTTCTGGGTCCGGATTTACTTCGAACGAGTGGAGGTGAGTATGAGGGTGGGATGGTTTGAGTGCGTATGTGTGTGAATGTGTATTTGTCAGGCTGGGGCCTGGTCTGCCCCCTCTCCTGGATCATCTGGGGTCCACCTAATGGTGGCCCTCACCTCCGCGTCGCATTCCCCTCCGGGGGGGTTGTACCCTTTGCCCGCTGGTGGGCTGGTGGCTCTTGGTATCGGGGGCTGGGCGCTGGGGTATGTGCTGGCTGGGCCTGGTGGCTGCCTGGTTGGGTTTGGCTGGGGGGTGGCGCGTCTCGGGGTCCCGGGCCTCCGTGTCCATGGTCGGATTTGCTCCGGCGTGGCGGGTGCTGGCGGGGTCTGAAAGCTTGGGGCTGCTGACCCCGGGGCTCAGCGGGGGGCTGCTGGGGGCTTTCCTCGGCTCTCCCTTCGGGTCCGTTCGGGGATGTGTGGTTGTGCCTGCGTTGGGGCCCCTGGGGGCGCTGCGCCTGAGACCTCCGCTGTGCCTTCGGCCCTGGACTTCCTGGTGTCTGCCTCGGACCTTGGGGTCGGGGCCGGGGGTCCGACCCCAAGGGTTATTATTATTTTTTTTTTTCTTTCGGTTTTTTCTTCTTCCTTCTCACCACTTTCGTATACCTCTTTTTTTTTTTTTTTTTTTTTTTTTTTTTTTTTCAGCCCGAAAGAGTTACATGGGTTCCCCCTCAAATGGGCTCACCACCTGTGGGGGGGTTAGTAATAGGGGTTCGGTGCAGTGTGGATCGGGCGGTGGCCGGAGGCGTGGGCCTGGGCGTCGCGATCCTCGGTTGCTGAAATTGGCTTTCGGAACTTGGAACGTCACTTCACTGGCAGGGAAGGAGCCTGAGCTGGTGCGGGAGGTTGAGAGATACCGGCTAGATATAGTCGGGCTCACCTCAACGCACAGCTTGGGTTCTGGGTCCAATCTCCTTGAGAGGGGCTGGACTCTGTTCTTTTCTGGAGTTGCCCATGGTGAGAGGCGTCGGGCAGGTGTGGGCTTTCTCGTGGCCCCCCGGCTTGACGCGTGCATGTTGGAGTTTTCTCCGGTGGACGAGAGGGTAGCTTCCCTACGCCTTCGGGTTGGGGAACGGGTACTGACTGTTGTCTGTGCTTATGCGCCGAACGGCAGTTCAGAGTACCCAGCCTTCTTGGAGTCCGTGGGGGGGGTACTGGAAAATGCTCCCCCTGGAGACTCTGTAGTCTTACTGGGGGACTTCAACGCTCACGTGGGCAATGACAGTGAGACCTGGAAAGGTGTGATTGGGAGGAACGGCCTCTCTGATCTGAACCCGAGTGGTGTTCAGTTGTTGGACTTCTGTGCAAATCACGGTTTGTCCATCACGAACACCATGTTCGAGCACAAGGGTGTCCATAAGTGCACATGGCGCCAGGATGCCCTAGGCCGCAGTTCAATGATCGACTTTGTAGTGGTGTCATTGGACTTGCGGCCATGTGTTTTGGACACTCGGGTGAAGAGAGGAGCTGAGCTGTCAACTGATCACCACCTGGTGGTGAGTTGGATCAGATGGCGGGGGAAGATGCCGGTCAGACCAGGCAGACCTAAACGTATAGTGAGGGTTTGCTGGGAACGTCTGGCAGAAGAACCCGTCAGACAGATGTTCAACTCTCACCTCCGTCAGAGCTTCAACCACATTCCGGGGGAGGTGGGGGACATTGAGCCTGAATGGGCCATGTTCCGTTCCTCCATTGTTGAGGCGGCGGACAGGAGCTGTGGTCGAAAGGTAGTCGGTGCCTGTCGTGGCGGTAACCCTCGAACACGGTGGTGGTCACCCCGTGTAAGGGATGCCGTCAAGCTGAAGAAGGAGTCCTATCAGGCATGGTTGGCTTGTGGGACTCCAGAAGCAGCTGACCGGTACCGACAGGCCAAGCGATTTGCGGCTTCGTGCGTCGTGGAGGCAAAAACCCGGGTGTGGGAGGAGTTCGGTGAGACTTTGGAAAGTGACTTTCGGTCGGCTCCTAGAAGATTCTGGCAAACTGTCAGGCGACTCAGGAGGGGAAAGCAGTGTGCCACCAACACAGTATATAGTGGAGGGGGTGCACTGTTGACTTCGACTGGGGACGTCATTAGGCGGTGGAAGGAATACTTCAAGGACCTTCTCAATCCCACCAATATGCCCTCCGGAGAGGAGGCAGAGTCAGAGGACCCGGGGGGAGGCTTGTCCATCACTGTGGCTGAAGTCGCTAAGGTAGTCAGAGGGCTCCTTGGTGGCAGGGCTTCTGGGGTGGATGAGATCCGCCCGGAGTTCCTCAAAGCTCTGGATGTTGTGGGGCAGTCTTGGCTGACGCGCCTTTTCAACATTGCATGGTCATCGGGGGCAGTGCCTCTGGACTGGCAGACGGGGGTGGTGGTGCCTCTTTTTAAAAAGGGGGACCGGAGGGTGTGTTCCAATTACAGGGGAATTACACTCCTCAGCCTCCCCGGCAAAGTCTATGCAGGGGTACTGGAGAAGAGAGTCCGACTGATAGTCGAACCTCGGATCCAGGAGGAGCAGTGTGGTTTTCGTCCTGGTCGTGGAACACTGGACCAGCTCTTCACTCTCTCCAGGATCCTCGAGGGTTCATGGGAGTTTGCCCAACCAGTCTACATGTGCTTTGTAGATCTGGAGAAGGCTTTCGACTGTGTCCTTCGGGGTATTCTGTGGGAGGTGCTTCGTGAGTATGGGGTACATGGCTCCTTACTACGGGCCATTCAGTCCCTGTATTTGCGAAGCAGGAGCTTGGTTCGCATGGCCGGCAGTAAGTCGGACTGGTTTCCAGTGAGGGTTGGACTCCGTCAGGGCTGTCCTTTGTCACCGGTTCTGTTCATAATTTACATGGACAGAATTTCTAGGCGCAGCCAGGGGATGGAGGGTGTCCGGTTTGGTGATCTGAGGATCACGTCGCTGCTGTTTGCAGACGATGTGGTCCTGTTAGCATCATCAGGCTGTGAACTTCAGCTCTTACTGGATCGGTTTGCAGCTGAGTGTGAAGCGGCCGGGATGAGAATCAGCACCTCCAAATCTGAGGCCATGGTTCTCAGCCGGAAAAGGGTAGAGAGTCCTCTCTGGGTCAAGGATCAGATCTTGCCTCAAGTGGAGGAGTTTAAGTATCTCGGGGTCTTGTTCACGAGTGATGGGAAGATGGAGCGTGAGATTGACAGACGGATCAGCGCGGGGTCAGCAGTGATGCGGACCCTATACTGGTCTGTTGTGGTAAAAGAAGGAGCTGAGCCACAAGGCAAGGCTCTCGATTTACCAGTCGATCTACGTTCCAACCCTCACCTATGGTCATGAGCTTTGGGTAATGACCGAAAGAACAAGATCGCGAATACAAGCGGCCGAAATGGGTTTTCTCCGCAGGGTGGCAGGGCTCTCCCTTAGAGATAGGGTGAGAAGCTCGGTCATCCGGGAGAGACTCGGAGTGGAGCCGCTACTCCTCCGCATCGAAAGGAGCCAGTTGAGGTGGTTCGGGCATCTGGTAAGGATGCCTCCTGGGCGCCTTCCTAGGGAGGTGTTCCAGGCAAGTCCGGCTGGAAGGAGACCCCGGGGAAGACCCAGGACACGCTGGAGGGATTATATCTCTCAGCTGGTCTGGGAACGCCTCGGGGTTCCCCCAGTCGAGCTGGTGGAGGTGGCTGGGGCGAGGGAGGTCTGGGTCTCCCTACTTCGGTTGCTGCCCCCGCGACCCGAACCCCGGATAAGCGGAAGATAATGGATGGATGGATGGATCTTTTTTTTTCTTTTTCTGTTTCCCTTTCCATCTTCGTGTCTGCTGTATCGATATGATCCCCAAAAGAATTTATAATAAAATGTTAAATATATACCAAGTGGAGCATCATGGTGAAATGCCTGTATGCTCCACTTGTAAAATCAAAACTGTTGGGCCTGATTTAGACAAAAAATTTAATAAAATAAAATAATAAAATTGCCCCATATAGAGAGTGTGTTTGGTTGTGTGTGTCTGTGTGAGTGAGCGTGTGCCCAGCAATAGATTAGCGCCCTGTCCTGGGTGTATCTGCCCAGCGCCCAAAATGTTCTCCCCTGAATGGGCATGGGGAACCCCCCCTGCGACCATAGTAGAGGACAAAGCGGAAGATAATGGATGGATGGATGGAACAATCGAGCCCAGTAGAGGGCACTTATGTAACAAAGCCATCTGAACCAGATTAAATGGATTTACCAGTAAAAACAACAAAGAGCAGTAGCGGGTGCTGATGTAACAAAAACAGCTAAACAAATAATAAGGTTAAAAAGGTTAAAAGAATTTACAAATAAAAAAAACTTATCAATCAATTAACTGCATTAAACCGGTTTACCAGTAATAACAGCAGAGTCCTCCAGAGGAAGCTGATGTAACCAAAGCAGCTGAACCAGATTAAATGGGTTTACTAGTAATAACGACAGAGTCCCATAGAGAGTGCTGATGTAACAAAAACAGATATTCCAGGTCTTAGGCACTAGTGAGCCTTACCAATTTTTAAAACACATGCAACACATTTGCCTTATTAGTGTTTTGTGTTTAATTAAAAAATTTCATTCAGTCACTGTTCATATCATGTTTATTATCTCCCACTTTTTGTAACTCTTTTATTTTTAAGACTGTTTGGAATGACTGCATTCATCCACACAAATGAGTCAGAACCTTATAGTCTAAAGCTTCATACAGATGTTACATGGCCTGTGATAATGAACCCTCTGGTACTGCTGATGCTATACTACACACTACTGTCTTTTCTACAAAAATGGGCTCCATCCATCTCTGAGGTATGTATTATTCTTTGCATCACTCCTACAGGACAGTGTAAGTAACCCATAATGTTCTTTGTGCTCACAATCGGAGGTTTTAAAAAAAAACGTTACTAATGAAGAGTTGAGAGAGGCTTTGAGTTCACCTAGGGCAGACGTGCCCAATATGTCAAACCGGTTGACCAGTCAATGGCAGGTTGGTCACTCGCCATGGATCACTCCACATTTTTCTAGTACCAGTATCCATTTTACAAATTCCTGGAACCTTTCTCAGAAGGAGTCCTGTAAGGTTTGTTGGTTGCAGCTATGCCCATCAGCAACCAGGTTTGGGAACACCAAGCTGATTGCACTCAACTGACTTCACTTCCTGGCGAAATGTAATATACTTGAGTAAACCACTAGTATGTGTAACACATTTATTGATTTTAACTAGTAGAGGTGTGACAGAATATTTAAAATGTACTAATGCATATTCAGAAGAATCATCGACATTGATAACCAGAGCTTATAAAAAAACCCCTGCAATGCAACGATTAATCTTTGCTACTAAACCTATGTGTTTGTCATAAGTTAACGAGTCTTCGGTTTATCCTCAACTCCCTAGCTGGGAAATCAGACAAGAACAAATCTATTACTGAAGCAATGAGCATGTACAGTAATCCCTCACATATCGCGAGGATTGCGTTCAAGAGATACTGCGATGTTGCAGCATTACAATAATTGAATTATTTATATAATTAAGGCTTCATAAACCTTTCCTGCACTCATATAAACACGCAATATGCCGCACATATGGTGAAAACTCTGATTCAGAATTAAATGTATTAAAAAAACATTGGTTTCAAGCATTTTATAAAAGTGCTTGACAATCAAAAATCAGACCCATACAGAACTGTAAATCCTCTTACACCCTTAGTAACCGGTAAATATTTGTTCTACAAATACCTGGAACCTTGCAATTAAGAGAGAATCCTTTTGGGGGTTGGTTGGTACCACTACTGTCAACTAGTGACCAGATTTGGGAACCATTTTTTTAGAGCTCACCAAGCTGATTGCACACAACAGGCTGCACCTCCTGACCAAATGTATAAATGTTTAAAGGGGCAACCAGTACAGTTCTTTTCAACTGGAAAAATGTAAAGTATGTTTATGCTCATTTCGTACTTACCACGCATGATTGTTACTCACATTGGTTTGAAATAAAAATGTTAAAACATTATTAATGCTCTTACCTTCCAGCATGTTGTGCTGCTGAACAACACCTGGCAAAACTTTAAATATTCTGGCTTGGAATCCCAGCTCTCAGATGCAGAATACTCCCAATGCCTTGCTCTGCCCATCTACAGCCAGCATGAGCGCTCTTATGGTAACATTACTGAATTAATAATATTTTCGTTTTTTATAAAAATGATCACTAGTTTTAAATAATTCAAAATATTAAGACCATGCGCCCTATCAGGTGCATGGTATGTCACGATGATCATTGCTATCTCACATTCTGGCAACAGTCTATTTTCACGCCTTCCACCTGGTCATTTAAATCGCTGTATGTGAATAATACTTCCCCACTGGGCGTGGTCACCTCGAAATGAGACATGTTCAGGTACATTTCTGATCTTGGGGACGGAAAACACAGGTGCACCACTGACTGAAAACAACCTAGATGTCAACAGACATTCATTGCTATCTCGGTGGTAAGTCATCATCGCCAGCGCCAATGAACACTGAATAGAACTGAATGCTGTTAAATATCACTACATAGTCTACACCAGGGGTGCTCACACTTTTCTGGCCTGAGATCTACTTTACCATTGGACAGGTCATCGAGATCTACTGGGGTTAATCTCTATTTTTTAGGCTTTTATATTAAAACCTGTTTACACACATCATGTTAGTATTGTCGAATCTGTTAGAATTGCTCCTTTATTAAACACATTCCAGCAAATGGCGTGGAGAAAACCTGATTTTAGTACACCCAAACACACAGAATACAGCTCAGATGTAAAACAATCACTGTAACCTGCGTTTCCCTAAACAGAACATCCATCCATCCATCCATTATCTTCCGCTTTATCCTCTATTAGGGTCACGGGGGGTTCCTCATGCCTATCCAGGGGAGAACACTTCGGGCGCTGGGCAGATACACCCAGGACAGGACGCCAATCTATCGCTGGGCATACACTCACTCACACAAACACACTCTATATGGGGCAATTTGGAGAACTCAATTGACCTTTATCCATGTTTTTGAGCTGTGGGAGGAAACCAGAGAACCCAAAGTAAACCCACACGGACATGGAGAACATGGAAACTCCACCCAGCACATTTCATCGATAGTAATTGTACATGTGTAATGACAATAGTTGAATCTGGTCTGATCTAATATAATTTGAGTGCTGCAGCTATTTTCCAGCACTTATCCTTATTCTGGTATTTCTGCGACACTTTAATATCAGATTTTATTTATTTATTTATTTATTTATTTTCTGTATCTACATACATTTATCAGGCTGCATACAAAATTGTATAGTATAATTGTAAATGTATATACATCCATGTTTTTGGACTGTGGGAGGAAACCGGAGAACCCGGAGGAAAGCCACGTGGACACGGGGAGAACATTGAAACTCCACCCAGATAGGGACTCGAACCGGGAATCCCTAGCACTGAGAGGAGAAAATGCTAACCACCAAGCCCCCAAACAGAACATCAACATTAATGCATTTTGAGTTTGACATTGTAAAACAAATTAAAATCCTCCCACTCTAAATTTTGGAGTGAAGTCCTTCATTCATCTTGTCAGTCAAATAAAGTGTAAAAACACAAACAGAATCTATCTAATGGAGATGATTCTCGAGGCAGTGCTACGGATTTAAGCACGGAGGCGTGTTCACGTGCCAGTTTTGGGAACAGCAAGAGAGGGGGGGGGGTAGACTGCTCGCTTGAACAGCAATAGAGATCGCGATTCAGAATGAATCACATTGTGTGTGAATGTGTGCGCGCGTATGTATAAGCGCTTCCGATACTATGCTGTAAAAAAAAGCGCTGATACTTTTTGTAGTGATAACGCTTTTTAAAAAAAAATTTTAAACCTCCATCGCGATCTACCCGACACTTATTGAGCACCCCTGGTTTACACTATACTATGTTCTGACGTTAGTGTGGTTGTGCTGGGGGGAGGAGCTGCGGAACCAATGCATTGATCAGGGAAATTGATTAGCGCACCTGATACTGCTCTGCCTGATGACGTGTGCAGCCTTATAAGTTGTGACATTAAATGGCACGGGAAGAAAGAAATCATGGACCACCACAGGAGTGGGGCGTTCTGCAAACTACACCATGCCATACCAATGCCATACCAATCTCATTGCTGGGGATTCCTGGTTCGAATCCCAATCGGGGTCGAGTTTACTCGAATGTTCTTGTCATGTTTGTTTTGGTCACTTGGTGTGGGTTGGTCTATGTGTTCACGCCCCTGTAATCACACGCACCTGGGACTAATCGCGTTTTTGTTATTTAAACCCTGCACGCCCTTCCCACACCACCAGTTTGTCTTGTGCCACGCCTGTGCTAGCCCTGACACTACGAGCTCCCGTTCCTATCTTGAAAACCGTGCCTTGTTACCTCGTCCTGTTTGCTGTTTTCTGTTTTGTGTGTGTGTGTGTGCAGCTCATCATCCTGCCGCCTCCACTCCGCCAAGCCCTCTTCACTGCAGTTCTCCCGATTTGGAACACTACACCCTCTGACGTCATCTTCCACCGCCTCGTGTTCGCCTACGTTTTGTGTCTGTGTTCCCAGTACTGTCTCCCCCTGTTGTGGACAATAAACCTGGTTCTGTTCTTTACCTCCGTTCCAGTTTCCGTCACTCCGAGTAGCGAATCTGCCTCACCCGGTCAAGCGACCATAACATTACAAACTGGCCACAATGGATTCCTCGGAGCGGCGCGCTACCGGAGCGGAGCCGGCACAACCAGCACAACCGGACAACCGGACAACAGCCCGATCTGCTGTACAGCCGTCAGGAAGGACTGGCGGATTTAGTATGCAAGTTGGCGCTACAGTTACAGACTGCGTTCGCTTCGCTGCCCGCAGCTACCACAGCTTCCGCACCGACGGCTTCTCCGACAAACCAGGTACCAAACCCGCCGCCCGCGGGTGCCACACGCCCCGACGGAGCCGCCGTTCTCCCTGAACCGTAAGATGGGGACCTACAGCGATGTTGAGGCTTTCTGTTCCAATGTGAACTTTATTTTAACATCCGCCCCACATGCTTCCCCACCGACGCGCATAAAATTGCATTTATCATCGGGCTGCTACGCGGCCGCGCGCTAAACTGGGCTGAAGCGGCGCAGGGACTGATTTCACCGCTGGGCACCACTTACGCATCATTTTTGGAACGTTTCCGCTCTGTATTTGATCGTGCGGACTACACAGACGACATCGATTCTCGATTGCTCTCGGCACGTCAGGGGACCTGTTCAGTCGCGGAGTTTGTGGTCGAATGCGGGACCCTCGCCGCGGAGTCGGGATTGTGTGAGCGCTCACTCCACGGCGTGTTTCGCCATGCCCTGAATGAGCAGATGCGGGACGAATTAGCGACACGTGATCGACCCGAAACGCTCCAAGACCTCGTGAACCTCGCTATACTTATAGACAGGCGTATCAGTTTGCGACGCCGAGAGCGCCAATCCCGGGACCAGACCTGCACCGTCCACCCACCCTCACCTCCACCAAGGAAAGATTTTGCTGGAACCAGGAGGCTCAAAACGCCATGGATTTTTTCAAGGCTCGGTTCACATCTGCCCCCATCCTGATTCAGCCGGATCCCGCAAAGCAATTTATTGTAGAGGACGACGCGTCAGGTGCTGGAGTGGGAGCCGTCCTCTCCCAGAAATCGGAAGAGGGTCGCCTTCACCCGTGTACCTTTCCAGGAAGCTCTCGGCGCCGGAGAGGAATTAAGATGTGGGGAACCGCGAACTGATGGCGGTTAAGCTCGCGCTGGAGGAGTGGCGCCACTGGTTGGAAGGAGCAGCCCAGCCATTTGTGGTTTGGACCGACCACAAGAACTTGGTCTACATACAGTCGGCCAAGCGACTGAACTCCCGTCAGGCTCGGTGGGCCTTGTTCTTTGGTCGGTTCAACTTCACCCTGTCCTATCGACCTGGCACTCGGAACGCTAAGCCCGATGCCCTGTCTTGCCTCTTCACTGAAGAAGAAGAAAGGCCGGTTAATGATCTGATTCTTCCTCCCAGGTGTGTCATTGCAGGTGTCTCCTGGGAGATCCGCCGGGTCGTGGAACGCGAGCTGGCGAAGGATCCGGACCCTGGGCTGGGCCCATCTAACCGGACCTTCGTGCCCACCGCCGCCCGCTCCGCTGTACTCAAATGGGCCCACGAATCCCGCTGGGCCTGCCACCCTGGATGATCGCGAACCGAGATCATCAGGCGCCGGTTCTGGTGACTCTCCATGGCAGCCGATGTCCGGCAGTTCGTCGCCGCCTGCACTATCTGCGCCCGTAACAAGACCTCGCATCAGCCCCCTGCCTGACTGCTCCAACCGCTCTTCATACCTGGGCGTCCCTGATCTCATATCGCGTTGGACTTCGTCACGGGATTGCCGAACTCCAAGGGTAACTCAGTCATTTTAACTATTGTGGACCATTTCTCCAAATCTGTTCGATTAATCGCTCTGTCCAAGCTCCCTTCTGCCCTAGAAACCGCCAAGCTGTGCTTTGAACAGGTCTTCAGAGTCTTCGGCATCCCTATGGACATCGTCTCGGACCGGGGGCCCCAAAGTTCTTTGGTCCGGACATGTCGCTGACATCTGGTGGTCACCCCCAATCCAACGGCCAAGCCGAGAGAGCAAACCAAGTGGTGGAGACCAGCCTGCGCTGCGTATCCGCCCAGCACCCGGAGCGCTGGAGTGAACATCTCGCTTGGGTGGAGTACGCCATCAACACCGCGCGCAGCTCCGCCACTGGAAAGTCCCTGTTCGAGGTAGCGCTGGGCTACCAACCCCCCCTATTCCCCGAGGACCAAACAGAGATCAGCGTCCCGTCTGTCAACCAGCACATGCGCCGCTGCCGCCACACCTGGAAGAATACGCTGGTAGTGCTCCGCCAAGCTCAGGCCACGTCCGTTGCCTCCGCCAACCGCCGATGCCGTCTGGCCCCTAGCTACAGGGTGGGGCAACTCGTCTGGCTCGCCACTAGGAACATCCCCTTAAAGACTGAATCTCGCAAGTTGAGCCCCCGCTTCATTGGTCCTTTTCCCATCACCTGTATCATCAGTCCTGCAGCCGTCCGCCTACACCTACCGCGCTCCATGCGAATTCACCCCACCTTCCACGTCTCCCACATAAAGACAGTCGTCCACTCCCCGCTAAATCCCCCCCCCCCCCCCCCCCCGCCAAGCCCCAGCTCCACGCCTGATTGATGGTGAGCCCGCCTACACGGTCCACCGCCCGCTGGACTCCCGACACAGTGGCCGAGGGATCCAGTTCTTAGTCGACTGGAAGGGGTACGGCCCTGAGGAGCGCTCCTGGGTTCCTCGGGCTGCGATCCTGGACCCTTCCCTCATCGCTGAGTTCCACCGCCGCTTCCCGGACAAGCCGTTTAGGGCGCCGGCAGGCACACGTTGAGGGGGGGTAATCTCATGTTTGTTTTGGTCACGTGGTGTGGGTTGGTCTATGTGTTCACGCCCCTGTAATCACGCGCACCTGGGACTAATCAGGTTTTTGTTATTTAAACCCTTCACTCTCTTCCCTCACCGCCAGTTTGTCTTGTGCCACGCCTGTGCTAGCCTTGACACTGCAAGCTCCCGTTCCTATCTTGAATACCGTGCCTTGTTACCTCGTCCTGTTTGCTGTTTTCTGTTTTGTGTGTGTGCAGCTCATCATCCTGCCGCCTCCACTTCGCCAAGCCCCCTTCACTGCAGTTCTCCCGATTTGGAACACTACACCCTCTGACATCATCTTCCACCGCCTCGTGTTCGCCTACGTTTTGTGTCTGTGTTCCCAGTACTGTCTCCCCCTGTTGTGGACAATAAACCTGGTTCTGTTCTTTACCTCCATTCCAGTTTCCATCACTCAGAGTAGCGAATCTGCCTCGCCCGGTCAAGCAACCATAACAGTTCTCTCTGCGTCTGCATGGGTTTCCTCCGTGTTTTTCGGTTTACTCCCACAGTCCAGAAACATGGTTTACGAGGTAAACTGAATGCTCTAAATTGCCCCATATACTATGTGTTTGTGTGTGTGGCTGTGTGAGCGAGTGTGCGGAGGGATATATTGGCGCCCCTGTCCTAGGTGTATCTGCCAAGCACCCAAATCGTTCTGAATCGTCTGCAAACCTAGTAAAGGATTAAGCAGAAGATAATGAATGAATAAAGCTTGTTCCTGAGAGAAATCCTGGCTCTGGTCCTTAATTTGTGCCCACCCCTCGTTTCATGTGCGTTCCCCATTCACTGTAAAATGTAGAACCTCATCAACCAACCGCATTGAGTCCAGGTAGCTGCATCGCAGAAAAAGCAATCTGCCACAGTTGGAGCACACCTGGCTCATTAAGGGGAAGGCTAGTGACACCCTGATTGGTTTATTGCACGTTTTGAACAAAACAATCATGAGGAATTACAAAAATCTTGTACCAAGGTGTACTTTTCCAATCATTATGCTGATTTGCCCTACATCAAGCAGCTTGATCATGATTGCTCAAATAGGGCCCTAGCTATTAATATGTTTATCACCACGTTGTTTTATTAACCGTTTTGTGTTTTACATGCAGATGCTACAGATCATCATGTGACCGGTGCTAGTGCAGTTACTGATGTTGAGTCCATATCTGCAAAACCGAGTGCTTTTATCTTGCTCGGTCAGTCCATCATGAAACAAAGCTACATCAGTTCACTTATTGTTATGATGGTAACTTTTTTAATAACATATTTTAATTTATATATTTATATTTATATATATATATATAGACATTTATATATCCTGTGAAGTTTGTTAGCCATTTTAATGTTTGATCATAAGGATAAATTATAAAGTGTGCGCTCCTTTTTGGGCAGGTCTGGAGCATCACTTACAACTCATGGCTTACGTTTGCCCTACTGGTGTGGTCCTGTGTGATCTGGATGTCAAGGCGTCGAAGAGAATATACTATGATCAGTGCGCCTTTCCTAGCCACTTATTGTACGCTGCTCCTTGTGGCTGCGTTTATAAGTTCTTTCCGCCTCCATCGTTATGAGCTTTTCCCCAACCTTCCCACAGTAGTTCTGGTGGATTTTGATCTCTATGGTTATCACACCCCATGTCTTCACCTGGGAGCAAAGGTAATGAAGCATTTGTCTGTAATTGTGGGTTCAGAGACGATAAAAATGTAATAATTGTTCCTTTTTATGATATGTTATTATTTTTTATTTCTATTTATAACGTAATAAACATGTTTGTTTAAAAGTTGTAACAAACTATTTATTTATGTATTAATTTTTTTTACAGACGATGTATGCATTTACTTTTTGGATGCTGCTACGACAGCAGTTGACTGAGAAGCAGGAAAAGCAGAAGGAGGAAAGTCCTCATGAGGATGATGTCACATCATGTAAGAATGACTTTAAACGTATCGGTGCTACTCTGTTATACAATATAAAATACAAAAATAATATAAATAATTTTATTGCTATCTTACACCCCCCCCCCATCAGTCTATTTTCACGCCTTCCACCTGTGCTGTTTAAATAGCAATGGGGCATGTGAATATATGTATCTTGATGGGCGTGGCCGTTTTGTAATGAGATGTGTCCAGGTACATACACCACTGACCGAAAACAACCTAGACAGACTGCAACAGCCAGACATTTATTACTATACTGGCGGTGAATCTGAATCATTAAGAGAGTGGTCCGAAAATGAATCGTTCCAAATAGTGTATCTGTTTGGGTTTGCAGTTAACAATGTCTGGGTCCGGACCTGGAATGCAGTCCACCTATTAGTGACCAGCGCATTGAGTCCAGATAGCTGCTCCGCAGAAATAGCAATCCGCCAAAGTCAGAGCGTACCTGGTTCTTAAAGGGATCAAGTGAAATGTTAATTGGTTTATTGCACGTTACCAACAAAACATTATTTTAAGAACATTAATAATTAAGAGAATTAGTATATGCCATGGGTGGCACGTTGGCTTAGTGGTTAGCACATTCGCCTCTCAGCGCTAGGGATTCCCTGTTCAAATCCCCATCTGGGTGGAGTTTCCTCCGGGTTCTCCGGTTTCCTCCCACAGTCCCAAAACATGGATCAAGTCAATTGAGTTACATGAGTACATGCCATTTGCAGTAGCAAATGGTACATGCCATTTGCAGTAGCTAAAATTGCAAAGACATACTAACATTCTCTGAATCGAGCTGCACGGTGCACAGTTGATGGTTGATGGCTAAACCATCAACCCATGCTAAAATAAATGACTAACATTTCTTTTCAGGATTCTTGTTTAATTAGTAGTATAACTACTACATAGAAGTAGATTTTTATTATTCCAACATTTTTGTCCGGTTTTATTCTGACGCAACATTCGAGCTATAGACATGGTTTTCGCTGGGCACGTCCAGCTCATTGGTGAGCCCAATGTATGCAGCTAAGGAATCAGTTGAACCGAATGCTCTTTGTTTATATTGTAGTGACCCCAACTTGTAATAAAAAAATATATATAGACACGGCCTCGCATGTCCTCACAATATATATAGACATGTCCAGTTCAGTTCTCATACACTTCTATTTATTTTTCTCCAGTTTAAGATATCAATGTTCCATCATCTGTCCTATTGAGGTGATCCCTGCTCTTACAAAATATGTATCTATGCACCCCCACACACATGGCTATGCCTTTTTTTGCTCCCATTAACTTTTTTTAATTAATTAATTAATTTATTTATGAATTTATTTATTTTTTATTTTATTTTATTCATACCTATTTATTTATTTCACTACACATAGAGATATATCGCTGTTCCAAATCTAAAACCGTCCTGACCATTGATGTGACCATGGCTTATTGAAATCCAATCCCATGGCCGATTTTTTATAAAAAAATTTTTTTTTTTACCTCGTTCGCTGTATTGATATAGGTATATAGGCACTGTGTCTCTTACGGCCAAGCAGCAATCACACTACACACTAGTTTTCTATGGGAAATGCACCTCTCTGGTTAAAGTATATTATCTTATTAGTGAATGTAAACTATTTCAGCCCACATGTGGCAAAACCAACAATTAATAATTGACAGCTGCATCTGGCAAATCCACTAACGAGGTGGCAGCAGTAAATATATTAATAAATTGATTATCAACTAAAAATATAGTAAAAGTTTTCTATATAATTTTTTCTGAAACATATTTGTATTTGATCTGTATTTTGTGTTTGCATTTGTGTAACTGTAGCAGATGATGGTGGGTCATCAAGTATGGTGACCATATTAGGAGAATTTCTAAAAAGCCTCTTGGTGAAGTACTGGATCTTCTGCTGCTGTTCAATGTTCTTTGTCATCAGCTTTTCTGGGAAAGTGGCCGTATACAAAATCCTTTACATCGGTCTGTTTCTCTTCTGCATGGTCCTTTACCAGGTAAGCTGGGGAAGGATGACTTTCTGAGTGACACTTCTTACCTTAAAGCGACCAAATCCATTACATATATAAAGGAACCGTTACCTTTACAGATCGTATAGATTTGCTTTTATCCCAGGGTTTAAATGTCATGAGGGACAGCATGGTGATAATTGTTGACGTTATACATGACTTGATGAAATTAAAAAGGGAGTGGAGGGGACCCTGTCCATTCTTGTCATTTAGAACCAAGGCTAAATCAGGAATTCTGGTGAGAATATTTAGAGTTAGAGATGGGCAGTGACTACAACACACCTTCCATTCTTTACATTCAGATTGCTTAACGGTTTTGGAGTATGTGACAGTGATCGCTTCAAAGCAGAAGCTGCTGGGTGACAAGGAATGGAAGGAGCAGAGGGCATTAACCAGAAGAATGCTGGGAACCTGAGACTCTTACGTAGCAGGAGCTTACGGGGGTTCTTTAGCTACCAGGATGAGTACCTGTTAGAAAGCAGATACCAGAAATGACGAGAGTGAATGTCGCAGCTCGTCTTTAAATGTAGAGGTGTTGGGCTATTAGTCTAAAGCTTGGGAGTCCAGTGAAGTTACCAATCTAGACCTTTAAGAAGACCCTTTAACCCAGATTGCTCTAGTGGTTGTCATGGTTGACCCTGTAATCTAATCTTAAGCATGAAGTTGTTACGGTCTGTGACCAGAGCGAAGTGGATCCGCTACTTGGAACGACACAGTCTGTAGGCAGAGGGAGGATGTAAACCAAGGTTTTATTTATTTGCCACACACAGAGGGTAGACAGTACTGGGTTGAGACAAGACGCTGGTCGGTAACACAGGGAAACGTGACTGGCGGCGTGATGACGCGACGTACGTCGGAGGTGCCGTGTCCCAATCCGCAGTACACGTAGCGCGAGGGTAGTAGCGGTGAACGGAGAGCTGCACACACAAACACAAACAGGACGAGTACCGGGGCAATCACAACACAGAGGTATGCAAGACAAAATGTGATGAAGCAAGGCTGGGGCGAGGCGAGAAGAGAGCTGGAGTAGTCAAGGCGTAGTACTAAGAGTAGGCCCAAGACCATCTGGCGAGGAGGGAGTGAGCTGCTTAAATAAGGAAACCGTGATTGGGGAACCCAGGTGCACAGAAATACAGGGGCGTGGAGACGAGACACACCCACACCACGTGATGAGACCCAACATCACCCCCCCCACACCACGTGATGAGACCCAACATCACCCCCCCCCTCAACGGGTGCCTCCTGGCGCCCTAAAAAGGCTTATTAGGGAACCTACGGCGGAAATCCTTGATGAGGGAGGGGTCCAGGATGGCAGCATGGGAGACCCAAGAATGCTCCTCTGGACCATACCCCTTCCAGTCCACAAGGAATTGAACTCCTCTGCCATGACGGCGGGAGTCCAGGAGTCTATGGACCGAGGAGGCCGGCTGGCCATCGATGAGGCGTGGAGCTGGTGCGTCATGGGGTGGGGTTGACCTGGGATACGTGGAAGGTGGGGTGGATGCACATGTGGCGTGGTAAGTGGAGGCGGACAGCTGCTGGGTTGATAACTCTGATGGTGATGGGGATAATTACCTACATTCGGTCTTGAGTGGGATGTTCTTGGTAGAGAGCCAGACCAGCTGCCCTACCTTGTAGGCGGCCTGGCGGCGACAACGGTTGGCTGAGAGTGCAGATGTGGCTTGGGATTGGTGAAGTGCAATGGTGGTGTTTTTCCAAATACGGCAGCATCGGCAAATGTGTCAGATGACGGACGGGACACTGATCTCACGCTGCTCCTCTGGGAATAGGGGAGGTCGGTATCTGAGCGCTACCTCAAAGGTTGTCTACCAGTGACGGAGCTGTGTGCGGTGTTGAAGGTGTATTCCACCCAGACTAAGTGATCGCTCTGGGTGCTGGGTGGAAACGCAGAGCAGGGTGGTCTCCACCACTTGGTTTGCTCTCTCTGCCTGGCCGTTAGACTGAGGGTGGCCTCCTGAGGTCAGAGAAACGGTTGTGCCAAAATAGTTATTGAAAGCTCTCCATACCTGAGAGATGAACTGCCGCCCCCAGTCCGACACGATGTTCACGGGAATGCCGAAGATCCTAAAAACGTGATCGAAGACCATCTTGGCAGTCTCCAGTGCCGATGGGAGTCTGGACAGCGCCACAAGGCGCACAGCTTTAAAAAACCTGTCTATGATCGTGGTGATGACCGTGTTACTTTTGGAGTTTGGCAGACCCGTGACAAAATCCAAGGCGATGTGGGACCAGGGACGACCAGGTATGGAGACCAGAGGGCGGCTGGTGGGAAGCTTTATTGTGAGAGCAGACGACACGGGCGTAGATGAACTGCTTGACGTCAGCAGACAGCGTGGGCCACCAGAAGCGGTGTCTGAGGATCTCCTCAGTCCGATGTGCCCCCGGATGACATGCCCAACGGGATTCATGACCCCATTTAAGAACGATGGGGCAGGCGGCGGAGGGCACAAATGTCCGGTCCGGTGGACCCTGCCCCGGATCAGGATCCTTAGCCAGCTTGCGCTCAATGACCTTGCGTACCTCCCAGGAGACACCTGCGATAAATCACTTGTGGGGCAGGATAGTGTCATTAGGTGTAGTTACCTCCTCCTCCGAGAAGAGCCTCGACAGTGCGTCTGGTTTGGCATTGCCGGTGCCCGGTCTGTATGAGAGTGTGAAGTTGAACCAACCAAAGAACAGGGCCCAACGTGCCTGGCGAGAGTTCAGCCTTTTAGCATATTAAATGTAGGCCAGGTTCTAATGGTCGGTCCAAACCACGAAGCATACCTTCCACTTTTTACATTCAGAGGAATCACCATTTTCTTGTATCCATGCATGGGACTCCAACATCTGCCCACAGGTTTCTGGTATGCGTTCTCCAGCGTGTACTTACATGACATCCTGGTCACTAAATAACCCCCATTGTCCAGCTCTGATGCCCTGTGCAACCTTGACGTCTTTTGGCATCAGATCGTCTTTGCTTCAACATAGTAGCTGGAACCTCCACAAGACTTTGAGATATTTGTGGGCTGTGCATTTATCAAGGATTCAGCAACCTCAGGATGACTTGTGAATCTTTTGTACTAGTTACTAGCTTTATAAATCAGCATGTAAACCACATAGTTTTGGTAGGGTCCCAATGTCATTCTAATTGTTGTTTTTCTTGTTAGGTTCAGTATGATATATGGCGATGCATTCTGAAGTACTTCTGGGCTGTGGTGGTTGGTTACTCAATGATGGTTTTGATTCTCATATACATGTACCAGTTTAAGACCGTATCAGGCCTGTTTCGTCAAATCATAGGAATGTCTGAAGAAGGGTAAGTGGAACTATGACTCTCGTCATGTTTATGTGTTTAGTAATTTATAAACTATTTAAATTAGGCTAATCATTTACTGTGGTTAACTGGAGCCATAAATGTCAGGGGACAATCTGATGTTATTGATGGCTTTGTCATTGCAGTGTCTATTTGTTTTTTTTAAGGGATTATAAATTGAATATAACATGATTGGCTTGAATCATTTGTCCAGCCATGACATTATTGACAATAATGCACACCTCTGACTGCATATTAACGCGTGATATCCAATACATTGTTTTCAATCATCAGATTTAATTCAATACAGATTAACATAAACTGAGCCGACTGTTTTTTATAAACCAGGGGTGTCCACACTTTTCTGGCCTGAGATCTACTTTTCCATTGGACAGGTCATCGAGATCTACCAGGATTAATAATTTTTTTAGGCTTTTATATTGAAACCTGTTCACACACATCATGTTAGTATTGTCGAATCAGCCTAGAAAAGACTCATTTTCTCAGAAATTGCTCTTTTATTAAACACATCGCAGCAAATAGCATGGCGAAAACCTGATTGTAGTACACCCAAACGACCAAACACACAGTATACAGCACAAATGTAAAACAATCACTGTAACCCGCATTTCCCCAAACAGAACATCAACATTAATAAAAGCAAATGCATTTTGAGTTTGACATTGTAAAAATAAATATTCATCCTCTCACTCTAAATGAAAGTGGTACATTTTAGTTCTTTTGGTTCGAAGTCCTTCACTCATGTTCTCAGTCAAATTAAGTTAAAAAACACAAACAGAAACGATCTAATGTAATGTAATGTAAATCTAATGTAGGGAGGCAGTGCTTCGGATTGAGGTGTGGCCATGTGCAGGTTTTGGGAACAGCGAGAGTGTGGGGGTGGGGGGGGCAGACCGCTCACTTGCACAGATAGTGCAGATGATTGCGATTCAGAATGAATTACATTGTGTGTTAAAATGTGTGTGTGTGTGTGTATAAGTGTTTCAGATACTGTGTTGTAAAAAAAAGCGCTGATAATCGCTGATGAGCGCTTTTTTTTTTTACAAAACCTCCATCGCGATATACCTCACACCCCTGCGCGATCGACCGGTCGATCGCGATCAACGTATTGGGCACCCCTGTTATAAACCATCTTCTGTAATTCGGCCACTAGATGGCAGATTTTAATTGTTGGTTAAACAGCGATTAGTGTTTACTTTTAAAACCAGAGGTTTTAGGGTATTTGTAACCATTTTATAAAAGCAATGCGGCACTCGAGGTTGTGCATTATTGTGAACAAATCACGAGAAAGAGGTGTAACTGCACTCTTTGAGCTGCTTTGTGCCAATGTACTATTGTGAAAAGCGCTATATAAAAAATTACTTTCAATTTGATTATAGTTGTTGCAGCAACTGTTTTTTTATTAGGGACTATAGTAGCTGTGGTAACCATTGTTTATGAGGGCTTATATTAGCCATGGCAACTTTTGTTTATGAAGGGATAATAGTAGTTGCAGCAACTGTTGTTTATGAGGAATTGTAGTAGCTGTGGCAACCATTGTTTATGAGGGTTTATATTAGATATGGAAACTTGTTTATGAGGGATTATAGTAGCCGTGGCAACCACTTTTTATGAGGGTTTATATTATCCATGGCTACTGTTCCTTATGATGACATTTATTAAAGAAACGGATACAAATAGTAGTTGCAGCAACTGTTGTTTGAGGGATTATAATAGTTGTGGCAACTGTAATTTATGAGGGATTATAGTAGTTGCGGCAACTGTTGTTTCTGAAGAATAATAGTAGTTGGGACAACTGTTGTTTATGAGGGATTATAGTAGCTGTGGCAACCATGATTAATGAGTTTTTTTGTGAGGAATTATAGAAATTGTGGCAGCTATTATTAATCACAATTCATATGGCCAGCACGTTAATTACATGGCAAAACAGGTGTTCCTTTCTGTTTTCTAGTTTCCTTTGCCTGTTTTCAAGTTTCTAAGCACACTTAATGAAGGGTTTGTATGTGATGCACATTTTCGTTTCAGACTGCGTGATATTGGTTTGGAGCAGTTTGACACAGTGGAACTGTTTGCACAGATTCTGCTTCCTGCAGCCTTCCTACTGGCCTGCATCTTGCAGTTGCACTACTTCAATAGTGATTTTCTGGCTCTTTCGAATCTGCAGGATGTACCCATGTGTGATAGGGCAAACCGGTACATTAACCAACCCACTCCCATCAATGATATATCAATAAATTGATGAAAATACAAATTAGCAGGTTTAATATCAACTATCTGTTATATTTAATGTTTATTTCTGTCTTTTTTTTTAGGGAAGAGGAACTGAAACGTACCATAGGCATGATGTCAGACATGTAAGTCCACAAAAAGGGCTAACCACACCTCCTCACCCTCAGCCCCAGCAATCTTAAATAACTGTGATGAAAAAAGTGTGTGCATCCTACACCATACACAAACCATACATTAGGTGGCACTACTCTTACGATGGTTACATCTTAGAGTGTGTGCCCCTACACTTATTAAATGAAATAAAAACACAAGAGAAAAATGGTTCATATTGGTCCGGTCCTGATGCTGCTGCATCAACTGTTATGAGGCACTAGGGAGAGCCCTTGTCCTTCCCAGTCACTTAGACTGAGAGGCACCTAAGGTGTCAGAACTGCAACGCTCAAGACAGCCGTTAGCGAGTGTTATGGATGGCCAATGTCCTACACCAATGACTAGCAGTGGGTTAAAATGTACCCCTCTTTCCATACCATCGGATCAAAAGGTTGACTGCCAAGAACAGAGACAGCTTAAAATGGATACTGTAGTTGGGTGTGGTAACCTCCGTGTGGGGAAACGTGAGAAAAATTCAGATGCGTTCTGCTCCAATGCAACAGATATTAGCTTCAGGTGCAACTGCAGGTAGAGCCTGCACCTGAGCTCATTTCTTTCAACAAGGCTGCACGCACAACTAGGGAGCCCTTGTCCTCTCCAGATGCTCCTCAGAGTGGTACATGTGGAGCGAAAGAACCATCACTTACGCCAACGGGGAGCTAGCACAAACAGGCCTTGGGTTCCATCACAGTTGGCCTTTGGCTTGGCTACCGCAATTGAATTTAACAGTGTCCTGCCCCGACAGCGGAGTGGCGGTGTGCGTGCTTGTCTTCCCGGTCTGGTATATGGATGACAAAGGATGTGGTGGGATAAAGTGTTCGGGTGCCCTAACACAGAAACAGCTTAGAGCCCAAATGATGATACAAGCAGGAGGAGCACTTCTGTCTATACTACCCTCCTCTAAACTGTCAGAACGTGTGATGATGTAAAGTCTAGACAACGATTTGAAGTGCAAAGTGAAAGTTATTTGATGGCTCGATACTGAGAAGCTTCAGGTGTAGTGACTTACTGGATGGAGGTCACTGGATACTGAGCAGGAGGCAACCGGTCCTGAGCAGGAGGCAACAGGTCCTGAGTGGAAGGCAACCGGTCCTGAGCGGAGAAGCGGCTATCGGCGAGATTACGCAGTGGAGACACTGCAACCGGAGAAGCGGCTATTGGTGGGACTAGCGCAGAGGTTACACAGCTGGAACGCCAACAGACAAACAAAACGACTCCCGGGACTAACTGGATCTTACGGAGTAGGCGGGCTCCTGTTGATGTTGCCTCCTGCTCAGGTTCCAAAAGCGCCGTCCGACCACTGGTGGCGCTGCGCATAACCACGCATGGTGAGGCGTTCAGACGCGAATTAGTGAGCCAGGCGACCAGGTAAGCATAAGGGAGTTTATTAAAGAAACGGATACAAAAAAAACCAAGGCAAGGGCGACGTGTGACAGGATTACACAGAACGATATAAAAACAATGCTGGCCTGCCGAACCGGGGAACACATGCGAAATAAATAGCAACAGAAAACTAGCACGTGACCGGCAAAACCCAATCCCCAAACTCCGTAGATTGGACCTGTCTACGGGAACACCCAATGGACAAAAAACAAAAACCCGAACTGAAAAACGAGGGGGGAGTGGCCTAGCATTCATAAACCTAACACTTACAAGTGCATCTGAGCCATATCGCTTCAGCCCTGTGCACGTCAACATAAAACATGAGGCAAAAAAGCTGAGTTAAAACTAAAACCCCTGCTTTGCCTTACTAAAATCCCAGTTATTCTGGTGGATACCATGTGGTGTAAAGTATCTGTACCTGATTTGAATATACTTGTGTTCAATAGTTGTAACCTTTTACCTTTTTATTTTCAGGATCAAAGAGAATATTGAAAAGCTTCAACAACGGTAATTTTCATTGTTACATATTTTTATTTACAAAATTACATATATTTAGGCTAAATGCAAAAAAATGGTGATGGGCAGGCTGATGAACAAGGTTTGGCACATGGAGTATGGATGTTTATGGATCGTGATTTGTGGTGGAGGCAGGTTGATGAGAGCTTGGAGAGATGGAGATGGTGTAAATTCGAGATGGAAATGGAGTTTAGGAGGAGGGGAACAGTGTACATGTGTGAATAAGTGAGTGGAGGTTGGACACATTGACAACTCCTCAGTAAAGAAAGTAGCTATTGGCTGTCCTACACTAGAAGTCGTTAAATGATGGCATTACCTAAATTGCATAGCCATTTTTCACAATTACCAAGTCATTTTGCATGTTTATGGAATAAACATAGCGGAACAGAAAAAAGTGAGTAAAACACCCTAAATATGTTAGAACCACTGGTGCCAACTTCTTAGTAAGGAAAGTAGCTATTATAGAAAGTAAAAAAGAAAGTAGCTTAGTATAGAAATTAGCTTAGTATAGAAAGTAGCTGTCCTTAAAGTCGTTAAAAGTTGCTAAATAATGTCATTGCCAAATTTGCATAATTGTCCATTTGTGTGTTGACTAAACATTATGGAACAGAAAAATTAAGTAAAACACTCACAATACCTAAATATGTTACAAGCATTGGTGCCAACATCTCAGTCCGGAAATTGGCTATTGGCTGTCCTAATGTAAGTCGCTAGAAGTCACTAAATGATGTCATTGCCTAATTTGCATATAAGCCCATTTGCGTGTTTACAGAATAAATATTGCCGATCAGAAAAAAGTAAGTTAAACACCCTAAATATGTTAGAAACACTGTTGCCAACTTCTCAGTAAGGAAAGTAGCTATTGGCTGTCCTTAAAGTCGCAAGAAATTGCTAAATGATGTCATTGGCAAATTTGTGATTTTATGGAAAAATCACAAATTTGCGCATTTATGGAAAAACATTGTAGAGCAAAAAAAGTGAGTAAAGCACCCTCAATACACTACAAATGTATTTTTTTCTAATAACTTCATGACTTTAATGCTTTGTCTAGCATTACATACGTTAACATTACATAAATCATTTTAGTTTTCATCTAGCTTTTCACAAACAGGCACACACCGAGGACAAGGCTAGTAAATCATTGACACTGTGTATGTTAAAGGCATTTATATGATCCCACTCTGTAAATTAGGGCGGGATCAGTGGCAGCTTTTTGAATGCGCAGTTAAGTTACAGTGTGGACGCGAAGCGATGTAGCCTCTGCTGCTCACTTAGGACAGTAACTGAAGATCATGTGTGTTTACCTCTGAGTCAGAAAAAGTCTCTAATAACACCATAAAAATTCACTAGATTTGCTGCTAGTCGCTTTTTTACAAAATAAGTTGCTAGAGAATCTAAAATGTTACAAAGCTGGCAACAGTGAGGGTGGATGACTAAGTTGCAGAGGGTTGAGGTAACGAAATATACTTGGGGTCGAGTGAACAAATTGATGGAGAATGTGATGGGGAGGTGGAGGTGAGGAAGATGGTGGTGGTGGATGGTGTAGAGGTGTAGCGGTGATCTACACCAAGACGTTTACAGGACAAGTGAGACCTGCAATGTTCTACAGATTAGAGATAATGGCTCTGTCCAAAAATGCAGACGAGGGAGCGGGAGGTGGTGGAGATGCTGCTCATTGGGGGGGGGATGAGGATGGAGAAGATTAGTAATGAGTTTCTTATAGGGACGGGACAAGTAGGACGTTCTGAAGACAAAATTAAGGAGCTGAGATTAATGTGGTTTGGGAATGACCAGTGGAGGAATGAAGGATGCTAAGGTTGGAAGCACTAGGCACAAGGAGGAGAGGAAGACCAAATAGGAAGAAATACAGGTAGCAGGTAATGGAGGTGGATACTCAGGAAAAGATGAGCTGGAGAATGATGATTCATGTGAAAATAACTGAAAGAAGAAAAGAAGGAGGACATGGAATAATGTGATTATTTGTTTACAGACTGGTAAAGGAGCAGATGAATGAAGGAGAAGATGATGAGGTGCTGGACAGTTTGAAACAAAGCAGCTCCTCAGTGACAGAACAGGAAGAAACGGATTACATAGAGGACCTAGAACAACAGGGTGAGCATTTCAAAGGTACAACGTGGCTTCAATATCAGCCTTAATGGGTAATGATGGGCTATAAGGCAAACCAAGATGCAGGGGCATTGCAATTAACTTTGCAAAAAAACATTTAACTTTGTTAAAAAAAAACAGGAAAGACAGTTCTGTGTCATTAATATTTCAAATGTTTCATAGCCACGGTGGGGGATTCTAACTCCGTTCACTGGCATAGCATTCCCTGGACTAACCACTCACGCCCCCAACATAGGAAAAATTGCAACATAGGAACAAAACAAAATTGCTAATTGCAGACACCCCCCTAGGGCACTACTATAGCACTGTTTAGAGAGAACTTCAACCGCACTCCAGGGTACCCCACCTGTCCTGACGGAAGCAGCTGGATATACGATGGAAGCATGGGGAAAGTGGAACCTCTTTCCAAGAAACACATTGACGGTTAATACCTATTTGGAATAATGGTTATGGAGGTTCTGCTGATTGGATTAGGTGTTGCTCTGGTTTATTAGGAAATTAAAAGTGTTTGGTCAGCTGCCCAGCATCTCTTCAAGCTGCCCAATATGATTGATGTGATGGGCAGAGTTGTTGGAACTCAGACTGTGACTTTTACTTGCAGGTATGAAAATTTGTAGAGATGATTTAGGGATTAACATTAAAATTCTGTGAGCCTTTGTCGAAACAAAGGCTCACAGTCTTTTGGCCCAGTCTTATCAGCATTTATCAGGGGCAAGTTGTTGATAGTGAAACCTCCACCAAAAGAACCAGTGCTATGGATTCCTGATACCTAAAACTGTTCCAAGGACATTACTGTGTTGCTGTGACATTCTGCTAACTGAAGGACCCCCCCCCCCCCCAACAGGCCTTTACCGCTTACTTACCTGGTCCGGCAAGATGGGCCTGAGCGCCGCATAAAAGTGGCAGCTGGTCCATAAACCTTGACCATGTCTGTGTCTATGTTGTCATATATGTGATGTGCTTAAGGTGTTTTTTCGGGTTCCTAAACTGTGCACCTTTAGGAGCATAGTGTGTGTCTGTTTTTTTCCTGTCTTTTCCTTTACCATTGTATTACGTCTGATCATTCTTACTTTTTTTAATTTCCCCATTGTGGGATTAATAAAGGTATCATCATCAAAAACTGCAGGCTAAAACTGCTAGATGATTACCTTGAGAAATACCTTGAGAATATATAAATCGGAAAACCAGTCCAAACTGGGAAATATATGTTCCTGGCTATAATTGCTGACTGCATACATGTGGAAGACCTGTGATTGGGGTGTTAAATAATGTAGTTCATAAAGTTTCATTAATATGGTTTCTGGAACTTCACAGCCTCAAACTTGTCTCTGCCTGTATCATCTGGGTCAGTTTAAAAGAGGTGGGGAGACACACCCAACACCCTACACTATACACCCCACACTACACACACACCCTACAATATTCACACTCTACACTATAGACATTTAGCCATTTAGCAGATGATTTCATCCAAAGTAACTTTGAAATAAGAGAACACAAGTCAGTAAAATCTGGTTCTGACTCTGTAGAATTATCCCTGATCATCCAATCCTGCTTTTTATTCATTAAAAAAATTATATCTCTCACCATGAGCTACAACCTCCATCCCCCAGCCCCCAAGTACATCCTGAATAATGTAGTTCATAAAGTTTCATTAATATGGTTATAATGGTTGTGTTTGTGTATGTGTGTGTGTGTGTGTGTGTGTGTGTGTGTTTGTGTGTGTGTGTGTAATAGAAACAAACAAATGGCTTGTGATAGTGGATGGGATAAGTGTGGTGATGCTGCAGGTCCTGCTTTGGTTGAAAATGGCTCAGGAGTTTTGCTGGAGGTTTCTGGAACTTCACAGCCTCAAACTTGTCTCTGCCTGTATCATCTGGGTCAGTTTAAAAGAGGTGGGGAGACGCACCCAACACCCTACACTATACATCCCACACTACACTACACACACACACACACACCCTACAATATTCACACCCTACACTATAGACATTTAGTCATTTAGCAGATTATTTCATCCAAAGTAACTTTGAAATAAGAGAACACAAGTCAGTAGTTGCAGAAAATCTGGCTCTGACTCTGTAGAATTATCCCTGATCATCCAATCCTGCTTTTTATTCATTAAAAAAATTATATCAAGTTTTTATGGAACAGATATGTTTTGAGTTGTTTACAGATGCTAAGTGACTCCACCTTACAGAGTTAGGAACATACCATTTAGCAGTGGTGAACGATATAGAGTAAGAATTAGCAACACAGTGAGGTTGAATCACCAGGTGACATTTATCACTAGAGCGAAATGCACAAGTTGGAGTGCATTTTGGAAATATAGATTAAAGGTAAGAGGAGGCAGATCCAGAGATTTTCCAGTAGGTCAGATTTAGTGCCTTGTACCGAATGCAAGCAGATAAAGGGAGCTGGAGAGAGATGAGTAGTGAACTGACATGAGTTTGCTTGGGCTGGTTGAACACAATCAGGCTGCAGAGTTTTGAATCAAATGTAGAGGCTTGATAATGTAAGCTGGGAGACTGGTAAGCAGTGTATTACAGCAATCGAGCCCGGACAGGACGAGGACTTGGACTAACAGCTGAGAAGCATGTTCAGTCAAGAAAGGTCTGATCTTCCTGATGCTGTAAAGAAGGAATCTGTAGGAACGAGAAGTTTTAGTGACCTGATTAGATAATCTAAGATGTGCATCAATTATGAAACCAAGGCTATGGGCCAAGTCAGATGGAGAGATACGGACCGAATCGGTTGTGAAAACCTGTGAGACCTCTGTAGATACCACTCATTCAAGTGTTTAAGACAGGTAAGTTAAAAATTATACAAGCCTGTAGCACTTGACCAGATTTGAGTTGAGCATGGCTATTTCAGCAGAGGTTTGACTATGGCCTGTTTGAAAGAATCAGGAAAAGTAGCAGAGAAGAGGAAGGAGTTGATGTGTGTAAGTGCTGGTGTGATAGAGAATGCAATGGACTGAAGCAGGTAAGATGGGATGGAATCAAGGGGGCAAGTAGTCATTTTGCTGTCAAGAATAATCTTCCAGATGTCCAATCCTTAGACAGGGGTAAAAGAGGAGGAGGTTAGCTGATTGGATGTGAGTTGTAGTGCTGTGGAAATGGGGGGTATGAAAGAGTTTGTTGATGCCCTCAAGCTTCTCTGTGAAGAAGGTTGCAAAAACATCACCTGACAAAGAGGTGTTGGGAGGCATAGAAAGTGAAGTAAGTTAAGGGTGTAAATAAGATTACATCCCACACTACACACACCCTACATTATACACCCCACGCTACACACACACACCCAACTATGCACCCTACACTATACACAGATCATACACTATACACACACCAAACTAAACATTCCCTACAATATACACCCTCTACACCATACCCTATACACCCCACACTATACACCCCCCCTTTATACATTATACCCATTATACACAGCCTCTACACTACATTCACTACATACACCCTACACTATACAACTTTTTAAGTTCAGTCACAAGCTTTAAATGATTTATTTGTATTTTTTTTTAGGTTTCTCTTATGAACCTAGTTTTCATGGTGCTGTGGACATTTGCTTTGCCATATTCAAACCTGCGACCCATAGCCTCCACTGTATCCTCTGTCTGGGCTGGTGTAATGGTTGTGTGTAAAATGATGTATCAGCTGAAGTTCATAAAGCCCCATACGTTCCGTGTCAACTGCACTGCTGTAAGTTTGTTCCTTCTTTCTGCTTTGTTGAAATTCTGAGATCGTCCTTAGATTCTTAAAATTAACAAATACACTATTAAAAAAACATTAAATGCTTATCGTGATTTAGAGTTTTCTAGGGACGCTAATCCGGTGCTTAGGTACTCAGCAAGTTTGTTTATTATGAAGCTTTAGCAGAGGTATAGAGAAACGGGTGGCATATTGGGGGAAGGGGAGCCGAAACAAGGGCAATGATTAGTATGCAGCTTATTTAAAAAAGGGCAAGACATGGAAGATGAAGAGTTGGTGGCTCGATGGCAGGAGCGCTCCTCTGGCCCGTACCCCTTCCAGTCGACCAGGAACTGGACTCTTCTGCCACGACGTCAGGAGTCCAGTAGACAACGGTTGGCCGTCGATGAGGCGTGGGGCTGGGGCGTGACGGGGGTGGGGTTGAGTGGGGAGTGGATGACGGGCTTGACCTGGGAGACGTGGAAGGTGGGGTGGATGCGCTTGTGTTGAGGCAAGTGGAGGCGGACAGCTGCTGGGTTGATGACCCTGGTGATGGGTAAGGGTCCTATGAAGTGGTGGCTTAGTTTCTTTGTCTCCGTCTTTAGTGGGATGTTCCTTGTGGACAGCCAGACCAGTTGATCCACCTTGTAGACAGGGGCCAGGCGGCGCCGACGGTTGGCCGATAGGGTGGACGTGGCTTGGGCTTGATGAAGAGCTAGCATGGTGTTTTTCCAATTGCGCCGGCAGCGGCGAATATGCTGGCTGACCGATGGGACGCTGATCTCTGCCTGTTCCTTACGGAATAGTGGAGGTTGGTAGCACAGTGCTACCTCAAAAGGAGACCTACCGGTGGCAGAACTGCACGCGGTGTTAATTGCGTATTTCACCCAGGCTAGATGGTCACTCCAGCACTCTGGGTGCTGGGCGGAAATGCAGCACAGGGTGGTTTCCACCACTTGGTTAGCTCTCTCCTCCTGGCCGTTGGACTGGGGGTTGCCACCTGAGGTCAGGGAAACGCTGGTACCATGAAATGCTCTCCATACCTGGGAGATGAACTGGGGTCCCCGGTCTGAGACGATGTCCACGGGAATGCCGAAGACCCTGAAGACGTACTCAAAACATAACTTGGCAGTTTCGGGAGCAGAGGGCAGCTTGGACAACACTATCAGACGTACTGTCTTCGAGAACCGATCCACAATGGTAGCGATGACTGTATTACCTCTGGAGTTTGGCAGACCTGTGACGAAATCCAGCGTGACGTGGGACCAGGGAGGGTGGCTGATGCGAGGCCTTGTTGCGGGCGCACACAACACAGGCGGAGACAAACTGCCGAACGTCCGCCGACAAGGAGGGCCACAAGAAGCGATGCCTGACGATCTCCTCAGTCCGTGAGACTCCAGGATGGCAAGCCCAGCAGGATTCGTGGCCCCATTTGAGAACAGTGGAGTGGGCGGCGGTGGGCACAAAGGTCTGTTTGGGTGGACCCAGCCCTGGGTCAGGATCCTTGGCCAGTTCCCGTTCCATGACTTGGCGGACTTCCCAGGAGACACCTGCAATGAGACACTGGGGAGACAGGATAAGGATATTCTCGGAGGTTACCTCCTTCTCCGGGAAGAGCCGTGATAGCGCGTCTTGCTTGGCGTTCCAGGTCGGTAGGACAATGTGAAATTGAACCGACCAAAGAACAAGGCCCAACGAGCCTGACGGGAGTTCAGTCTCTTGGCCGACTGGATGTAGGCCAGTTTCTTGTGGTCGGTCCAAACCACAAACGGCTGCTCAGCCCCTTCCAGTCGGCGATGGCCCAGATCTTTTCGGGGTCGGGTCGCACAGCCCCTGGGGACAGGATGAACCCCAGGAAGGACATGGTTTCCTGGTGGAAGCAGCATTTCTCCGCCTTTACAAACAGCCTGTTCTGCAAGAGGTGGTTCAGGACGAGACGGACATGTCGGACGTGCTCGTTGGTGGACCTGGAGAAGATCAGGATGTCGTCTAAGTAGACAAACACGAAACAATCCAGGAAGTCCCGCAACACATCATTCACCAGAGCTTGGAACACGGCCGGGGCGTTCTTGAGGCAGAAGGGGACCACGCGGTATTCATAGTGGCCGCTTGGGGTGTTGAACGCCGTCTTCCATTTGTCCCCTTCCCTAATGCGGACTAGGTGGTAGGCGTTCCGCAGGTCCAGCTTGGTGAAAATGGTGCTCCCTGCAAAGACTCAAATATGGAAGATGTTAGAGGCAGAGGGTATTTGTAGGGGACTGTGATGTTCAGTCCCCTATATTCAATGCAGGGACGTAGGGAACCGTCCTTCTTGGACACAAAGAAGAAACTGGCCCCTACGGGGGATGTCGAGGGCAGGATCAATCCTGTGGCGAGACACTCCGACACGTACTTCTCCATTGCTTTCCTCTCTGGATGTGACAACGGCTAGAGCCGGCTGGATGGAAGTGGAGCCCCTGGCAGGAGGTAAATAGCACAGTCATAAGCTCTGTGGGGAGGAAGCTGGCAAGACTTGTCCTTGCTGAACACTTCCCCCAGGTCATGGTATTCGCCAGGTACAGTGGTCAGATCGATGGGGGTAGGACTGCCCGAGTCAGATGTGTTGCTGGGGGGAGCTGCAGCAAGTGGCAAGACAGGAGGCGTGGCATGAGGTCCCACACATGAGGACCCGGGCATTGACCCAGTCGATGTGGGGGTTGTGTTTGCGCAGCCAAGGATATCCCAAAATGACCGGAGCTTCAGGAGACTGAAAAACGGCGAAGCAGATCCTCTCCAATGTCAAACAGACGGGCGAGGTGCGGTGAGTGATGGGGGAGAGTCGCCTGCCATCCAACGCCAACGTATGGAGAGGGGAGGCTAGTGGAGGGATCACAATTCCATACAGGTTAGCAAAGTCAACGTCTATCAGATTCTCCTCTGCCCCAGAATCTACTAGAACGTTGACTGTTATTCTCCTTTCCCTGAGGGAGAATACTGCAGGGAGGCTGAGTCGATGGACTTGGGGTATTGGAGTAGGGCTTGACAGGACCCCAAGTCCTACTGCCGGGTCGACTCTCTTTGGGCAGACCAGGCACTCCCTCACCTGGTGATCTCTTCCGCCGCAGTAAAAACAAAGTCCCTGGTCCCTGCGTGTGCTGCAGACCTCGGGCGCTAGCGTGGTAAGGCCCAGCTGCACGCAAGCCGACTGTTCGGGCTGGGGAGCTGGCGGCAATCTTGACTGGGTGATGGTGCGAACATGGTCCCGGGATTGACGCTCGCGGCGGTGCTCATTATAGCGTCCGTCTAAGCGTATGGCGAGGTTGATGAGTTCCTGTAGGGTGTCGGGTCTGTCGCGCGTTGCTAACTCATCGCCCATCCGCTCGTTCAGGGCGTGACGAAACACGCCGCGAAGCCAGCGCTCACACCAGCCCGACTCTGCGGCGAGTGTCTGGAACTTGACAACGAACTCTGCTACTGAGCGTGTCCCGTCGCACTGAGAGCAGTCAAGAGTCAATATCATCAGCATAGTCCGGGCGATCGAAGACGGAGCGGAAGCATTCTATAAACGAGGTGTACGTGGTGCCAATCGGAGAGATGGATCCCTGCACCGCGCAGCAGCCCGATGACAAAAGCGATCTTGTGCGCGTCGGTGGGGAAGCATGAGGGGCGGATGTTAAAATACAGTTCACACTGGAACAGGAATCCCCGATATCTCTGTAGATCCCCGTCCTATGGTTCCGGGTGGACCGCGGCTCCGTCGGGGCGCATCGAAAACGTGGAAGGCGGATTCGGTACCTGGTTAGCGGCTGATCTCGCCGGTGCGGGAGCAGTGGTCGATGTAGGCAGTGAGACGAGGGCCGTCTGTACCTGTAGTGCCAGTTTGCTGACCAAATCCGCCAGTCCCTCCTGGTGGCTGTAGAGCAGATCGAGGCGTGGATCAAGTGGTTGTCCGGCAGATGGTGATGGCGCCGGCTCCGCTCCAGCGCTGAGTCGCTCTGAGGGATCTATGTGGGCCAGTTAGTAATGTTACGGTCTATCGACCGGGCGGGGTGGATCCGCTACTCGGAGAGGAATTCAGACTGAAAGCGGAGATGAGATGCAAAACTGGGTTTAAACAGTACTGAGAACAACGACACACTGGAGGTAACACGAGGAAGTGCGTGATGACGTGGAGACGCAGTGTATGACAAAGCCTGACGTTGTGTCCCAATCCGAGGTAGTGGCGGCAGGCGATGAACTGCACACACATAAACACAGCACAGACGAGAACGAGCACACACAAAACGAGGCAAGGCAAGGCAAGGCGAGGCAGTGTAGGGAGCTAGTGTAGTCGGGGCGTAGCACAGGCTTGGCACAAGACTAAGGCGTGCGGGACTTAAATAAAGAACCGTGATAAAACCCAGGAGCGCATGATTACGGGGGCGTGGACACCCAGACCAACCCACACCACGTGACAATAACAACATAACAGTTTGCAGAATAGAGTAGAAGGTAATGAGCCTCAAATGTAGCCTCATTGATTAGTTGCACAATTCTACAGTTTTATTTTCTTTCAGGGTTTGCTGGTATCTAATGAGAGCTACTACAGTGAGAGTGTGGACCAGTTACCACAGAGGTCTGTTCTGTATGTGGAACCAGTGGATCCGTCTCTGTGGGTTGCAGGGCTAAGAAAATGTGGTGATGTGATACTCCCATGCTTACAGGTATATTGAGATACACCTTCTATTCAGACAGCATAGAGATGTGGCATCGCTTGCCCTGGCAAAAAACATCTGGTCCATATAAGGCAGTGATTCTCAATTATTTTCTGTTAAGCCCCCCCTAGGAAGAAGAAAACATTTTGCGCCCCCCCCTCCCGTACATGACAAAATGGGATGAAAAAGTATTTTTACACACCCATTGTAGTATCATTTGTCTATAAATTTGTTATAAGTACGCCTCTTTTATAACAATATATCCTTATTAACAATAAAGAAAACAAAAAGGAAAGAAATATAGATCAACTTAGAACAAAGAATCAGTTTATTAACTTAGATAGATTATTAACGAATGAAATCCTTATTTAAACTAGAAACATTTTTGAACTGACTGGCATTTGATACTGAAAATGAAATTAAATAAAATCAATAAATAATAATAAATTCAAATTCATCAGCAATATTAATTCTAGAGCACAATTTATTAACACTTTAACCTACAAAACAAAAATGAATACAAAAATTTGTGCTGTTTTTTTTTTTTTTTTTTTTTTTTTTTTTTTGAGGAAGTCAGAACTAATGTCTCCAACGCATCCGTTTTGCAGCGCACTGCTTTTCTGTAGTAGCTTTCATAAAGCGTTATGTTTGCTGGATATACGCGTCACGTTTACGATTAAAAAACTCAAGCGGTTGTCAGCGTGATTGGGGTGTAATGTCTTTAACTGACGCCTTCATTTATTTGGCTTCATGCTGTCCGCTGCCAACATTTAAAGACACAGAAGACAAGCCGGTCTTTCTTCGTCTCCACCTTCGTTACAATGAAGTTACTGTTACAGTGAAGCCAGGCGCTACGTTCGCTACGACATTTAGCTTTCGGTTGACTTTTGTTGCTCTCATTATCTTCGTCTTTCTCCGCCTTTCTCTCCGTTATTCCTGTTAAATATTTGCCCATGTTGTATCTTGAGGGTTTGTTCATTACACTTAATATTACTTGCACTGTGATATCTTGTTATGCGCCCCCCCAGGCACCGCACTGCGCCCTACTATTTGAGAAGCACTTATATAAGGCATAAAATACAGCTCATTAAATAAAAGCTCACCTTTAAAAAAATCATATGGTCACATTTGTTTCACACGAATTTGGTACACAAATTTTGCATGGGAGCATAGAGGACATACAGACGTCCATCGTTATATCATTGCTTTAATAAAGTGTGATTAATCACTCCAGAGATTACGTCCCCACTGCTCTAGAGTCCAGTGACGCTGTGCTTCACATCACTGTATCCGTCACTCTGCACTGCGCTTGTTGATGAGACTTAAATACAGCTTCTCTAGGGAAACCTATTCCATGATGCTCTCCACACTTTGTTCTTCAGCTGATCTGAACGCCACATGAAGTTTGGTAGTCTTTAGTGATTCAGTGGAGGACATGGGTAACCTCTGTGAACTCTGAACCCCAGCATCCGCTGATCCACTCTGTCATTTTATGTGGCTTAGTTGCTGCCACTTTGTTATAGGGAATATTTAGTACAGAGGAAATTTCAGACTAAATTTGTTGCACAGTTGGCATTCCACCCCAGTACCATGCTGGACTTTACTGAATTCCTGAGAGCTGTACTGGGATTTACATCTCTGTGGTCATGGAGGTGAATAAAATTATTAATATATTATAATGGGTGACTTATAGTGATTATTTGAATGGACTACCTATAGTGTGAAACAGTTTATGAAATCTATTCCTATATAATCTACCTATAATGTAAAATATTATTTAGATTTAAAAGCGGCTGCCAATGTGATGTCATTTTTCTGTGCAGAATCATCTTTTAATTCTCGGCCTGCTTGTGTTTGACGTGACTGTCCAGCGGCACCAGGTCTACCACTGTCTTCATTTTAACCTTAAGCCACCGTCTAAAGGCATCATTTTTCAGAGTGTGACCCTGCAAACCATGGACCTGGGCATCCTGCCCTGCATCAAGTATTTCTGCAATTATTTCTTTTACAAGTTTGGTCTCGAGGTACAGCAATATTTTTTCTAGATTTTACTAGTCAAATTGGACACACCACCATCTTGCTCCATTGCAGTGGTGAGCTGTCTATTTTATTAAATAATACCAAATAATAGGTCTTCCCTTCATAGCATTTCCCCTGGTTACGCTGCTTACAGACATGAAATTTATTCCGGACATTTATTAATTAAAACATTTAACCAATCACATTTTGGCATCATTTGTTGCCAAGGTCAAAGAAATTTGCCTGTGGCCTTCACTATCAGTTCTGCAGCCCTGTAGAATAAAGTGTTAAGCATTCTATTGCTTCAACTTTCTATTGCCACCAGTTGGCGACACCCTCTAGCAGGCATACATTAGGTCCAGTCCGAAATACAGCTTGACTTTCAGCATTAGCTTCGCTGGCAACAGAGAAATACTTCTTAATCAAATTAATTAAACTTTTTTGAGAGAAAAGGATTTTGCATAACTATAATCAGGATTTAATCAGGATTTTTGGTAAGTGTTATTTTCCTAAAAAATATTACAATTTTAGGGTTTTATTTTTTGTGATTAACACAGGTTATCTATCTGTGATGCAACAGCACTTTCTACAGCATTTCTACAAAATACAATGTTTTTATCGCCATAAAACAGTTATTAACAGATGGATAAATTCAGGCAGAGGCATACTAAAGGCCTAGGTGTGAAATGCACGGCCCACCACTGCTCAATTGTCTATTTCCTCCACTTACCATATGGTCTTTGTAGTTTTACAATTATAGAATGGAATGTAGTACATCTGTCTGACTGTAGTGCGCTGGTGCTGGGGAGGAGAGGCGGAGCTGATGGCGTAGTTCAGGGAGATAAAATAACGCACCTGATGCTTCTCCGACTGATGACGTGTGCAGTCTTTATAAGCTGGAACATCAGATCGCAGGAAGAAAGTGTCTAAGGATCCGGACAGGAGTGGAATGTTTGGCCTTTTCACCAGCCAACACATTTTTAGTGTAGTATATCTGTAGCCCTTCCCATTTGGGAGAACTGTCTTTGGTCCACATTCGTGCCCACAATGTTATATTTTGGTGCTGAAACACAGGACAGATGAGGACACACGTGGCAGATGACATCACCTGTGAGTTCACGGGAATGTTCTCCAGCCGAAATGCATGCTCTAGCCCTAGCAGAGTAAAGGGGACAAGTTGTCAACAAACAGATGAACTACAGTCTGGAATTGTAGAACTATGAAGTTCATCTTTATAAGTGGAACTGATAACATGGACAAAAAGTGGAGCAAAAAGGAGGTGTGTGCAAACTTTTGACTTTGATTCTAATCACAGTATGTCTGCTATAGATTTCATTCGTGGTGGCGGTGAATGTGATTGGACAGAGGATGGATTTTTATGCTCTGCTGCACTCTTTTGCTTTGATTGGAGTTCTGGCACGTCGGCGCCGGAAGGCGATTGGAGAGATTTGGTCTAGATACTGTTGTTTTACTGCCAGCTTAATGGTCTTTCAGTACTTAATCTGCATCGGGGTTCCACCTGCACTCTGCACAGGTAAGTCATAGGATATTACCAAAGCATCTGTTGCTGTTAGAAGCTTCCGGGGTCTTGCACTCTCGCCTCACAGTTTAAAGGCCCTGGGTTTGATTCCCAGGTAGGACAGTCAAGAGTATATTCTGTATGAAGTATGTATGGGGTTCTATCCACAGTCAGTTATAGTAGGTGAATTTGTGGTACCCTAGATGTGATTGGGGTTGTTGGTGGTGCTGAGGCACCCAGTCAGGGTAAGGCCCATATCCCCCATTTACATCTAGCCCACTAATTCCAGTTGTTGCCCACATATGCACCAGATTAAGACCCAGCCTCACATGGGTAGCACTGCCAAATATCTACCCTATGTCAACCAAATGTGTTTTTGAACATAGGGACATAAGTCTTATGTATTGGGACATGTATATTTTGAGACATGTGGGCCATATTAATGTTTACATACGTGGTCCACATTTTGCTCAGGGCCATATATCTGCCTGAAGTGGCCCTCATCTGCATGCTGTCTGGGGCCAGTTATAAAAACAATGAATTGCTTTTTACCTGAAACAATTCAGAAAATGATGCACTGATCGAATGTATGATGTACTGCAGATTATCCTTGGAGGAATTCGATGATGTCACTTAGCTCCAATCAGATAAAGTGGATGTACCTGCCAGACTTTGCCATGCAGCCCAACTCGACCTTCATCTTTTGTGAGTCTGTTAAACATCACTAAGGAAAGTGCATGGGGATAAATATTTTCAAACACGCACACCAGATCAGTTTAGTAAAGTTTTAACTTTCCTCCTGTTTACCCTTGTCATCAGTTACACAATCCACCTATTACGTGGCACAATACTACGATAATACAATACTACCAAACCCAAACAGACGGGACAGAAACCACAAGAGACAAATTAATTCATTCATTATCTTCCGCTTTATCCTATATTAGTGTCGCGGGGGGGGGGGGGGGGTTCCCCATGCCCATCCAGGGGAGAAAGTTTCGGGCGCTGGGCAGATACACCCAGGACAGGGCGCCAATCTATCGCTGGACACACACTCACTCGCACACATACACACTCTATATGGGGCAATTTGGAGAACTCAATTGACTTGAACCCTGAGAAAACCCACGCGGACACGGGGAGAACATGGAAACTCCACCCAGATGGGGATTCGAACCGGGAATCCCTAGTGCTGAGAGGCGAACGTGCTAACCACTAAGCCACCGTGCCGCCCAAGAGACAAATTGTAAAATGTATTAGAACAAACACACAAAGCATTAAACAATATTTCAAATGGAACCCAATGGATTCTTACTATAACTCAAGTGGCATACTTCTTTTTGTGCACAGATTTTTACATCATAGAGCATTTATACACAAAATAAATAAAAGGAAGCCTAACGTAAATAGAAGAGGCACTTTCCGAGTTGGTCATCAGCTAGTTGCATTGACCATACTGAGTTGCCAGAGGAAAACACAGTTCATTGTGAAGCAGCAGGAAGCGTGCGTGGCTTCAGACCTCTGGCATCACAGAGGCAGAATGGGCAATTTACGGCGCTCCTACTTCTTTCTACAAGTGGGGAAAGTAGCACGACTGATATTGTGATATTGTGATATAAGGCGTGATATTCACCAGCCTCTTTAGCTAGACAGCCAGCAAGGTTGAGGGAAAATAAACAATATTGCCAAACAAAAGAGAATACCAGCTGCTGATGCCAAGCTGGAGGCCATGTGTTAATGTTACAGCAAGGCCTGCAAGTGCTTGTTGTACCAAATTTGGGTTTCAGCATCAAAATGCAGCACATTACATACAATACGTAAATAATGCTCGGTCGTGTGTCTGACAAATTTAGTCCCTCGGTCTATATATCCAGGATTGGGGACATGTACAGAGTGAGATGCACCCTGAACCAAAAACGGCAACCACAGCATTCTACAGAACCATGCAGTATACTCTGGTATGCACCTAGTTGGCCAGGGGGTGCATCCTACATTAAGGTAATAAACCTAAACATAAGTCCAAGCTGCCAGAACCACCTCATGTACAAGATGGAGCTTGAAAACATGGAATGGAACAGTCTCCAGACTTAAACCCCATGAAGCTGGTTGGATTTGCATTATATTTACATTTGGCCATTTAGCACACACTTTTATTCAAAGCCATTTACAAGTATCCCTACTTGATTTTTTTTTGGTTTGGGAACACAGGTTTTCATACAAAAAATTTTGAGCAATGAGGGTTAATTGCCTTGAAAACACTGGTAACCTGGGATTTAAAACCACAACACATAGATTGCTAGCCCAACACGCTACTGAGCTACCACAACCTGTGTTTGCAGTAAACCAGACAGACAAGTGAACGCAAAGCAAACTACAAATGCAATATGTTTATGGAACTTCTGCAACAGATTTGGGAAGAACCTTTTGAAGAATATTTGATTTTTACTGTAGAAAGAATGCCACAGATGTGTTCATCTCTTCTATATTAAAGATGGTGACTTTAATAAGTTTGGAAAACATTTTGGTTTGTAGATTTTTAACTGCAATTGGTTATTCATACTTTGCTTTTATTTCAGAGTAAAATGAGACAATAAACTGACTGGTTTCCAATAAATAACTGTAAATATTGAGAGAGTTCTAAAAGTTTAGACTTTTAGTGTATATGCGGGACGCTACCGTGATTTTCAAGATCACCATGTCAATCATAATATAATATAATAGAATAAAACTTTATTGTCCATTAAATTTACATTAAATGGAAAATTGTCTTTGGCAGTCTGGCAGACAAATACATGTACAATACAATATAGATTGATTGCATAAGCACAATCAAAATAACTAGATAAAAATAAATTATATTATATAATAATTATATAATATTATATAATTATATAATAAATTATGTTGGGAAATAATATTTTGCATCCTTATTCAAAATATTCACAGCAGAAGGAACAAATGACTTTTTGTACCCATTCTTCTTAGCTAGTGGAACCTGAAGTCTCCTGCCTGTTGGCAGCAACTGAAAAGATGAGTAAAGGGGATGGGTAGGGTCATTGTAGACCTGAATTGCCTTTTTTGTTATAGATCGGCTGTATAAATCCTGCAATGACAGCTGTTTGGCACCAATGATCTTACTGGCTTGATTAACCACTTGGGCCAGCTTGTTCCTATACTTGACTGATAGGTTCCCATACCATGACACAATATTAAAGCTGACCACACTCACAAGTGACCTATAAACCATAATCATGGTATACTTGCTAGTATTAAAACTCCTTAACTTCCTAAGAAGAAAGAGCCACTGCCAAATATTTGAAATGATTCACTTGTTCCACTTCTTGCCCTTTCATGATGATTGGTTTAAACACAGACCCTGTGCTGCTAGCTACCCTTCTTCCTCCGAAACAGAGCTCCTTGGTCTTACTTACATTAAGATCAAGGAAGCTAGCATCGAAACAAGTGGTTAGTTGTTATTAGGAGGAACTAATAACATCCTCCAAGCAAGAAACAAGGTCCATGTCATCAGCATATTTTATAAGCGAGATGTCTTTACTATTATGTTTGATCTCATTTGTATAAATCAAAAATAAAATGGGGGATAAGACATACCCATGTGGGACACCAGTATTCAGGTCAAGGCAGTTAGAAAAAGTGCTACCAATACAAACACGCTGGGGCCTCTTGCTCAAGAACTCTCTGATCCACAAAACCATGCTATTACTAACATTCATGTCACATAAACGTTGTAAGAGAAGATGGGGATGGACCATATTAAAAGCTGAGGAGACAAACATAATTACTAGTCTTGTCCAAATGACCATATACTTTATCTAAGAGAACCAGCGTAGCATCTTCCACTCCCCTACCAGCTTGGTAAGCAAACTGCAAGCTTAGCTGTTTGTGCTATAAGCTCCTTACTAACTAGGCGCTCCATGCATTTGCCTAATATAGATGTAAGCGCAATGAGTCTGTAATCATTAAGTGATTTTACGTGAGCTGTTTTTGGCACTGGGATGACTGTTGCCATCTTCCAAGCCTGGGGGACAAAACTAATATTAAAAAACATCTAGTATGGTTTGGTGAAAATAGGTCCCAATTGAATGGCACACTCCTTCAGGACCCTTCCCTTAAGCCCGTTTGGTCCATTAACTTTGTGGGGATTAACTCGTTGGAAAATTGAGACAACCTCCTCAACATTAAATGTCATGGGAATTGGGGTCAATCTCTCACACACAGAATCACTTTCATCACTAAAGTCATGTTTATCAAATCTAGCATAAAACATGTTCAGGTCATTTGAATGTTGAATAGGGTCCTCACGAGGAGGGGCTAACCAGTATTTCCTTCCCATCATTGTATCTAATCCTCTCCTAGCATCTTTTACATTACCATTTCTCAGTTTCTCTTCCACTTCATCTTTATATTCCCTTTTTGCTTTTTTAACCATATTTCTTAGTTCCTTCTCCATTTGTTTCACTTTTTGCTTATCTCCCCTCAAGAAAGCAATTTTCTTTTCATTTAAATGATGCTTTTGTCCTTTACTGATCCAGGGCTTATTATTTGGCTAAATTCCAACATTCTTTGTTTTGATGATAGAGTCAACACATAAATTTACATAACTAGTTACAATGTCATTTATCACCTCTGGATTGCTCTCAGAAACCTGATCACTAAAGAACAAATTCCAATCCGTGGCTTCAAAACAACCCTTCAGCTCCTCGACTGAATCCTTTGTCCAATCCTGGATGTTTTTAACAATTGGCCTTTCCCTTTTTAATTTCTGTCAGTACCTAGGCAAGAGATGAATGACATTATGATCAGACAAGCATAACAGTGGGCTGCACCCCCCACATTTTCCAAAGCACTGATCTAAGGTCTTATTCATTCTCGTTGGACAAGACACATATTGCTCCAGGTTTGGCAGGTGGGTCGACATAATACATCTATTAAAATCACCCAGCAAAAAGACTGGATCATCAGCAGAATTACGTTGTGCTTAATTATAGCTTTCAGCTATGCGCTCAGCTGCTATAGCATAATCTGGGCCAGTCACATACACCAGGATAACCGTGATTTTCCTGAATTCACAAGGGAGATAATATGGTCTAAAAGAGATAGTCAGCATGGATATATTCACAAGAACCATTGCTACTTTAAATATAACAATAGTTTTTTGGTGGATTTAAGATCGCAATGAGCATAGCAAAGTTCAAAGTGTATAAGTTGGGGCCTACAATATCTAATAATTATTTTACATAATGGCCAAAGGGATTCAAAAATAGAAGGTAAGCATTTTTGTTTACACCATATTTAAGATTCAGTTAAAAAGAAAAGCATTTTTGACAACTGGCTTTGTGATGTCGGTTTTAACAGCAAGACGAGTTTTCCATGTGGAGCTACCACATAAACACCCTCTGATGTCAGAAGCTAAAGTCGGATACATTGCCCGACGTGCCCTTGAAATCATCATAGTTATTTTTAATTTCTATTGGTTACTTTGTATTATTTGTATACTGTACTTTGTTCTATTGGTTACTTTGTACTGTTCGTACATATTTGGTATTCTTACTGAGCCTGTGAACAGAAGGCAGGGTTGGGAGGCAGCTTCGTGGGTATATTTTCACAGATGTATCCATTCACCTAATCTGCCTACCTACCCTACCTTCTGTTCACATTTCCCCCCACCCCATCACATGATTTTGCCACCAATGAGAAATCCTCAATTTTTTTTTTACCTTTGCTGTTGTTCAATCCGCTTTCAGATGACTTTTTACTTCTACTAGTAGCGTCTCTGCAGTGGCAGGTATTCGAAGATGAGAACAAGGCATCTGTGCGACTTGTTGCAGGGGAGAATGTGGAGATCAGTAGAAACCTGGACCCTCGTTTCCTGAACCAGTATACAGCAATTGGCAACTTTCTACACTGCCGGTGTGTTTGGAGTTTATACGTCTCATTAAATTCATAAGAGCTAAAGATTACTGTGCTTGATCCACACCTATAGACATCTCCAGTTCAGCTGACCTGCAACTTAACTTGCAATTGTAAAAAGATCTGCAGTTTTCAGAATAAACCCATACAAACCCTGGGAGAACATGCAAGATCTAGAGAGAATGACTGTGGGTCACATAACAAGAATGTAAACACTGGATACTCCAGTATCCAGATACTGAAACTAGTAATGGCTAATAAGCAATAATATGTATTCTTTTGTTACTACAATCAAAATATGAGGATTTTCTGTTGTGCGTACATATGTGTGTCTTTCTCTGTGTGTGTGTGTGTGTATAGGTCTTATCTCGACATGGCGAAGACCTTTGTCTTCAGTTACTTCTTCTGGTTGGTCTTGTGTCTGGTTTTCATTACTGGCACCACACGCATTAACATCTTCTGCCTGGGTTATCTGGTTGCCTGTTTCTATTTCATGCTCTTCGGAGACACTGTGTTGCTGCGGCCTGTCCGTTATATACTGAAATTTTGGGACTGTCTCATTGCCTATACATGTGTGGTGATTTGCCTCAAGAACTTAATATCCGTAAGTACAAGAGCATCAGTTTGCTAGCAGGTTCTAAAATTGGGAGTTCCGGTCCTAAAATCAGATTATAAAATGGGTAGTTCTGGTCCTTAAATTTGATAGGCTGAGCCATTTGTGACATTATTGACAATAATTGACACTTCATATGAATGCATGTAATAAAATACATTATTGATGAATTAATTAATTCATTAATTATTTCCACTTAATCCTCTACTAGATTCATGGGGAGGTTCCCCACAGCCCATCCAGGGAAGAAAATTTCGGGCACTGGGCAGACACACACACACACACAAACTATAGAGGCAATTTATCTTAAATCCATATTTTTGGACTGTGGGAGGAAACCAGAGAACCTGTAGGAAACCCACGTGGACACCAGGAGATCATGGAAACTCCACCCAAATTGGAATTCAAACCTGCATCCCCAGCACTGAGAAGCGACAGTGCAGAACTGTGCCACCCACAATGCAGTGAATGGAATAGTCTGAAATTGTTGAAATACAAAGTATACAAAGTCCATCCAAAGTGGAATTAAAAATGGAGGTGTGACCGAGGTGTGACAGACATATATATATATTAAGCATAGGGAAGGGTAGAAGCCAAGTAAAATGTATTAGATAATTACTAAAAGAAATTCAAATAACACTAAAAAACAAAAACGGAAACTCGATGCTAGTTTTCAATGATGTGTGTGTGTGTATGTAGCTGGGATCCTGTGCTTATCTTGACTGTCTTCAGAAGAATGGCTGTTGGCTGATTCAGGCCTTCAGCATGTTCTGCACTATTAAGGGATACGATGTACGTAAGTACACATAGTGATCACTGATCTCACAATCCTTCAACCTGTTCGCAGAGCCCATTTCTCGTTTTGAAGAGCAGTGTTATAGTTCCTATACAGACAAGACAGAAAAGACAAGCAGGATTGGTGTGGTTTCACCCCTTCCAGACATGCATTTACTTTGTAGCAGTCAGATTTCAGCATCATTGGTCAAAATTCTGCCTACGCTTTCAGAATGAATTTCGCTGGCCCAATAGCTTTAAATAAGTGTAAATCAACCTGCTGCTTCAACAATCAGATTTTAAATCCTCTATACCAAGCCTTCCAGTGCTTTTGATGAGAAGATATTTTCAGACTATTATAAGTTATTGCAGAAATACATCTCGACTTTCAGCATTAGCTTTGATGACAATAGAAAAATTAAACTCAATTTAAAGAAAAACAAATCGTACAAATCAGGATTTAATCAGGATGTTGGTGTTATTTTTCAAAATAATATTACAATTTTGTGATGTTATTGTTGGTGATTTTGATGTGTGGCTACACAAATGTATCATGGTCAGTACAAATGGATTACACATTACAGGATTACAGGAATACAGGATTACACAGGTCCAGGAATTCATTAAAACAAACAAACTGGCTAAGGTTATCCGACACTTGCATTCCAACAGCTAGTTGTTGACTTATAATGGGGACACACATTCATCAGGCATAGCAGCATATCTGTAATCAAAGTTCATTGCCATCTGCTCCGCTTTTCCCTCCAGCTACCATCACAATTAGTTATCTATCTGTGATACAACGGCTCTTTATACTGCATTTCTGCCATAATAAGATGTTTTTATAGCCATAAAATAGTTATTGACAGGTTGGTATATTTGGTTGTCATGTATATTTACATGTGAAATGACAATAAAATTGAACCTAATCCAAACTATTTTTATTTTAACAGCTAAATCCAGTGATGAGTGCGAGTTACCAGTTGGGGAAGCTGGTATTGTATGGGACGCAGTCTGTTTTACTGTGCTGTTGGCTCAGAGAAGAATATTCCTGAGCTACTACTTCCTGTATGTAGTTTCGGACCTTAAAGCCTCAAAGATCCTGGCCTCTAGGTGAGAACATGTGTGTTAGTTAATAAATAAAACTGTATATTGGCGCTAAGAATAATTACTGGGTTTACTTGCACAGTTTAAATCCATGTTGATGGGTGGTGGTATTGGCATTGCAACAAATCCTGGGGCATTGACCACAAGTTTGGGAAACATGTAGAATGAAGAATTATTAAAATGTTTAATATGAACAATTATCTATGCAAAAATCATGGTTTTATATGAGATTAAGGAGATTTTGCCAGTCCGAAAATTGCTGGATTAATAAGACTGATCCATGGTAGCTGCTGCTAACATATTAGTGCACACCTTCAAGGGTCTAGTGGAGTCTGTGTAACAATGGATGGAGGGGGGTGGGTGTGAGTAAAAGAAGGACCATTGCAATATTAAGAAGGTGATTATAATGTTATCTGATTTGTATATATGGGGCAATCATAGGCTTGTGATTAAGGACCCTGCCTTGTGACCTAAAAGTCCCTGGTTCGATTCCTGGTCCCACCAAATAATATGGCTGAAGTGCACTTGGACAAGGCATATAACACCAAATAATTTCCGTGTGCCGTATACAAAGCTGCCCACCACTACAGGCATGTGTGCTCCCTTTAGTATTGTGTATTTGTGTGTATTTCTGAACAGATGGGTTAAATATGGAGGAGCATTGCTGTAGGCAATATGGATTACATACTTTTATTTAAATATTATTTGCTACATTATATTTTTAAGTGGATTTGTTTGTAATATGAAACAAGTTTAATGATTGTTTAATATCTGTTTCATTATATGTTAAAGGGGAGCTGAGCTGTTTGAAGCCAAAGTTAAAAAAAGTGTTGCAGCTCGACTGGAATTGGAGAAGAAATCTGTGGAGATGCTTAAGAAACAGTGAGCTTGTTTGCAGTTGTGTAAGATTTATGTGGATCAAGTATTTTAACTCGAACCCATATCTGCATAATCCACAGGATGGAGAGCATTAAGTCGAAGCAGAAGAATCCCACAGTGCAGAACGTCACAACACCTGCTGTCAGCCCTAGACCCAGAAGTGACTTAAATCCAAATGGTACCAAATTTGAGTCATTGATATAATTGGTAGTTAACACCAGTAACAAAATAAGGTGTGTTCAGAAACATTTCATAAGGTGTGTTCAGAAACATCTTGCCAACTGAAAACACAGGTGCACCTCTTACTGAAAACAACATAGAGAACATCAACAGTCAGTCATTGCAACTTCAATGATCTGTAAATCATCAACAAAGGCGCGTGTCCAACGCCACTGAGTGCTGAATTGAACTGAATGCTAATAATTCTCATTGCATTTATACAGAGAATGCAGATACATAGTCTACATCAGGGTTTTTTAACTGCTCTCAGCCCGGGACTCGTGGTCATTAAGTGGTGACCCACTTTTATGAAATACAAACCAAACAAATGTATTTTTATAAAATAGTGTTCAAAACCCATTTAAACATACATATGCGTGCAAATTAAATTTAAGAGCAATTAAAGAAAAAACTGAGAAACTCTATGACCTCTATGAACAATTCACATTTCAAATTACCATGGCAATGAGAATGCTGTGCATGTCTGATGCGTGCCTCTCTGTCTCTTTTTTTCAAAAGATAAAAGATGAGTACAAAATCAGATGAGCATTCTTTTTTTCCCAATATACAGTGGAACCTGTGTTTTCGTTGTTAATCTGACCGCAACCAATCGGTGAACTCTGAAAACTGAGTCACCTATTTCCATTTTAATCCATTTAGATAATTTGTTCTAGAGATACATAATTCAAAATACATAATACACATTTTAAAGAGAATAAATGTAGTGTAGTATATTGAAAACAGAACAAAGAAATTATATATACAGTAGGTTATATTCTTTTTATAAAAATTAATATAAACATGTAAATAGTCACATTTTGTGCCATCTAACTGTTCTAAATTCAAATTAATAATAACTTTTCGCATTAATGGATTTCGCCATATTAGCCTTCTTTATTGATCCCTTATTTGCTGCAATGGAACTTATAATGGATGGTGACTTTCCATACACGCAGCCGATTTTAGCAATCTTAATAGGGGCCACTTACTCTAATGTGCTACTAATTGAATGATGATGATGAAGATGTTAAGCTAATTTTAATAATAATAATAATAATAACAATAATAATAATAATAATAATAAGGTGTAAAATTTTATAAGGGCATATCTTCTTATAGAAGGCGATAAGACACAGTGGTGGAAGCCATGGACCGCGTCCCCCTCTGGTAAGCACAGCTTATTTACAGATGACTGTTTAAATAGTTGTGTACATCGGTGTAACAAGTTTGTTGTAATGGAGATGAGGACGCTGGAGATGTATATAAATACATGGACACATACACGTACAAACACGCTTACTCACACACATACACAATTACACATATACTTTTATCAACAAAGCATACTTTTCAAATTGTGTCTTATATTAAAGTCTGGGACATCTGTGGATATAACCTCTTTGAAAGCGACAGTGAGGAAGAGGCGGACGAGCCAGAGGACAAGAAAGAGGATGAATGTATTCCAAATAGAAAATCTGCATTTCAAGTTAGAAATAATATTTTTTTATATAATAATATATTATTATAACATTTATAATACCTATTTTTATTCCAAATAAATTATGAGGTTTCTGTGTTAATTTTCTCTCTTGCATCCACAGTTGGCCCATGAGGCATGGGTGAAGGGCCCTAAAGCTGCTCTTACGTCCCATGAAAGGGATGAAGTTCAAATTAAAAAAGAAGAACAGAGAACCAAGAGGGAACAGAGTAAAGAACAGAGTACTGTGTCGTCATGTTGAGTTTTCTATTCTGGTGTTATTGGGCATGGCATGCTGGGAAACATATATGGCCACGTCAGACCCAATCACATGAATACAGCACCACAAGAGACAAATAAAAAGTTCTCAAGATATATCTATAGCGCCAAAAGATACCTCAGATTCACACGGACTGCTATAATTAGAAATATACAGCAGATGGCACTGCCCCTACTACAGATTAAATGCAGTGTTGTCTTCCTCAGAGAGCATGCACCCCCTACAAAAAAAAAAAAACGACAAAAGTAATGCTTACTGACCTGAACTTGCAAAATGACTAAATGTAACTTGACAGCTAAATTGAACAGGCTGAGTGGGAGCGGCTCCTCTCATAGAGAACTGCTGCTTAGCCACTAAAAAAGCAGAACCACCCCACCCCGGTCATGCACATATAGCGACCTACAGCATGTTTTTTTGCATGTTTTTCAGCATTTCAGCTGAATAAACTCTCACTTTAAGCTTATTCACCCCAACCCTCCTTGCTGCTTACAGTTGGAAAATAACTAGTTTTATTTGCTTAGGCACTGAGAGCACCGAGTTCAGTGAAGATGACAGTGATGAGACCAGTCTCGTACATGAAGACGTGGAAAAAGGTACCATTAATCACATATAATAAAATGTTGCAGAAGTGCAGTGGTGGACCATCAGGGGGCGGCACAGTGGCTTAGTGGTTAGCATGTTCGCCTTTCAGCACTAGGGATTCCCGGTTTGATTACCAATCTGGTTGGAGTTTCCATGTTCTCCCCGTGCCCATGTGGGTTTCCTCCGGGTTCCCCGGTTTCCTCCCACAGTCCAAAAACATGGATCAAGGTCAATTGAGTTCTTCAAATTAGCCCAAATAGAGTGTGTGTGTGTCTGTGTGAGTAAGTGTGTGACCAGCGATAGATTGGCACCCTGTCCTAGGTATATCTGCCCAGCGCCTGAAATGTTCTCCCCTGGATGGGCATGGGGAACTCCCCCGCGACCCTAGTAGAGGATAAAGCAGAAGATAATGGATGGACCATCAGGGTCTATAAGGCGTTCTCTGAAGGCCTAAAAATATCTGACTCACAGTGTCACATACAGGACGCGCTGTCCGGAAAATGGCGGCGCAGCGCGGTGAGGTGTAGAAATAGTGAGCCAGGCGACCAGGTAAGTGAACACAAAAGCCTTTATTAGCTTTAGCACAGCGGGCAAGCCGCTGGAGGAGCTGCGAGCCGAAATAAACAAAAAACAAAACGGAACAGCCGCTGACAACACGATGAAACGTGTAGAACGTGTAGAAACCGTGCCCCCGTGTAAGGGTGTGGGCGTCGTGACCCTTTTTGAGCCCGGGGCGCACGTGGGGGGGGGGGGGGGGGGGGGAATGCGGGGGCAATGTGCCCCTATGAGGCAGTAGAGGAGAAGTGACCCCCTGTGAGCATGGCGGCACCGTGACTTCCTGTGTGTGCGGTGGTGCCGTGCCTTCTTGTAGGCACGAGGGTGACGGGACCCCTTGAGGATGCGGGAGCGCCGTGACCTCCTGTGAGTGCGCAGGGGGCATGACCCCAAGTGAGCGCTAGAGGGGTGTACCCTCTTAAGTGTACGGGAACGGCGAGGCCCATTGTGAGCGCGTGGGGGACGTGACCCCTTGCGAGCGCGCAGAGGACGTGAGCCTATGAGGAAACGGGAATGCCTTAATCCCCTGAGTGTCCAAGGAAGACGTGACCCCATGAGTGAGCAACGGTGCGGAGACCCCTTGGGAGCCCAAAGGCGACCGAACCCCCACGCGGACTCCGGTGCGGGAGAGCCCAACATGGGCTCAGGAACCCGAGCAGCAACAGCGGGTGCGGAGACCGGAGAGAGTTAAGTGGGTTGAGGGGCCGAAGAAACCAACACGGCCACGGGGGAGACCGGGGTACACACGACCGCAGAGGTGAACCGAGTGGAAACGGAAGTAACCCGAGTGGATGCACAAGTGACGCGAGTGGACGCACTTGTGACCCGAGTGGACGCACTTGTGACCCGAGTGGATGCAGCGGTGAATCCGATTTGGTCCATGAACATGGCAGCCGGCTCAGGGTCCCATGCGAAATCATCCGCCCCCAAAGTCCTTGGTCCGGCGGTTCCTTTGTCCAGAGCGGGTGGCAAATTGTCCTTCCCAGGTGGCTGGTCGTCCACTTTAGAGGGCCCATCGTCCGCGGAGTCAGGACGGACCAACTTAGGGGTGAGCTGATCCTGTGCGGGGCCCACAGGAATCCAGCGACTCCCCACCAGACCACAGGACTGCCCTCCGGAGGATGCGCCAAGCCCCATGCTCCCAGACTCCCAGTCTGCCTCCTCTCCGCCACCTGGACAAAAAGAGGGAGAGCCAGTACCTCCACACTACACACCATACGGTCCTGGTCTACCGAGACGGAGTCCGAGCACCGAACGCAGACTACACTGACCCCGGACGACATGTCCTGTGGAGAACCGCGAGGAGAAGCGCCGGACGCATCGCGAGGCGAAATGCGAGGAGCCCCGCGAGAAAAAACGCGTTGAGGCGGATGCGGAGTGTCTCCCTGAGCCTCGCGAGGCGCAGTGCAAGGAGCAGCGCGAGGGGCAACGCGAGAAGAATCGCGTTGAGGCGGATTTGGAGTGTTTCTCTGAGCTTCGCGAGACGCAGTGCGAGGAGCAACGCGAGAAAAAATGCGTTGGGACGCGTGCGGAGTGTCACCCTGAATATCACGCGCCGTGGCACGGGGCGAATCGCGAGGGGCAACGAGAGGGGCAGCGCGAGGAGCAACGCGAGGAAAAACGCTTTGGAACGCGTGCGGAGTGTCACCCTGAATATCGTGCGGCGCGGGGCGAATCGCGAGCGGAATCGCGAGGAGCAACCGGGGGAGAACCGCGAGGGGCAACGAGAGGGGCAGCGCGAGGAAAAACGCGTTGGGGCGCCTGCAGAGTGTCACCCTGAGCGTCGCGATGTGCAGCGCGAGGAGAATCGCGAGCGGAATCGCAAGGAGCGACGCGCGGAGACCTGTGAGGGGCAACGCGAGGGGCAACGAGAGGAAACACGCATTGGGACGCGTGCGGAGTGTCACCCTGAGCATCGTGAGGCGCAGCGAGAGAAGCAACGCGAGGGGAATCGCGGGGAGAACCGCGTGGAAACACGCATTGAGGAGAAGCGTCACCCTGAGTATCGCGCGGTGCAAATCGCGAGCGGAATCGCGAGGAGCGACTAGAGGAGAACCGCGAGAGGAGAAACGCATTGGAGCAAAGCCTCATCCAGAGCGTCTGGAGACGCAGCACGAGGAGCCCCCTGAGCGGAATTGCAAGAAGCGACGCGCGGAGGACTGCGAGGGGCAACGCGAGGGGCAGCGTAAGGAGCAACGTGAGGAAAAACGCATTGGGGCGCCTGCAGAGTGTCCCCCTGAGTGGTGCGAGGCGCAGCGCGCGGGGCAGCGTGAGAAGCAACACGAGGGGAATCGCGGGGAGTACCGCGAAGAAACACGCGTTGAGGAGAAGCGTCGCCCTGAGTGTCGCGCTCGAGGAGAATCGCGAGAGGGAACCCGAGCGGCGAGGAAGAACTCGCTGAACGCGTCCTCCATGGAGATAGGAGACTCACATGGAGGAGCGTGCGGCGGGGCCCGGTCGGCGAGGAGAAGCTCGCTGAACGGGTCCTCCGTGGAGTCAAGAGGCTCGCACGGAGGAGCGCGCGGCGAATCCCGAGCGGCGAGAATGAACTCGCTAAGGGGGTGAACCCTGGGGCCGGGAAGCTCCCATGGAGGGACGCGCTCGGAGGAGCGCGGATGCTCGCTCCGGATCGCGCTGTGGATCCCCGCCCTGCCCCGCCCGCGGTGAAGAGGCAGGTGTCCAGGTCCAGGTGATCACCAACGGGGCCGGCATCTGAACCCGGGGCGAACCGGGCTAAGAATGCCGACTCCAACCGACTCGCTGAGGTGAGACAGACGTCCCCAGCGGCCACTAGGCCTTCGGCCCACCTCAGCGCAGGGCCCAGGAGTCGGGAGAGGTAGAACAACACCCTCTCTCGGTCCGAAAGCTCCCAACTGGTCACCAGGTCAAACACCCTGCGACAGCCGATAATATACGGCAGAACAATCTCCCCATACTCCAGGACCCGGTCAATACCCCTCCTCGCTCCAACCTCCGGGGAGCGAGTACTGCAGTGAAATTTAAACGGCGGGGCCGGCGCGAAGCTAAGAAAGCCTATCGCTGCAGTCGGGGCAACTACTGGCAAGGCTAGTGCCGGGTTAAATTAGCCTTGCTGCTGCAGCCGGGGAATCGACTAAAGGCAGTGCTAATGCCGAGATAAAGAAGCCGGTGCTGCAGCTCGAAAACGCGGCTAATGACGTGGTCAGTGCCGAGTTAAAATAGCCAATGATGCAGCAAAGAAAACACGGCTAATGCCGTGGCTAACGCCGATTTAAATAGCCAAATGCTGCAGCAAAGAAACCGTGGCTAATGGCGTGGCTAACGCCGATCTAAATAGCCAAATGCTGCAGCTGAAAACGCAGCTAATGGCGGGGCTAACGCCGATTTAAATAGCCAAATGCTGCAGCCGAAAAACACTACAAAAGCGGGCTAGCGCCGAAGCTAAGGCCGCTACCAGCCGGAGGATGCGGCTAATCGCGGTTAGCGCCGAAGCTAACGCAGCTACCGATTACAACAAACAAAAAAAAAAACAAACCCGGGACGAAAGCCGGGGAACGCGGAATATAATAAAGGTGAGCACTTACCCGGAGGAGGAATCCTGGACTTGGCAGGCGTTGTTGGAGGTCAGCATTCTGTCACATATGGGGCGCACTGTCCGGAAAATGGCGGCGCAGCACGGTGCGGTGTAGAAATAGTGAGCCAGGCGACCAGGTAAGCGAACACAAAAGCCTTAATTAGCTTTAGCACAGCGGGCAAGCCGCTGGAGGAGCCGCGAGCTGAAGTAAACAAAAAACAAAACGGAACAGTGGGAACGCCGCTGACAACACGATGAAACGTGTAGAACTCCGAAATATGAATAAACAAAGCACTCTGGGGAATGGCCGCAGAATGCAGGGTGAGATGAGCCTGGAGCGAAATGTACATATAAATAAATCACCTCACCACCACCCCGAATGTGGGAAAAGAGCATAAGCCAACTGTGTTCAGTCTAATGCTGACCTACTGACTGCTCTGCTGGCATGCTACAAATGTAGTCAGTAGGTCGCACATGATCAAGTAGGATCCAATCCCTGCTCAAGGGGAAGGGCCCTACCTACAGAAGCCCCGAACGGCCAAAACCCGATACGCGGGAGGCAGGGGGGAGGGGCCCAACAACCTGACACACAGACAGAGGTTAAGTACATTTTACTTAATAATATGTTTTAGAGGGGGACACAGTGACTTAGTGGTTAGCACGTACGGGTACCGTTTGGTAACCTTATCAATACTCCTGCCTTAGGAACGAAAGGCAAAGGGAGAATGAATCCATTTTTAAGCGCCTCGGCGATGTACGCTCGCATTGCTTGTGATTTATTGATCGATAATTTGATTTATTGACGGACGGGCGCAGGGAAATTTGGCCCCTTTAATGAGATCGATGGCACAGTAAGGGCGGTGCGGTGAAAGGGAATCAGCCCGGCATTTGCTGAAAATCTCGCTAAAATCAGCGTAAGCGTCTGGTACCTGGGGAGGGAGCCGGGCTGCAGAGGACAGGCTAGACACCACGAGCTGAGGCCGTAGTGGAAGAACCAAACAGACCTTGAAGCAGTGGGGAGACCATGCCAGTATCTGGGAATCCGACCAGGAGATATGCGGATCGTGCCGCCGAAGCCAAGGCAAATCTAAGATGACAGGGAAGAAATAAGATGTTATGTAGAAAGATGAGTGTTCAGCATGGCATGCACTAGAGAACATGTGAATCGGAATGGTGCGGTGGGCAATCTTGCCCAGAGCGTGGGGTTGGCCTTCCACCGCACAAATGCTTCTGAGAGCGGGGGATCTCTGTTACAGCCGCGGGATCAAACCTCAAAGACGCTGATTGGAAGTCGGGTAAGCTTTATTTTATCCAACAAAATAAGAATGAACCAAATGAAAAAACCAAAGGAAGCATTTGAGCTCCAGAGAACTGCGGCACGAGCGGCCAGTACCTGAGGAGGGAGCCGGGCTGCAGAGGACAGGCTAGACACCACGAACTGAGGCTGTAGTGGAAGAACCAAACAGACCTGGAAGCAGTGGGGAGACCATGCCAGTATCTGGGAATCCGACCAGGAGATACGCGTATCGTATCGACAGCGGAATGGATGCCACGTGCTGAACCTGAAGAGGGTAGATTAGTGGAATTTTTCACATGGATATTTTCAGTGAATTAAAATTTATATCAGAAATACAACTTGATTTTCAGCATCAACATCGATGGCAATAGAAAATGACTTCATGGTGAAATTAATTAAACACTTTTTGAGAATTTTGCGTAGGAATATTCAATATTTAATCAGGATTTTTGGTGAGTTATTAAATAAAAGCATGAATAAATGAAAGGCTGGCAAATTTAAGAACTGAAGAATCTTTGTACTAACAAGTGCATTAAAACAATGTCCTTTGACAAGGCGAACTGACAAGTTGAGACAGGATTTCGACCATAAATACTGTATATGTTGATCATGCATTGTGTTAGCTGGTGTAACTGTTGTAACGGAGGGTATTTTTGACTGCTGTAGATCAATATCTTCCTTTGTCTCATAAAGTATTCCAGCATATATGGACTAAATACAATCATCAGCAGAGCCATCCATAGGTATGTTAATTAGCTCTAATCAACATCCATCACCGATGGCTTTTGCTTCTTTCCTGAGCATGGCTACGCTCCATTTTGGGTTTAATCCAGGTTCAGGTCCAGTTTTAGTAACAGGCTTTACAAGATGAGAATAAAATGAATGGTGACTATTCGCATGTATGCTACAAGACCAAACCACCTTCATCTCGTCTCAAACTCAGTATTCAAAATGTCCTACCTATCCCGTCCCTGTAATGAACTCATTCTTGATCTCCGTCCTCACTACTCCCAATCACAGCAACTTTATCTTCACCACTTTCAGCTTCTTCTTCTTTCCCTGGCCACAAACTTTGCAGGTTTCACTGCTGTCCTGTAAACATCCACTTTCACTCATCTGTCACAAATCACGCCACCCACTCCACCCTGTTTGCACTCTTACTAGATGCTTATTGATTAAAACAAGCAGTAATCAATTGATTTAAACATATGTGTTTTTGTGTCCTTCAGCAAACATACCCCAAAGGATTATTAACATCCTGAAGTTTACCTGGGTTTTTCTCCAGTGCCTACTCGAAGACATGGCCTCAGGTTTGAACTCCTTCTGTAAGGATAATCTGGACATCTCGAAGGTGCTGCGTTTGGAGCGAGCGCTGCTCGGTCAGCAACAGAATAAGGTGAAGCTGAACCTCCAGTGACGTACAAGTTATGCAGAGCTATGGAATAAGATACTGTGACTATAGAGAATGAGGTGTGATTAATGACATTTGTCTCTGTGCTTAGGGAAGAGCTGTGTCCCATGAGAGCATTCACCAGTTTTACCACAACTACCTCTCCAGACAGAGCACACAGTCATTGATAGATGAAGAGAGTTTTACATCTGCCACCTCTCCACCATTACGCTCCATACTGAATGGCTACACCCAGCTAAAAACAGCCAACACCAAACACTCCTGTGACACTAGTCCATCCAGGTGCCAATTTAAAAATAAACTAGAGAGGTGCAATTGTGATCGCAGCTTTGCCGTAGGAGACCCAGTGAATATGTATGTCAAAGCAATACAGTACATAAGGTAAAAAAGTGGATGTGGTTGGGTAATAGGGTGTGGTTAGATGTGTGATTAGTGATTAGGAGGAATGCCATATTTAAAAAATGAACGGAAAGGGCAATTAGTCTCTGGTTTTAGATGGTGGGTGTCTCTGCAAATCACTCAAAAATTAACCGAGTTATGCCACTTTGAAAATCAGATTTTTCCCTTAGGACAGGGGTGCCCACACTTTTCTGGCCCGAGATCTACTTTTCCATTGGACAGGTCATCGAGATCTATCGGGGTTAATCTATTTTTTAGGCTTTTATATTGAAACCTGTTTACACACATCATGTTAGTATTGTCAAATCTGTTAGAATTGCTCCTTTATTAAACACATTCCAGCAAATAGCATGGAGAAAACCAGATTTTAGTACAGCCAAACACATGGTATACAGCACAAATGTAAAACAATCACTGTAACCTGCAGTTAACCAAACAGAACATCCATCCATCCATCCATTATCTTCCGCTTTATCCTCTACTAAGGTCGCGGGGGGTTCCCCATGCCTATCCAAGGGAGAACACTTCGGGCGCTGGGCAGATACACCCAGGACAGGACGCTAATCTATCGCTGGGCACATACTCACTCACACAAACACACTCTATATGGGGCAATTTGGAGAACTCATTTGACCTTGATCCATGTTTTTTGGACTGTGGGAGGAAACCGGAGAACCCGGAGGAAACCCACATGGACACGGGGAGAACATGGAAACTCCACCCAGATTGGGATTCGTACCAGGAATCCCTAGTGCTGAGAGGCGAATGTGCTAACCACCAAGCCACCCCCAAACAGAACATGAACATTACTAAAAGCAAATTTTGAGTTTGACATTGTAAAAAAATTCTCCCCCCCCCCCCCAAATGAAAGTGGTACATTTTAGTTCTTTTGGAGCAAAGTCCACTGTCAGTCAAATAAAGTGCAAAAACACAAACAAACTATCTAATGCAGATGATTCTCGAGGCAGTTCTTCGGATTTAGGCACGGAGGCGGGGCCTCGGGCCGGTTTTGGGAACAGCGAGAGAGACATGGGGGGCAGACTGCTTGCTTACACAGGTATAGAGATTTAGATTCAGAATGAATCACATTGTGTGTGAATGTGTATGAGTGTGTGTATAATTGCTTCAGATACTGTGCTGTAAAAAAAGCACTGATACGTGACACCCCTTCGCGATCGACCGGTCGATCATTGAGCACCCCTACTTTAGGAAATGAACTAAGCCAAATTTGAAAAGTGTTCTTGAATGTACCAAGAGTGCGATCACTCTGCGAGTCCGACTCACACAAGGCCAGTCTGACTGGAGCCATTTGAATGGGAGTTTTGGCCTGAAAAATTGGGAATATCTTGGGAATGGTTTGACCGATTCCTTAGCTGTATACCAACAATCATCTCACCAAGGAGCCGGATGTGTCCTGCAAAAATCATGTCAATAGCTTGAAAATTGCGTAAGAATAATGGGAGACAGAAACAGTGGAATAATAATAATAACAATCACGCTAATTGCATATATGGAATAGCAATCACACTAATAAATACCATATATGGCAATCACACTAATTAAGTGAGATTTTGTCCAAAATTTGTAGACACCCATTGTCACGTGTCCAAAATACGTAGATGCCCAGAGTCACGTGTCCAAAAGTATGTGAATGCCCAGAGTCATGTGTCCAATATATGTAGAAGCCCAGGGTAAAGTGTCTAAAATATGTAGACGCCCTAAATCAAATTTTCAAAACTATGTGGATGCCTAGAATCAAGTGTCCAAAAGTATGTAGATGCCCAGGATCCTGTGACCTAATGTATGTAGATGCCCAGAGTTATGTGTCTAAAAGTATATGGATGCCCAGGGTTATGTGTCCAAAAATATGTAGACACCCAGGGTCACATGTCTAAAAATATGTAGACACCCAGGGTCACATGTCCAAAAATATGTAGACACCCAGGATCACGTGTCCAAAAATATGTAGACACCCAGGATCACGTGTCCAAAAATATGTAGACACCCAGGATCACGTGTCCAAAAATATGTAGACACCCAGGATCACGTGTCCAAAAATATGTAGACACCCAGGATCACGTGTCCAAAAATATGTAGACACCCAGGGTCACGTGTCCAAAAATATGTTGACACCCAGAGTCATGTGTCCAAAATATGTAGATGTCCAAGGTCATGTGTTCAGAATTATGTAGACACCCAGGGTCACATGTCCAAACGTATGTAGATGCCCAGGATCCCATGTCCAAAAATATGACAATGCCCAGGGTCATGTGTCCAAAAATATGTAGACACCAAACGATCATGTGTCCAAAATTATGTCAGTGGCTGGGGTTTTGTATGAATGTTTGTTTGACTATTTTTGTCTTTGTTGTTGTAGTTGTATTACACATGAGACACTACTGTCACATCAGCAAACCCTGGATGACATTGAGGACATCATCCCCTGCACAGCTGATCAACAGCGATCTCAACCCACTGCTGAAAATCGTCGTCAGAGGTTCCACAAATCAAGCAACGTGGACGAAACCATGTTTGATCAAGAAGTCCATCTGTCAGAGTGAGAACATGCCAACATCTTATACATTAACTAGATCACACTTCTTAAGTTAAGAATAAGGTTCAAATTGTGTTTAAAACTTTCTATAAGCGTATTTCCTCTTATAGCTTTATCCCAGACCCACCAAACTTTACATGATCACAGAACCTGTTCCTGATCATGTGGCTTGAAGACATCAGACATCTGAGTCTGAGCAGTAAACCAGTAAAACCTTTTTTTCTTAAAGGAACCAATTATGAAAAAAAGTATTTGGCCAGAATCATGTGCCCAAAATTAATCTGTGAGGTGGAGCCTCAATAGATTAGAATTTAGCATTGAGATCTGGGGGGTTTAGAATACAAGACGTAAAGTTCATTACCTTATACAATAACTAATTGTTGTTCTCCTTAAATCAACCTGAACCATTGTTGTTTTGGTATTGAGCATTATCCTGCTGAAAAGGCCATAGCCATCAGAGATAGTTTCGATGAAACGGGTGAACATGCTCTGTAACAATGCTCAGGTAGGTGGTGTCAAAGTAACATCCACATGGATTCAGCACACAAGTTTCCCCAGCAAAACACAGCCTTCACTGGCTGACCATTTTCCCATTGTACATCCTGGTACCATGTGGTCCACAGGTAAGTGACTTGCATGCACCTGTCCATCCATGTGATGTAGAAGCAAACATGATGTCAACAGACCAGACCACCTTCTTTATATGATCCTTGGTGCAGTTCTTGTTCCATTGTTGGTGATTTCAGCACTGGACAGGGGTCAGAATGGGGACACTGACTGTGGTCTGCAGCTCCGCAGCTCCATACGCAACAAACTGTGATGCACTGTGTATCTGACGCCTTTCCATCCAAACCAGCATTAACTTCTTCAGCAACAGGAGCTTGTCTGTTGGATCAGAACACATGGTCCAGCTTTCATCCCTCTATCTGCATTAATGAATATTGACCTCCCATGACACTCTTCCTTGACACTTTTGATAGATACCAGTCATTTAGACATCACCATGTGGTACTTATTAAACTCACATAAATCCTTACACTTGCCAATTTTTCATGAACATCAATTTTAATAATGTAATATTTATTTGAATACAGTCCACCTATAATAGGTGGAATAGAAGTCCACCTATTAAAAGGACAGGTGCTATATATATATTAATATAACTATACCGATTTTTTTTTTCTGTTCCATTTGAAGTAATGGTGATCAATCTATTGTAAAAGAGGAGGAACAGGAATTGGGAATCCTTCATTATGAAGAATGTGTTCAAAAATCCATGACTGACAAGCAGTTGGATGAAAAGTGTATGAAGAAATTTGAGTTGCAGAAATCTTTGTCTGCATCTTTGGGCATGGAGTCAAATACAGAGGACATTTCAGAACCTTGTTCACTCACTCTGGAGACTAGAGACTTGACGGCAAGTAAACTGCTGCTAATGAAGTAAGATACAAACTTCTTCATTTACATTACACTTATACAGCAGCTGTCAAAAGTTTGCACACACCTTATTGTTTCATTCACTATTTTCTCCACGTACCATATAGATGGACTTTTTAGTTTTACAATTACCAAGGCTGTGTACGAATCAATCCATCTGTCAACAACTATTGACTATGGTTAGAACAAACATTTTTATTACACAATATTGCAGTTTGACGAGCTGTTTCATCATAAATGGATAACACGTATGGCCACAATAAATGCCCTTTACTGAAGAAACAAACAAGTTTCCTACTGCAGCCACAGCCATTGTACCCATAACCATTAAAACAGAGTAAAGGGGATTAACAAAGTATGTACTGTAGTCCACAACCAGATGGACTACAGTCTGTAATTGTAGAACTACAAAGTCCATCTTTACGGTAAGTGGAACTGATACAATGGACAATAAGTGGAGCATCAAGGAGATGTGTCCAATATATACATTATTTTTATCTGTAGTAATAATGATCAACCTTCTGTAAGGGAGGAAAACCTGGAATTGGAAATCCAGCCGGAAGACGAGCAGATTGATGAAAAGTCTGTGAAGAAATTTGAGTTGCTGAAATCATCGTCAGACTCTCTGGATATGGAGTCGAATACAGAGGACATTTCAGAACCTTGTCCACTCACTCAGGAGACCAGAGCATTGACCGCAAGTGAACTGCTGCTAAACAAGTGAGATATGAACTTTGTTCTTCACACATTTTATGCTACAGTGATATAGTGGTTAGTGCCTCGGCCTCACAACAAGATGGTCCTGGGTAGGGTGACCAGATTCCAATTCACCAGATGTGAGACAAAGACTATGCTTGTGTGGGACAATGTGGGAGGCCAATGCACATAATGAGGGAGACCAATGCACATAATGAGACAAAGAATATGTTTGTGTGGGACAATGTGGGAGACCAATGCCATATACAGTATATATATATTAGGGCTGTATTCAACAAAGAATTTTCATAGTCGACTCTGATTCGTCAGATTTTCCCTATAGTCGACTGATAGTCGAATCCGTTAAAATTTCACCACATGATGGCGCTATAAGCGTGGTTTTTAAAAAATATTTTTTTAATATATTTTACTTGTTTTTCTAGAGCACCGTAAATGGGATCCCCGTTCTGGACTTTTTTCCACTTCAAAAGAAAAACCTAAAAAAAAAACCTAAAAACCTAAAAATTAGGATGATTTTATTTGACAAAAGGCTATATATATAACGAAAACAAAGACATTTTTATGTAAAAACTAATGCTTAGCAGCAGCCATGCGCACCCCCATGTGGTTAAAATGGTACATTCGACTATGAGGTTCATAGTTGACTACGGTTCTCCGAATCGAATCGTCGAATCAGCGAATATTGCAGCTCACCCCTAATATATATCATTCATTCATTCATTATCTCCCGCTTTATCCTCTAGTAGGGTCGTGGTGGGGTTCCCCATGCCCATCCAGGGGAGAACGTTTCGGGCGCTGGGCAGATAGACCCAGTACAGGGCGCCAATCCATCGCTGGGCACACACTCACTCACTCACACACACACACACTCTATATGGGGCAATTTGGAGAATTCAATGGACTTGATCCCGGAGGAAACCCACACGGACACGGGGAGAACATGAAAAAAAAATATATATATATGACCTAATTTGCATTGTTTGTGTTGGTGGGCGCGCCCTTAACATACGTCCGCGTTCCCGATTGGTTGACATTCAAACAGCCTACCTCTCCCCTGATAACAGACAACACAGCCATCCAATGTCGGATTATAAAACACGCTTAAAAACTGGAGTCTGAGTTTTAATAACAATGCGGGACAACGTCTCAATTTGCGGGACGTGTGAAAAGTATTGAAATTGCATGCATCTGTTCACTCTAGTCCTGAATTTTATTTCAGGTCGGGTGGACTTTTGTATGTCATTCTGTAGTCATTATAGAAATAAAAATAAAGTTTTTTTTTACCCATTATGGTTCCTCTGGGCCATGACCACTACTATGAGGTGGTGTGCCCACAGCAGTAGTATATTTTATTTTGTGCCAGTGTATTTAGTTAAGCGCTAATCAAGAAAGAAATTAAGTATTAAGCTTGAAAGGCTTGTACATTCAAAATATGTTCTCCTATAAATTGCAGCTATTTAAATCCTATATGAAATATGTTTGTGTTAAGTATGCAACGATTACCTTTTTTTTATATATAAACAATATAAATTAAGAATAATTTTTGCAATAACAACTTTTATTGCATTATTATAAGGGCTCAATAGACAAATATGGAAATTTTACTTAAATAGGAAAAAACAGAACAAAAAACTTAAACTTATCTAAATCAACAAAGAAAGAAAAAAGTACGTACAGTAACAAAAACTTACATCTTTATTCATCTTTAAATATAAAATGCTTTTGATAGACTATTAAACTTTTTAGAATGTTTACATAGCACCTGTCAGGGTTGGCAGTGTTAGGCCACTCCCCCCTGTTTTCGTTTTTGGCTTTTGGCCGTTCGGGGTTCCCGTAGGTAGGGCCCATCCCCTAGTGCTGGGATTGGGTCCTACCTGATCACATGTGGCCTGCTGACAACTCTTAAGTTCGCATGAGCCCTTAGACAGGAGGCCAGCATTCTGTCCAAAGGAGGCACTGCGCGGTGTGATGTCGTGGGAAGGAGCGTGCCAGGCGACCAGGTAAGCAGTAGAAAAACATTTAATAAATGAAAAGAAAACACCCGAACCGAGACGAGGGCGCGCAATGCCGAACGCAAACAAAGCACACATAACCCCAAAGTAACGTAAGCATATACATATACAGATACAATGCTGGCCTCCTGACTCAGGGTGCATGCGAACTTAAGAGTAGTCAGTAGGCCACATGTGATCAGGTAGGACCCAATACCAGCACTAGGGGATGGGCCCTACCTACGGGAACCCCGAACGGCCAAAAGCCGAAAACGAAAACAGGGGGGAGTGGCCTAACACTCTCAACCCTGACAGCACCTCTGTTGTTAATAAAAAAACATAAAAAATAATAATCATTATTATTACATTATTACATGCACACACATCCAGGAGAGAACTCCGCAGGCGCAGGGCAGATACACCCATCCTGATTTTGATTCAAACAGGGAATCCCCGGTGCTGCGAACGTGCTAACCACTAAGCTACAGTGCCGTGCAGGAATGCATTTATTTACAGTAGTTAAAATAAATGGGAAGGTCAAAGTAATCTTTCTAATTGTTATTAATGGGATGTGTTTTATCTACACAATAAAGTGGAAGGATGGCCTTCTATAAATTATGGACAAATTTGGGCTGCATTCATCATATAACATGGCCAAAATAGCTTACATAAAAGTTTTAAAATTTCATTATAAAAAACAGTCGCAACAGGCTTAGTGCTCATCGGGAATCGCCTCGCTATTAATATAATCTGTATTTGATGATTCAAATTTATGTATACACATTGATACACTGTGAAGCGGTCAGAGGTGTGTGTTATATTCAATTATATCATGGCTGGACCAATGACAAAACAGCCAACCAAATTTAAGGACCGTAATTAACAGACTGAATACTTTTGGTAGTATGATGTGTGTAGGATTAAATTATTAGTAATTAACCAAGGAAAAAGTGTTAATGTAATATGGTAATCTAGTTTGAAGTGTAGGTGGCACCGGTGGCTTAGTGGTTAGCATGTTCACCTCTCAGCACTGGGTTGGGATTCTGCGGTTGGAATCCCAATCTGGGTGGAGTTTTCATGTTCTCCCAGTGTCCGTATGGATTTCCTCCGGGTTCTCTGGTTTCCTCCCACAGTCCAAAAACATGGATCAAGGTCAATTGAATTCTCCAAAATTGCCACAAATAGAGTGTGTTTGTGTGTGTGTCTGTGTGAGTGTGTGTCCAGCAATAGATTGGTGCCCTGTCCTGGGTGTATCTGCCCAGCGCCCGAAATGTTCTCCCCTGGATGGGCATGGGGAACCCCCCCGCGATGGGCAATGGATGGATGGATAGTTTGAGGTGTGAAAATCTTCTGTGCCTTCAGAACTTATTCATGACCGTGCATTACCTCTTATATTGAAAAGTATGTTCCAGATCCCTGAGATCGAGGAGTCGGATAAGTTCTACTGCTCCTTACCTCGGCTTCTGCAGCTAGTCTTTGCTCTGTATAACACCATGGTGTCCCGGTCCGAAATGCTCTGCTACTTCGTTATCATCCTGAACCACATGGTGTCCGCTTCGCTCCTCACACTGTTTCTCCCGATTCTCATCTTTCTCTGGGCCATGCTTTCGGTTCCACGGCCCACAAAGCGATTCTGGATGACAGCCATCATTTACACAGAGGTCGATACATATAATTTGGGTCTTCTTGTGTGATTTTCTGAATCAGTTACATATTAACTGTATTTTTATTTATGTTTTTGGATCAGTGCAAAGTTTTATTTTATTGGAATAAATTTATATACATAAATATGAATATAAACTATATTCCCCTATTAACAATGGTTGCCACTACTGCTACATTCATAATCAGCAGTTGCCACATCTACTATAATCCCTAATAAACAACGGTTGCCACAATAGCTAATATCTTTCATAAACAACAGTTGCCACAATAACTGTAATCCCTTACAAGCCACGTTTGGAACAAGCAGTTGCCACACCTACTATAATACCTAATAAACAACGGTTGCCACAACTACTATAATACCTCATTAACAATGGTTGCCACAACTGCTACAATCCCTCCTAAGCAGTTGCCACACCGCTACAATAAGATGCTGCTACAATTATAATTACAAGCGGATGCCAGAACCACTATAATCCCTCATGAACAACAGCTGCCACAAATACTATTATCCCGCATAAGCAACAGTTGCCATCTCTACTACAATCCCTCAAAAATAATGGTTGCCGCAACTACTACAATTCCTCATGAACAATAGTTGCCATAGCTACTATAATCTTTCATGAAACAATGGTTGCCACAGCTACTATAAGCTCTGATGAACAATGGTTGCCACAGCCACTGTAATCGCTCATGAAACTACGGTTGCCACACCTACTATAATACCTCATAAACAATGGTTACCACAAATACTATTATCCATCATAAGCAACAGCTGGCACAACTTTTATCATCCCTTATAAGCAACAGTTACCACAGCTACTTTAATCCCTCATAAGCAACGGTTGCCACATCAACTTTAATCCCTCATAAACAACATCTGCCACAACTAATATCATCTCTCATAAGCCATGGTTGCCCAAACAACTATAATTGCTCAAAAACAACAGATGCCACAACTACTACAATCCCTCATGAACAACGGTTGCCACAGCTACTATAATCTTTCATGAAACAACAGATGCCACAGCTACTATAATCCCTCATAAACAATGGTTGCCACGACTACTATTATCTCTCATAACAGCTGCCACAACTATTATCATACCTCATAAACAACGGTTGCCACTGCTACTTTTATCCTTCATAAACAATGGTTGCCACATCTCTTTTAATTGCGTTAGTATAAGCACACTGTCATCTGGATTTATACTTTTATACAAATATTTTTGTTTTATTTTGCTGCATGCTGTTCTTGTTATTTATCTTTGTGTATTTCACTGTTGCCTAATTATCTTATTACCACTCATTTTCATATACAGCTCACCTGTACTTTGAGTTTCTGTTCTCCCATGTGCTCAGCCTTTTTACTTTACTTGCTTTGTATTTATTTCTATGCAGATTACTGTAGTAGTGAAGTATTTCTTCCAGTTTGGATTCTTTCCATGGACGACCTCAGCATACCGGGGCATCAATGCAGACAGGCCCTTTGCTCTGCCCAACATAATTGGAGTGGAAAAGAAAGATGGCTATGTCCTATTTGACCTCATTCAACTGCTCGCCCTTTTCTTCCATCGCTCCATTTTGAAGGTTTCTTTAAAGCAAAAAACAAAATGTTCTTAAAATGTTTTAAAATTGCATTACTAATTCATTGCATGCAATTATTAATTACGTTTTTTTAGCAGTGATATGACACACATGACTATATTTCCTTATAAACAATGGTTGCCACTACCATTATAATCTCTTATAAACAGGGGTGGAGAGGAGTAGAGGATGCTATTATCTATTTCTCTACGTCCCTGTCACACAAAGATCACCCCAACCCCTTATATACAATGGTTGCCACACCTCTTATGAACACTCAAAAAAGGTTGCCACAACTACTATAGTTCCTCACTAACAGTGCTTGCCAAAGTGACCACAAACACTCAATGGTTGCCAAAACAACTGCAGCAGTGGTTCCCACAAATACTATAATAACAATAATACTATAAAGCCAGAAATACTATAATCCCTCATTTACTTTAGTTACAACTAATATAATCCATCAATAACAATGGTTGCTTCAGCTACTACAAACACTTAAATAACAACTTTCACTAAAATAATCTCATACAAATTACAGTTGCCACAACTACTATAAACACTTATAAGAAATGGTTGCCACAACATTTATAAACACTCAAACAACAGTTGCCACAACTTTTAGAATCCCTCCTAGACAACATTTCCTTCAACCACAATAATACCGCATTAACAATGGTTGCCACAACTACGATTATCTCCCATAAAAGACGGTTTCCACAAATTCTATAAACCCTTATTTACAAAAGTTGAAACAAGTACTATAATCTCTCATTAACTACTTGCCACAATTACTACAAACATTAAAACAACTGTTAACTCACAACAAATAATCTTATACAAAGTACCGGTGCGATGACAATTATAAACATTTTTAAGCAATGGTTGCCACAGCATTTATAAACACTCAAACAATGGTTGCCACAACATTTAGAATCCCTCCTAGACAACTACTATAATCCCTTATTAACAATGGTTGCCACAACTAATACAAATACTAAAACAACTGTTGACACAGATCCCTCATTTACAATTGTTACTACAACTACTACAGTACACACATTTGTCACAAATAATACAAGCTTATACAAATTACAATGGTTGCCACAACATTTATAAACACTCAAACAACGTTTAAGATCCCTCCTAGACAATATTTTAATCAATTAGGCTATAAATCCCTCATGAAAAATGATTTCCACTAATAATATAATCCCTTATTTACAATAGTTGCCACAACTACTGTAACCCAAATACCAAAATCTTTAGGAAACAAACAAAAACAAAGAACTTAAAAAAAACAAACATTCCCAATAACAGAATACTAACTTCGGTCGGGTTATTTTGTCCTTTTCATGCTCTGAAATACCACAGTTTTAATTATTTTAATTGAATTATGCTAATGACTTACAGTGTCATGGCCTCTGGGACAACAAGGAGGTAGAGATGCCTGACTTTTTCAAGAAGCTCAAACGGAAGGCAGAGAAAAACAAACAAAGTTCGGGGAGAAGAGGAAAAGAACATAAACGGCACCTTCTTTTCCTTCCTTTTCAGACGTCAGCCAAACTGTCTTGTAGGCAGAAAAAAAGGAAAAGCTCCGACACCCATGGTAAGAACACAACATATTTCATTGTCTCTTTGTTGTATTTTTTTGGGTTATTCATTGTGTTTATATTAATATTTATTATTTTAACGTCTTTACTACTGCTCTCCAGAGTTGTTTTCTATTTTCCTTCCTTCTGCTGGTGGCTAGGGTAAAGCAGTAAAAAAGAGGTAAAAAAAAGTCTGTGACACTTACATCCATGGCCAAAACATTGGCAACTCTTGTAATTAATTTAGAAAATGCAGATAAAAGTGATATTAAGCTTAAATTCCTTTTACGTTAAGTTTTTGGTTGCCGAATGGGGCGTGAAAAAGTTAGTTGGCACAATTGTAGTAGGTTCAGCTGTCTTTAATCCTAATTGTCCTTAACACTGGTTTCCCTGGAACCACGGAAATTTGTCGTGCGTGTGTGCGCGCAAATCCCCTGCATGTTCTCCTCTCAGCGCTAGGGATTCCCAGTTCGAATCCCAATCTGGGTGGTGTTTCCATGTTCTCCCCATGTCCACGTGGCTTTCCTCCGGGTTCTCCGGTTTCTTCCCACAGTCCAAAAACATGGATCAAGGTCAATTGAATTCTCCAAATTGCCCCATATAGAGTGTGTCTGTGTGAGTGAGTGTGTGCCCAGTGATAGATTGGCGCCCTGTCCTGGGTGTATTTGCCCAGTGCCCGAAGTGTTCTCCCCTGGATGGGCATGGGGAACCCCCCCGCGACCCTAATAGAGGATAAAGCAGAAGATGATGGATGGATGGATGTTCTGTTTGGGGAAATGTGGTTTACAGTGATTGTTTTACATTTGTGCTGTATACTGTGTGTTTGGTCGTTTGGGTGTACTATAATCAGGTTTTCTCCGTGCTATTTGCTGGAATGTGTTTAATAAAAGAGCAATTCTAATATATTCGACAATACTAACATGATGTGTAGATCTCAATGACCTGTCCAACGGAAAAGTAGATCTCGGGCCAGAAAAGTGTGGGCACCCCTGCAATAGAGCATTGGTTTTCAAACTTTCCACACCAAGTACCACCCATATCAAACCAAAACTTCCAAGTACCACTTATTTTTTTCATCACGGAAACGACATGGGTAACATCAATTAGGTGTGAGTATATATTAAAGCAATAAATTACAAGAGGTTGTTTATTATTGTGAATAAATAACAAGAAATGAGTGTTGTTTGATGCAAAGCGGAGTGCTGTTACATCCCTTTCCCATAATTTATTCACAATAATAGACAACCTTGCTTTTTATAAAATACTACATGCATTTGAAAGCAAAATTTAATTATTAACTGGACCACCATGATGTAACCAAGTTTTTAAAATGAATGCTGATTTGCAGAGTAATATGTTTCAGGTTTCTCTAACAATGAAATACAAATTACATAACGCAGTTTCATAAAGATAATGTATTATATATCCATACCATTATCTGGCGTACCACCTTGTGCTACTTTGCATACCACAGTTTGAGAACCACTGCAATAGAGCAATGAGGGTTGAGGACTATGCTCAAGGGCCCACATTGTTAACTTTTTGGTGGAATTAGGGTTTAAATCCTTAACCTTTAGATTTATAGCTCAATAGCCTAACCATTGAGCCACCATGCCCACAGTCTAACCAGTCATAGCTCTTTCTGTATACATCCAAGGGGTAATGCCTCAGTGTCATGGGATGAAAACTTTTTCATTAGGTCGCACACAATGGACCGGAACATTAGGAGTTTTGAGAATGGATTTATAGCATACATGGTCCTCACATCCTCGAACAAAGCTTCACTCTTCTTAATTTTTTTTGTTCTCACTGTGGTTCAACCAAATGTTTACTCAACTCGATTAAACCCATGTTTCTCCATTATTTGTCTCTTTCAATGGCTTCACTGGCCACATTCAAATCACGACCCTGACTGGCATAGACATGACAATTTACATTTACATTTGATCGTTTAGCATTATACCGGTAACTTCAGTGGATCTGGGATTTGAACCCACGACTTTCAGATTGATAGCCCAACACTCTAACTAACATTACAATGCACTACAATGGTTCTTCTGTGACGTCACTTCCTGCCACGCAGTCAGTGTGTAGATGCGTACGTGCGCTGTCTAGCTCTGTTAAGCTTATCTACTAAATTAAGTGTTATCTAGTTGCTTAGTTACTTTTAGTTACTTTTTTTTACATTCTCTTGACTGTTCAGCTACCTCATCGTTATAACATAGCATTTATTTCCGCTTTTTGTCCCTCTCTACTCTCCAAATTGTGGTGTAGTTGCCAGCGTTTTTAGCCGCTAACGCTAGCACTTTCTGCTTACTATTGCGGTCGTTTTCTGCCAACACCGCTGCATTTATTACCCGCTTCATTTATAAATATTAGCCTATATTATAAAAGAGTCATCTCCTGATCTGTGTCGCCGGATTCAACTGTTTGGATTTTCGGATCGGATTTTATTGGACTCAACGCTGATCTTCACACACCGCATTGTGAGAACCTTCAGGACTCCATCCGACGCTAATACAGCCAGATTCACTAGGGTTGGATCTCCACCAACTGCTGCCGCTGCTTTGTTTCATCATCAGCTGTAACAGAGGGAAATAACCTTACATCTCTACCCACCCGAAGCTAAGTTTATTTCTTAATTTATATATAAACTTTACAATGGCACTATCCCCTCTGGTTGCGTGCCCTCAGTGCAGTATGTATAGACAGTCTTCCTCCGTCATTACTGATAATTCAGTCTGTGAGAAGTGCAGCCTAGTCCTTAGTCTGACGGAGAAGATTTCAGTGCTAGAAGAGCGCATTCGTGTTTTAGAACAGGGTCATGTTTGTAAAGGTGTGTCAGGGACCAGTTTAGCCAGCCCGAATGCCAAAGGATCAGGTCCTAAATCTTCGGCTTTAGAGCCCTCGCAGCAGGGCGAGTGGGTGACGACCAGGCGACGTACACGTAGAACTGAGCATCACTCTTCTAGGATCCATGTGTCCAATCGTTTTTCCCCGCTCAGTGACTCACCCACTGACCGGTTGCTAAAAGTGCTCTGGTTATTGGCGACTCCCAGCTCAGACACGTGCGAGTCGCTACCCCCTTAGAGACCCCAGCAACCATAGTCCGGTGCATTCCGGGGGCCAGGGCTCCAGACATCAGGGCGAACCTCAAAGTGCTGGCTAATGCTAAACGCTCATTCTCTAGAATAGTTATCCACGTCGGCACTAATGACGTTCGTCTCAAGCAGTCAGAGATTACTAAGGCTAATGTTAAAGAGGTGTGTGGAACCGCTGCAATGATGTCTGATGAAGTAGTTGTCTCTGGTCCCCTACCAATTAGGCGTGGCGGCGAAACCTACAGCAGGTTATGGTCGCTGAGTTGCTGGATGTCTAAGTGGTGCTCAGAAAACAACATTACCTTTATTGATAATTGGTCTACTTTTGAGGGAAGGCCTGGCCTTTTGAAATGGGACGGCATATATCCTTCCCGGGAGGGTGCTGCGCTCATGTAACATAACATAGCCGATAGGGTTTTTTCTTCAGATAGGAATAAAAATTGACAATTCAGAGCCAAGGCCAGGCAGCAGACAGAATGGCCTAACCAACTGCCTGTGAACTGCCAGGCGTCGTCACCCATGATAACTAGGTTCCATACCATTAAGACAGTTATCAAGTATCGCAGTGAGCAAAAAACAACAAAAAGAGTCCAAAAAGTGTGCCAAAAAAATCTCATTAATATCAATACAACCTCATGTAATGTAAGAAACACTTTTAAGTTAAAACTTGGGTTATTAAACATTAGGTCACTGTCATCAAAATCAGCTCTAGTTCAAGAAATAATAACTGATAACTTTCTAAACGTCTTTTGACTCACAGAGACCTGGATTAGGGCCAGTGAATACCTAGCATTAAATGATGCCTTGCCACCTGGTTATACTTATGCTCATAAACCACGTCTTAGTGGACGAGGAGGTGGAGTGGCTACGATCTATAAAGAAAACATAAATGTAACACTTAATAATAAGTATGAGTCAAAATCCTTCGAAGCTCTTGTACTCAACATAAGCAGTTCATCTTCATTGAAGAATAAATCCAATCTAATGCAACTTATTACCATATACCGCCCTCCCGGCCCATATACAGAGTTTATTAAAGAATTTGGTGAATTTCAACCACATTTCGGGGGAGGTGGGGGACATTGAGCCTGAATGGGCCATGTTCCGTTCCTCCATTGTTGAGGCGGCGGACAGGAGCTGTGGTCGAAAGGTAGTTGGTGCCTGTCGTGGCGGTAACCCTCGAACACGGTGGTGGTCACCCCGTGTAAGGGATGCCGTCAAGCTGAAGAAGGAGTCCTATCAGGCATGGTTGGCTTGTGGGACTCCAGAAGCAGCTGACCGGTACCGACAGGCCAAGCGATTTGCGGCTTCGTGCGTCGTGGAGGCAAAAGGGGGGAGGCTTGTCCATCACTGTGGCTGAAGTCGCTAAGGTAGTCAGAGGGCTCCTTGGTGGCAGGGCTTCTGGGGTGGATGAGATCCGCCCGGAGTTCCTCAAAGCTCTGGATGTTGTGGGGCAGTCTTGGCTGACGCGCCTTTTCAACATTGCATGGTCATCGGGGGCAGTGCCTCTGGACTGGCAGACGGGGGTGGTGGTGCCTCTTTTTAAAAAGGGGGACCGGAGGGTGTGTTCCAATTACAGGAGAATTACACTCCTCAGCCTCCCCGGCAAAGTCTATGCAGGGGTACTGGAGAAGAGAGTCCGACTGATAGTCGAATCCAGGAGGAGCAGTGTGGTTTTCGTCCTGGTCGTGGAACACTGGACCAGCTCTTCACTCTCTCCAGGATCCTCGAGGGTTCATGGGAGTTTGCCCAACCAGTCTACATGTGCTTTGTAGATCTGGAGAAGGCTTTCGACTGTGTCCCTCGGGGTATTCTGTGGGAGGTGCTTCGTGAGTATGGGGTACATGGCTCCTTACTACGGGCCATTCAGTCCCTGTATTTGCGAAGCAGGAGTTTGGTTCGCATGGCCGGCAGTAAGTCGGACTGGTTTCCAGTGAGGGTTGGACTCCGTCAGGGCTGTCCTTTGTCACCGGTTCTGTTCATAATTTACATGGACAGAATTTCTAGGCGCAGCCAGGGGATGGAGGGTGTCCGGTTTGGTCGGAGGGTGTCTCACCTATGGTCATGAGCTTTGGGTAAGATCACGAATACAAGCGGCCGAAATGGGTTTTCTCCGCAGGGTGGCAGGGCTCTCCCTTAGAGATAGGGTGAGAAGCTCGGTCATCCGGGAGAGACTCGGAGTGGAGCCGCTACTCCTCCGCATTGAAAGGAGCCAGTTGAGGTGGTTCGGGCATCTGGTAAGGATGCCTCCTGGGCGCCTTCCTAGGGAGGTGTTCCAGGCAAGTCCGGCTGGAAGGAGACCACGGGGAAGACCCAGGACACGCTGGAGGGATTATATCTCTCAGCTGGTCTGGGAACGCCTGGGGGTTCCCCCAGTCGAGCTGGTGGAGGTGGCTGGGGCGAGGGAGGTCTGGGTCTCCCTACTTCGGTTGCTGCCCCCGCGACCCGAACCCCGGACAAGCGGAAGATAATGGATGGATGGATGGATTGGTGAATTTCTCTCTAATATAGTAATCTCATCAGACAAGGCCTTAATAGTCGGTGACTTCAATGTTCACTTTGAAAACCCACTAGACTCATTTAAATTAGCCTTTGACTCCATCCTAGATTCCATGGGCATTACTCAAAGTGTAGTTGGTATAACACACTGTAAACATACATTAGACTTAGTTTTATCACATGGTATTAACATTAATAATTTAACTATTGTTCCACTATGTGAGGTCATCTCCGATCACTATTTGATAACCTACGATTTAGAAATTGATGTTGATCCAGTCATTAAACCGCAATATGACATGAAGCGTACAATCATTCCCTCTACTGCTGTGTCATTCCTACAACATTTACCCGAATTAAACATTAAACCAGCATCAGGACCCGATGAACTTGAAAACACAGCGGAATACCTTAAACACGTGTTTTCTGCAACCTTAGACAGTGTCGCTCCACTTAAACTAAAAAGGATTAAAGATAAAAGACTCGTTCCATGGTTTAATGATCAAACACGCGCCCTAAAACAAGCCACAAGAACCATGGAGCGTAAATGGAGACAAACTAAATTAGAGGTATTTAGGGTTGCATGGAAGGACAGTATGACTGAGTACAAACATGCACTCAATGCAGCGAAGACTAAATATTATTCTGAATTAATAGAGAACAACAAAAACAACCAAAGATTCCTCTTTAGTACCATTGCCAAATTAACTCGAAGTGCTACTGAATCAGATTCACAGATTCACTCACAGTTCAGCAGCAATGATTTCATGAATTTAGTGATAAAATTGAAAACATAAGACTTAAATCATCTTATGCATTGTATAGCGTAACCAATAATCAACCCTCAATGATTTCTGAAAAATCTAGTGGTAGAGAAAATAATATAGTACAAGAGTTAAATACCTTTAACCCCATAACTAAAAAAGAGCTTGTCTCATTAATTACACAAAGACAACATCCTGTATGTTAGACCCAATATCTACAAACCTGCTTAAAGACCTCCTACCAAATATTACAGAGCCTTTTATAAACATAAATTCATCACTTAAAATAGACTATGTCCTCAAAAATCTGAAGTGTGCAGTCATTAAACCATTACTTAAAAAACCTAATTTAGATCCTCTAATACTGTCCAACTATAGACCAATATCAAACCTTCCTTTTGTCTCTAAAATCCTAGAAAAAATAGTGTTCAACCAGCTGAATCGCCATCTTCTAGCTAATAACGTTCATGAAGTTTTTCAGTCAGGTTTTAGGTCTCACCATAGCACTGAGACAGCCTTAATTAAAGTCGTTAATGACTTATTAATGTCCTCTGATAATAACCAAATCTCTTTTCTTGTATTATTAGATCTTGACACTATAGACCATAACATCTTAGTTGATAGATTAGAAAACACTGTGGGCATTACAGGATCTGCACTCCAGTGGTTTAAATCCTACCTGACAGATCGATATCAATTCACCTGTGTTAACCATCAATATTCTGATCTTGCTAAAGTTAAATATGGTGTCCCACAAGGGTCAGTTCTGGGTCCACTCCTATTTGCATTATATATGCTTCCATTGGGATCAATTATTCGTAAACATGGAATCAGTTTCCATTCATATCCAGATGATACACAGTTTTGTTTCAGCTAACCCTAATGATGGTCGTTCAGTCAGTAAGCTCGAGGACTGCATCCATGATATTAAAATATGGATGTCAAAAAACTTCCTACTGCTAAATTCTGATAAAACAGAGTTTCTGATAGTTGGACCCAAGGACAAAATTAACAAAGCTTCTAACACTATGTTAAACCTTGATAACTCTTTAATTAGACCCAGTTCATCTGTAAATAATCTCGGTGTCATTATTGATTCAGATCTCTCCTTTACAAAGCACATTAGCAATATTACTAGAATTGCATTTTTTCACCTTCGTAACATTTCGAAGCTACAAAATATCCTCTCCCTCCAAGATGCAGAAAAACTAATTCATGCTTTTATTACCTCAAGGTTAGATTATTGTAATTCACTTCTGACAGGATGTTCTAATAAATCATTACATAAATTACAACTTGTGCAGAAGGCTGCAGCTAGAGTTTTAACTAAAACCAGAAAGTTTGATCATATAACTCCTGTGTTATCAAACTTACACTGGCTACCAGTTAAGTTTCGTATCGAGTACAAAATTTTATTAATAACATATAAAATTCTACATAATCAGGCTCCACAGTATCTGAGTGAGTTGATTCAATCATACAAGCCAACACGTGAGCTCCGATCTTAAGGTGCTGGTTAACTCTTAGCTCCTAGAATAAATAAAATTACTGCTGGTGGAAGAGCGTTCTCCCACAAGGCTCCTCAACTTTGGAATAGCCTTCCAGTTACTGTTCGTGATTCTGAATCACTATTAATCTTTAAAAATAAATTAAAAACACATTTATTTAATCTTGCGTTTAACTAATCCCCTGTAGATAAAGATGTAGGTCTCAGACTTGGCTGTGTTGGGGGGGGTAATCTCTGTTCAGTGTATGCTGGCGTTTCACCTCTTCACCCACCTCATCATTAATGGGGGGGGGGGGGTGGCGCTGAAATGATGCTGTTCCGGGGCGCCATCTCAACTATGTAGAGTCTGCAGTATCTGCCTCTTTTAGTTATGCTGCTCTAGTCAGTGATGCCGGAGTCACATGCTGCACTGTGTCAATAAATTACTTATTAATTAAATGCCATGCTTTATTATTAGCTCTAACTGCCTTCCTTGTCTGTTTGTTTTGAGGTGTCCCCCGGCGTCCTGGAGATCTTCATCCATGGCTCTGCTGACGAATACTGTATGGAACCTGACAAGGCGGTCCTGCAGGACGCCCCCTAATGGACTCACATATAGTTTTCCAGTTGTTAGTTTTTCCATTTGTTTAATATCTGGACATGGCTGTCCTACACTGTTGTTGCTGCCTGGCCGCTCAAGGAGGATGAGTCCCCCACTGAGTCTTGGTCCTCCCAAGGTTTCTTCCTTAAATAACAACATAAAAGGGAGTTTTTTCTTGCCACTGTCGCTTCAGCTTGCTCTTTGGGGGTTTAAAGGCTTTTCATTCTGTAAAGCTGCTTTGTGACAATGTACTGTTGTAAAAAGCGCTATATAAATAAATTACTTGAACTTGAATTTGAACTACCACACCATAACCACTGAGCTTCCATGCCAGTTTCTGGATCTGCTCCCTCTTACATACAGTCCAGCTTCCAAAGGAACTACCCCCAGAGTCAATTGTGTGAAGCACCAATGAATTGAGTTGAATTGAGTTGGAATTGTTTTCTAATTGGAAAAATCACATGCCACCGTATTAATTATGCATTGTGTAAATTTGTTTGATTTCAGCAGATGATCCCAAGCTAAAGGAACATCGACAAAAGAAGAAACATAATAAAATTACTTTATCCAGAAAAGAACAAATTAGAAAACTGGTCAGAGAGAAAATGCTACAAGTGAAAGCTGCTGCTATAGAAGTGTAAGATGTTTCAATGTATTAAAACACAAGTAATCAGTACAATCACTGCAATATGGAAATGTTTTTTAAAATACAACCAAGATATTCTTTATTTCTAATTAACAAATGACATGGTGTTTCTATTAGAAGTGCCAGGCCACTCATCACCTTTTTTGTTTCTTTCTCCGTTTTCAGTTAAATAAAGTTTCACATCCCTCATGGGCCCCTCATTTGGTTAATTAACTGTTTCACTGTTTTGGTTCCCGGCATCCGTTCCCGCCTTAGAATCTCTTGTGTGCGCTCCTGCCATAGACTGTTGGCTTCCGTGCCGCCTTCGTCGAGTCTCTAAATGGCTTCTGTGCCGCCTTCGTGACCCTAAACAGTTTCCGTGCAGCCTTCATGACCCTAAACTGCTTCTGGGCTGCCTTTGTGACCCTAAATGGCCTCCGCCTTCGGGTGCCTCACTGGCCTCAGGGCTACCTTCGCTCCCCTAATGGGGACCCTCAAATGGCCTCCTCGTGCCCTCAATAGGACCCTGCGTCACCACCTTCGGGTCCCGAAAAGCTTCTACGTCTGGGTTGCTTCATGGGACCTACACTTTATACTGTGTGTATATATGTGTATATATGTTTGAGCAGTGTATATGTATATATACATACACTTTTTTATACATTAAATATATGTATATATATATATATATATATATATATATATATATATATATATATATATATATATATATATATATTTTTTTTTTATATATATATATATATATATATATACATACATTTATATATATATTTAAGAAAAGTAAGAAATATACTAGTTTGGAACCTTTTGTAGGTGATCAAACTTAACGGGGACAATGGGATATGGCCATGTCACATGAGGATGACAATTAAATCTAAAACAACCTTCGAAAACAGATGCTATTCGCTGAGATAAAATCGGGTGATATCAAAAGGTAACGCAAACAGACGTTCCAATACAATTAGTTTTACAAGCTGTCCACCACCCATCCACAATGTGTCCATCAACCACACTCTCACAATTTGAGCCTTGGCATTGTCATATTTGAATATGTCCATGCCATCAAGGTAGAACAGATCCTTTGGTGGAATAACCTGTTGGTTTCGTATATTCTTTGATCAAATAATGTCACTAAACCCAGACCTTAAAAACTGCAGCAACCTCAATTTAGAGTTACATCCAGGTGGTGACCTTTTTTTATAGACAGTGTATTATAATAATAATGTTGTGTTATATATTATCACATCTCATTTGAAATATGTATATTTTTCTAGGGGGCTGCATATATACCTACCCATCAGACAATTCTTTTATGATATTATACATCCTGACTACAGTCCTGTATGTGATGTTTATGCATTGATGTTTTTGGTGGATGTCATCAATTTCATCATCATTATTTTTGGCTACTGGGCTTTTGGGGTAAGTTCATATGTATTCAAATAAATTTTGTCAACATAGTATTTGCCTATCTGTTGATGAATACTGTTGATGTCATTGTATTGTTTTCTGTCTATAAAATAAATAGAAACACACAGCTGCAGCTGATATCACCGAGTCCTTATCAGAGGACCAAGTTCCTGAGGCCTTTCTTGTTATGCTTCTTATCCAGTTTGGCACTATGGTGGTGGACCGAGCACTCTACTTGAGAAAAACCTTGTTGGGGAAATGTGTGTTTCAGGTGGTTCTGGTGTTTGGGATACACTTCTGGATGTTTTTTATATTGCCAGGAGTCACTGAAAGGTAGGTAATGACTTTATCCACCCATTCTGTGTCTTTTTCTCTATGGGTTTCATTTTTAATGGTTGTCAATGTTAAAATAATCACTTTGACACTCGTCTGTCCAAGACAGAATCTTTAGGGATTCTTTTGAGTAAATCACCAAAAACAGTACCAGTCAAAAGTTTGGACACACAACCTTCTTGCTCCATTGGCTGTGCTTTTTGTTCAAGTTAATCCCCTGTTGGTTCTCTGTTCTGTATTGGTCAGGAGAACAGGTGTAATTTGGATGGTGTATTGTTTATTGTTGGTACTGCAGTGACAATAATGCAGTGAAGGAGTTTTAGTGCTGAAGCGCTGCTTGAGTAGCGCTTTTTAAAACAGTAAATTGTCACAAAGCCACTTTACAGTATTCCGAGCCTGAACCCTCAAGGAGCAAGCCAAAGCGACAGTGGCAGAAAAAAAACTCCCTGTTATGTTTTTAATATATTAATAATACCGTTCACAGCACTTGTGACCATTTGTTTTGACTCATTCTGATTTATTACATCACCTTATGTAGTTATCTGTGTCTTATTGTAGGAGGTTTAACAGGAACCACGTTGCACAACTGTGGTACTTTGTGAAGTGTATCTACTTTGGCTTATCTGCGTACCAGATCAAGTGTGGCTACCCAAATCGGGTCTTGGGGAATTTCCTCACGAAGAATTACAACTACCTCAACCTGTTCTTGTTTCAGGGGTAATGATTTTAACTTACATACAAAGAATCAGTATATATATATATATATATATATATATATATATATATATATATATATATATATATATATATATATATACACAGTATATATTCATTCATTATCTTCCGCTTTGTCCTATATATATATATATATATATATATATATATATATATATATATATATATATATATATATATATATATATATATATATATATATAAGGGTCGCGGGGGGGTTCCCTATGCCCATCCAGGGGAGAACGTTTCGGGCGCTGGGCAGATACACCCAGGACAGGGCGCCAATCTATCGCTGGGCACACACTCACACAGACACGCACTATATGGGTCAATTTGGAGAACTCAATTGACTTGATCCATGTTTTTGGACTGTGGGAGGAAACCGGAGGACCCGGAGGAAACCCACGCGGGCACGGGGAGAACACGGGAAGTCCACCCAGATGGGGATTTGAACCGGGAATCCCTAGTGCTGAGAGGCGACCGTGCTAACCACTAAGCCACCGTGCAGCCTATATATATATATATATATATATATTTTATATATATATATATATATATAATTTATATAGCACTTGTTACATTGGTACATTGAAAAAAAACCCTCTCTTTTATGTTGTTATTTTAATTAAGATACCTTGAGAGGACCAAGGCTCACTGGGGTACTACAGCGGGCAGCAGTAACAATGTAGGACAGCCATTTACAGATTGTATGGTGATCAGGTGTCTGTTTTTAACAATTGGAAAAACTGTAACATTTGGAAAACTATATAAATCCATTCAGGGCATCCTGCAGGACTGCCAGTTCAATGGAAATCCAAATTCCATCCAGTATATTGTCTTTGCCATCTTGTGCTCCGAGCCATGGATGAAGAGCTGACAACACCTCAAGAAAATTAGCAAAACCAAAGAAACAGAAAAGCAGTTAGAGCTAATAAATGTACACCTACCTAAAAGTAGGTGAGGTGAAGGTATTTTCATCACAGCATCTGTCCTGTTAGTAGGTGGGTTTAATGTATTAGGCATCAAGACAGGAGTTAAAAGATTAGATTAGAGTATTAGAGTCAGTCTCCGTAGCTCAGGGAGATTAGGACTATGATCATAAGGTTATATCTGCCCAGTGTAATTAAATGTCAAATAATTGTATAAGTGTAATTAAATGTTTTAAAACCCTACTATGCTTTGGGATTTGTAGTTTATTTATTAATGTTCTCTGCCTTTCCTCAAAGCTTTCGACTGGTTCCATTTTTGACCGAGCTGAGAGCTGTGATGGACTGGGTCTGGACTGATACCACTCTTAGCCTGTCCAGCTGGATCTGTGTGGAGGACATTTATGCCAACATATTCATCCTTAAATGCTGGAGAGAATCGGAAAAGGTAACGGTGTACAACAGCCAAACAGCCATCATCGTACCATATAGCTTTTGTACATAGTGTTTATGACAGATTAATTTGTATCTGATCCCCACATACAGAAATATCCACATGTACCTGGACAGAAAAAAAACAAGGTGGTGAAGTATGGCATGGGGGGAGTAATCATTTTCTCCCTCATCTGCATCGTCTGGTTCCCTCTTCTTTTTATGTCACTGGTCAAATCAGTGGCGGGGGTAACAAATCAACCACTAGATGTTTCCATCCAGCTCAGTATTGGAGGTTATGAGGTTGGTAATATTTGAATCAAGTTCTAATGATATTTGGGTAATTAAATAAAGATACCTTATGGTCCATATTGTGATACATGTTTTCCAGCCTTTGTTTTCCATGAGTGCACAAGAACAGAATCTAGTACCTTATTCGGAGTCTGCATACATCAAGATGACCAAACTTTATGCCACTCACCCGGTATCTTCTAACAACATTGTGTATCTGTATTATTTATAAAAGACATTAATGAGATATAACATTATGATCATGTTCCTAATATAGCACTGGTTTCTCTTATGCTGCTAAATATAAAATGGGTCATCAAGGCACTGGCGAGGTGTCTGAGCACCCAGCGGAAGGAATATTAGCAGCAGTGGTTAGCACTTCTGCCTTTCAGTGCTGGGCATCCAGGTTTGACTCTTGATTTGGGTGGAGTAAACATGTTCTTCCTATGTTGTGTAGGATTTCTCTGGGTTCTCTGGTTTCCTCCCACTGTCCAAAAAGATAGATATAAGGTGAATTGTCTGTTCTAAATTGCCCCTACCTAGATAATAGTGTCTATGTGTGTAAGTGTGTGCTCAGCGATGGATTGACACCATATCCTGGGTGTATCTGCCCAGAACCCAAAACGTTCCCCCCTGGATAATTATTGCGATGCTAGTAGCAGATTAAGTGGAAGATAATGAGATGAAAACAGTCTACTTTAGCCAACACAATAATGTTGATTCTAGCTGCAGTTTGGCCCTCACTAGTGTGTAATTTAATATAGACTGTAATACAGTAACACTGACTGTAAGAATGGATGCTTATTGAAAATGTGATGTATGCAGGACATACATCCATTACATCCATTATCTTCCGCTTCATCCTACATCAGGGTCGCAGGGGGGTTCCCCATGCCCATCCAGGGGAGAATGTTTCGGGCGCTGGGCAGATACATCCAGGACAGGGCGCCAATCCATCGCTGGGCACAAACTCACTCACACAGACACGCAAACATACACACTCTATATGGGACAATTTGGTGAACTCAATTGACTTGACTTGTTTTTGGACTGTGGGAGGAATCCGGAGAACCCGGAGGAAACCCACGCGGACACGAGGAGAACATGGAAACTCCACCCAGATGGGGATTCGAACCGGGAATCCCTAGTGCTGAGAGGCAAAGCAGCATAAGAGAAACCAGTGCTAACCACTAAGCCACCGTGCCCTGGTATGCAGGACATCTGTTTCTCTATTCTGCTCTTTCCATCTTAACTCTGTTCCGTTTGACCTCCACCAGTCAGCAATGCAGTTTATTGTAAACTACATGGCAGAAGACATAGTAACTGCAAAGGTTAAAAGTGACGCCAGTCTGCTGTGGGGTATCAGTCCTGCCAGTCGAGAAGCCATGATTCATGAACTCAGTAATTCGTCTCACATCTACATCACCATCCGCTGGACCTTATCAAGGTAAACACACCAATACACATGTATGTGAGTGTGGAATGGATAAAGGCAGAAATGAAGGGATGCCTGACCTTATATTTTGCCCCCTTGAGGCAAATTTCAGTACCTACAGTATTTATAAAGCTACAGTAACCTCTCATCTCCCTCATCTTATTATTATCCACATAAATCTCTACTAGGGACAGGGTGGGAAGGGGGGAATTTGGAATGCCGAATTCTCTCCAGGCGAGAATGTTCTGGGCACTGGGCATATACACCCAGGATAGTGTGTCAATCCAATGATGATCACTCCCACAGATACACACACACACACACACACACACACACTTTATAAGGACAATTTAGAGCGGCCAGTTTACATCAAATCCATGTATTTGGGCTGTGGAAAGAAACTGAAGAACCCATGAAAACACCCAGATCAGGATTTTGACAGTATTTATGCCAGGGGTCTCAAACTCAAATTAGTTTTCGATGAGGGGCCAGATTAAAGAATTGCGACAAAAAGCAGCGGGAAAATGGAAAATCAACTATTTATATAATAACTATGTACACACATTTTAATTCAAATACACTCAGTGTTTGCTCAGTGCTTGCTACCAGAAACTTGACAGTGCTTCTTCTGACACAAATGAGCCACATTTGCTTTAAGTGAGTTTGCAGTGGACACTCTGATGATGGACTGGAGATTGGCATCGGTCAGTCTGGATCTGTGCTTGGATTTATTAAATTTTACAGTTGAGAAGAGTTTTTTCACACACATATGTACTTTTTTTCGAAGTCAACTTTTATTTTATCTTTTGAGAGTTTCGAAAGTGACATTTTTGCTAACAAAATGTTTTTGCTGGGAATGGTGAGTGCATGCGTAGCGTAGTGTCACATCCACTTCTTACCTGCTATTCCCCTTCCTGCCACTGGTGGCGCTCGGAGTTCTTCTCCAGAGTTCTGATTACTACTTTCTGTTTATCTCTCTATCTCGCTGTTCGGTTGGGTTGGCTGTTTGCTTCTGATCTTCGGTAATGTGTCCCCTGCTACATTCTGTTCTATGGAATGTTCTCTTCATCGCGGCGTTACACCATCAGTACGTTTACTGAGCGCTGTTTTCAATAAACCAGCTGTAGAATGTTGTGCTGTAACATGGGCACTATGCTTAAGGTATGCATTGCGGGAAGACGAATAAAGGTGTGACACACGAGAGATGTACGATACATGTGGAAAAGAGTAAAACGATTAGGAGTTTCTATTACTACACGAGTCCGTTTCTTTCATTAACACCAGCGACATGTCTACACCAGTGACTGTTATACTGTTCATCCACTCCGGCTTCGTTTCTGAGTACAACCCGTTACACACAGAGACGTGCAGCTTACGAGTGGGTTGGGCTTACGCAGCTGGCGCTAATCACCAGGCAACGCAGTGTATTTTTACAAAAATAAAGACATCACACAAACTCCACATTACAAATTAAGATAAAATATAAAAAATAACATAATAATGTATAAATAATTAAACCAAATTGCGGGCCAGATCATTATTATTAATTTTAATGCTTATTTTGTTAACCCTTGAGGGGCCGTATAAGACTGCTTCTTTGAGCACTTTGAGACCCCTGATTTATGCTGTGGCCAGAGACAGACATCAGAAATATTTCTGGTGGATGATGTCTGGATCTGATGTGGGATACCGATGAGGATGACTTTTGTTTTGCCGCAGAAAGTTGTGTGTAGTGTCCAACTCTTAATGAGTTTGATCGCATGTGGAAAGCAAGTTTTTTGTAATCTGGTGGTCTTTATCCGTAGTTGGCTGAAACGTGATGTCCAGGGTGTGAGAGATCAGAGGAAATTTACTCTGCACGCTTTCTGATTTTGGGAGTGTGCAGATCCAGTTGTGTGTGTCGCTGTACTGCAGACCCGTGATGCGCTGCAGTCTTATCAGTATTATTTAATCTTTTTTCAGGTGGAATATATGGAAGATAGTTAGAATGACTGTCTAAACCTGCAGGACTAGTGTTTTGTTAGCACGCTTACGATAACTAAAATAAGGCGTCCAGAGTAAAATGTGGATTGAAATTGGAGTCCCTGCAGAAAGCCCACACAAACACAGACAAGGTATATAGATTCCACACAGTTAGGATTTGTCTATTTGGCTAGGACAGTTGTATTATTTGTGAGTAATGTAACTGTACAACAACAAAACTTGTATGTAAAAATATTAGCATTCTAAACCTGAAGGACCTTAATGCTTTTATTGGATTAGTGTGTGTTCAGGACCTCAAAACTGGAAATGATATGAAGTATATCTGCAATTTAAAAATATTATTGTTTTATGAGCAGAAATGCATCTCTCGTGATGAATGCAGAGACCACTGGGGAGCATACTGTGAAGTATGAGGACACGGAGCTTAAAGAGAATCTAGTACAACTGCTCAGAGGAACATTTTTCAAACCAGTGTAAGTATCTACACAGTTTCATGCACCTTATCAGGGACTTTATCTAGGTAAACGCAGATGGATAGACTGTATGTGAGTATGGACTGGATGACAGCAGGAATAAAGTGAAGACAAACCTTATCAATAGCCCCCTTGAGGCAGGCTGCAGTACCTACAATGTTTATAAAGCTACAGTAACTTCTCATCTCCCTCATCTTATTATGCTCCATTTAATCCTCATCATGCCTCTCCAAGAGAGACCGTTTTGGTTTAGGTAATAGGCCCTGGGTATCATTTATCTCAAATCCTTTCTGTGTTGAGTCTGTATACCCTGCCTGTTCCTGTTTGGGGTTTCTGCAGGGATTACAATTTCAACCCACATTTTGCTCTGGAGGCACCTCGCAGCTTCATTTGGGGTGTGTCAGTGTATCTTTGCAATCACTTGAGGATCCAGGTGCGCTCTAACTTTGGCAAATTGCTATTTTAGCACTGCAGCTAGCTGGACTCAATTCTCTGGTCCATTTAAAATTTTAACTGTTCATTTCCCTCTTGTATTGTTCTTTTTTATTCCTACTTTTTTCTTATAGCATGCCTCCTATAGTCTTACTTTGACTCAATTCCTGCTTCTTGCTTCGTACCTTACCTGTGCATGCTCCATGCTCCCCAATCTGCACAGATCTGATTGGCTAAGGAGCACCTGTGAGTTTACTGCACAGCGAAGCCCGTACCGTAAAGTCAAGAAAAGTTAAGCCCCTTAAAATAAACAGTGAAATCCTAATCAATAGTTTATCGGTTTGGGTCCTCAGGGGAACGACATCTGGGTCCGGACCTTCTGTTATTGACTTCCAATGTGGACTTCCATGCTGTACTTTATGCATGCTCTGTACAAAGTGATATTTGATAGCTTTCATTGATATTTCATAGCATAATAGTTTTTGATAGCGTGCAGTGAGATTTAATAGCGTTTAGTTCTATTTAACATTCAGTGGCGTTGGACACACGCCTTTGTTGATGATTCAACACCAAGAAAGCAATGAACGTCTGACTGTCAACGTTTGTTTGCATTGACATTACAGCTGTGATATGGAATTTCTTAACCTAAATGTTCTACTGTTTGTTCTTAAAAAGTCATAAAGGCAAATTCCTCTTGTAATTTTTTTTTCAGTATCATTGAAAATCTGATGCCGAAGTATATCAGAGGATCATCTGCACCAGAGGCTAAAATTGCACGTCGACTGATTGTTGGCAAGTTTTTTTATTCCTTATAAATTTATTTGTAGGGGAATTTCAATATTTAACACTTATGATTAAAGTTGATGTAAATGATACTTTTATTTAACTAACCAGCATCATATTGATGGAAGTTCACATCCTCAAAAAAAAGTCTTATTACTTTTCCTCTTTTTCAAGGATTTTGGTCCATCGTATAATAAAAAAAATCTGAAATACCTGGTTTAACAGATTTGGTCAAAATATTTAGTGGTCGATATACAGCAGAGCATGAAACTCATCCTGAAAACCCTTGGGATGAATTACAATGGCAAGTGTTGCAAATGGGAATTGTTTCTAGAAATACATAGAAACAATGGTTGCCACAATAATAACTTATCAAACAACCTTTGATGCTGACAAATGATGCTGACAATGGATCATTGTGGTTGTGGCAACCGTTTTCAACAAATGTTTGTTAGAGATTACAATAATCGTGGCAATTGGCATGTATAAGGGATTATGTTCGTCATCGCAATTGTTGTTGATGAGGGATTTTAGTATAGTATTATTGTTTCAAGTTTCAAGTTTATTTGTCATTTGTGCTCCATGTTGGTACATGTGCACATAGAAATTCTTGAGGTGAGGCATCAGGATATAACTCTACATAGAACATAAAATGAAATACACAATATTTACATATGCATGCGCCATAAAATATATATATATATATATATATATATACAATTTAAAGTGACTGGTGTAAAGTGACTTAGTAAAAAGCAGGAGTGTGGTAGTTTTTAACTGTTCATTTTGTTTAGTAGCCTGATGGCTTGCAGGTAAAAACTGTTCATAAGCTGGGTTGTTTTGGCCGGGAAGCTTCGGTACCGTCTGCCTGATGGCAGTAAGGTGAACAGTCCATGCTGGATGACTGCTGTCCAACTGGATCCTACGAATCTTCCTTGTGCTGCGGGTCTGGTAGATGTCCACAAGAGCAGGGAGTTTATTCCCGATTATGGACTCTGCTGTCCTCACCACCCTCTTCAGGGCCTTGTGGTCACAGGTGGAGCAGCTACCGTACCAGACGGTGATGCAGACTGTGAGGATGCTCTTAATGGTGCACCTGTAGAAGTTGGTGAGGATAAGGGGTTGGAGACCGAATTTCTTAAGCCTCCGCAGGAAGAAGAGGGGCTGACGTGCAGTTTTCACAGCAGTGCTGATGTGTGACCAGGTGAGGTCTTCAGTGAGGTGGACACCAAGAAACCTCACACTGCTGACTCTTTCCACTGCGGCTCCATTGATGTAGAGAGAAGCGTGACTCCCCTTCTACTGCTTCCTGTAGTCCACGATGATCTCCTTGGTTTTGCTGACATTGAGACAGAGGTGGTTGTCAGAGCTCCACTGTGCCAGAGTGCAGATCTCGTCTCTGTAGGCCTTCTCATCGCCGTCGGTGATAAGGCCTAGGACTGTCGTGTCGTCAGCAAACTTGAAGAATATGTTTGACGTGTGTCTGGCAGCACAGTCATGCGTGTACAGGGAGTACAGGAGGGGGCTTAGTACACTCCCCTGAGGGGCCCCAGTGCTCAAAGTCAGAGTGGAGAAAAAGCTGTTTCCTACTCTCACCACCTGGGGTCTTTTCATCAGGAAGTCCAGTATCCAATTGCAGAGATGTGTGTTTAAGCCCAAGTCTATGAGTTTTGGAATGAGTTTGGCAGGGATGATGGTGTTAAATGCTGAGCTGTAATCTAGGAACAGCATTCTAACATAAGTGTTCTTTTTGCCCAGGTGTGTGAGTGCAGTGTGAACGGTCAGTGCGATGGCGTCGTCTGTGGATCTGTTGGGACGGTATGCGAGGACGGTAGGCGAGGGTCCATGGTGGTAGGAAGTGTGGAGCAGATGTGTAACTTGACTAGCCGCTTGAAGCACTTCATAGCTGCTGATGTGAGTGCGACGGGTCGGTAGTCATTCAGGCAGGAGATGGCTGATGTCTTCGGAGCCGGGACAATCGTCATTCTCTTAAAGCACGTGGGAATCACTGACAGACTCAGAGAGAAGTTGAAAATGTCAGTGAAGACCCCAGCAAGCTGGCTGGCACATGCTCTAAGAACCCGACTGTGGACACCATCAGGACCAGGTGCTTTGCGTGGGTTGATGGATTTGAAGCATCTAATGACCTCAGATGTGGAGATGGTTAGGGAGTAGCTCTCCTGTTCTACAGGGAGTTTGGCAGCACGGGAGGAGTTGTTTGCCTCAAAACGAGCGTAATGAGCATTTAGCTCATTAGCTAGTGAGGAGGGCAACCCCATATCACAGCTCGTACTGCCTTTGTAGTCAGAGATGGTACGTAGAGATGGTACGTAGATGGTACGTAGAGATGGTACGCTCATTCATGAGCATTTAGCTCATTAGCTAGTGAGGAGGGCAACCCCATATCACAGCTCGTACTGCCTTTGTAGTCAGAGATGGTACGTAGACTGCTCCACATGCGTCTGAGATCAGAACCCTGGTAGTTGGTCTCCACTTTGTCCCTGTAGTTCCTTTTGGCCAGTTTGATGGTCCTCTGGAGGTCATATCTGACAAACTTGTAGCTTGCTGGATCTCCAGAGTTGTAGGCAGCGGTCTGAGCTCTGAGTTTTGCCCGAACCTCAGCGGTGATCCATGGTTTCTGGTTAGGAAATGTTTTGACACTGATTTTGGGGACAATGTCATCAGTGCACTTGCTTATGTAGCTTGTGATGGAGTCTGTGAGTTCATTGATGTCTGTGCCTGCTGCTTCACCAAACATCTGCCAGTCAGTGGAATCAAAACAGTCCTGAAGTGTGAAGATGGCTTCCTCACTCCATTGATAGACCATTCTGTGGACTGGAGCTGTTTGTTTAAGCTTTTGTCTGTATGCAGATAGGAGAAGAATGGAAGTGTGATCTGCTTTACCGAAGGCTGGGTGGGGGAGGGCTTTGTAACTGTCCTTGATGGGTGTGTAACACATGTCCAGGATCTGTTCTCCTCTGGTGGGGAATTTAATGTGCTGGTGGTATTTGGGCAGAACTGATTTCAGGTTGGCCCTGTTAAAATCCCCCACCACAATAAAAACAGCCTCTGGATGTATGTTCTCAAGTCTATTGATGTTATTCTATAGCAGCTTTAGTGCACGGGTCTTGTCTGCTTGGGGGGGGGGGATGTATACTGTAGTCAAAATGACTGTCTCTGGGCAGCTCTCTGGGCAGAAAAAAAGGTCGAACTTTTTTCGATTTTTTTTATTGTTGTGACAACAGTGGTTTATTAGAAATGAAAGTAGTAGTTTTTATTTATTTCAAATAAAATGGTAATAAGATGCTTGTTTGGTAATCATATATGTTAAACTGATTTTTTTGTCTGAATTTATCTATACCTTATTTTTTGGGAATATACTTGTACTATATAAATAAACTTATATTTGAAATTAAAACAGCTTAATTGACCTGACTAAAGTCATGTGTCATTCTGTAGTCTGTAGGCACTCTGGATCTAAGCAGGATTTTCAATTGCAGAAGTAAACAGGTTTCAGAAAATTCCCTCCATCAGGTTTTGTTAACAAATATGTTCAGTACAGGATGCAGTGTCTTTGTATATCACACAAATATATTTACGCATTATAATGCTAATATTACAACATGCTAGCTTATGCTATTGCTAACCCTGTTAGAAGTCAGCAAGCTAGACCAAATTTTGGTGGGGCTATTGAGGTTATATTACTTTGTGAGTAATGTAACTGTACTTAAAAAAAAAACCCTGTACTTTTTAAAAAGCTTTTATGTGACAATATTAGCATTATAACTCTTAAATCACCGCCTAATTCAGAGGATACAGTCATGTACAGGAAAAAATTGTACACCGAAAAATTTGTATCAACTCTGAAATTATTAATTTACCATAGAACATAAAAGAAGTTCTGTGAAGATTTTTTGGCATTGAACATCCTACTTATACCCAGAGGACTATATAGGCAACACTACCATGACAATGACATGATCTCTGGTCTGTATCAACCAGATGACCAGAATTTGCCATTCTTCCGACCTCTGTCCATCAAACTGCGACAAGCTAATGACAGCACAGAAGGACGAGGATCTCAGTGGTGGGTGGTGGAAGAGTGCACACCAGGTTTTCAACAACCAAGATGCCAAAACATTGAAATAGTTGTGTTCAATGACAAAGTTAGTCCATCTAGCCTTGGTTTCTTGGCTGGATATGGGTAAGTTTGATCTCTGATGATTTTGTGGTTTTCTCATAGCATGTTGTTAACATAAAATAAAAATACATTTGTTAAATTTTGTGACTGCAAAAACAGGATACAGTTATTGATACTGACTATGTAAAGATACACATTGCATTATTAAATACAAAGGCAATGCAGATGTACTGTTATGCACACAGTACTGCATTACCTTCCATTTAAAGCAGTTACGTATTAACATTGGCCGAAAAATTCATGAGGTAGTGCTGTAATTTGATGGAGGTGAACATTAGAGAAAAGGGGAATGAATTAAGAATCAAGAGGAACAACAGAGTACAAACACGGTGGAATCAATGGTGTAAAGTTGCATGTGTGATTAGTATGTTGTGTGTACAGTATCTAGCTAGTGCGCACCACTGAGAATGTTGTGTGCAAGACATAACATACTAAGTGGTGTGCAATAGTTATGTCATGCACACATCATATCAAATAATGCACACCAGATACTATGTCATGCACACAACATATTAAATACATGACACCAGATACTGTCATACACACAACAAACTAAGTGGTGCGCACTAAATGCTGCACACAGCATATTAAGCGCATTAACTTAGTTTGTTGTGTGCACAACATAGTATCTGGTGTGCATTATTTGATATGATGTGTGCATGACATATCTACTGCACACCACTTAGTATGTTATGTCTTGCACACAACATACTAAGTGGTGCGCACCAGCTACTATGCCATACTGTACACACAACATACTAATCACACATGCAAATTTACACCATTTAGTGAATGACATAATATTCATTCATTATTCATTATCTCCCGCTTTATCCTCTATTAGGGTCGCGGTGGGGTTCCCCATGCCCATCCAGGGGAGAACGTTTCGGGCGCTGGGCAGATAGACCCAGGACAGGGCGCCAATCCATCGCTGGGCACACACTCACTCACACAGACACACTCTACATGGGGCAATTTTTGAGAATTCAATTAACTTGATCCATGTTTTTGGACTGTGGGAGGAAACCGGAGAACCCGGAGGAAACCCACGCAGACACGGGGAGAACATGGAAACTCCACCCAGATGGGGATTCGAACCGGGAATCCCTAGCGCTGAGAGGCGAACGTGCTAACCACTAAGCCACCGTGCCGCCCATGACATAATATGTGGTGCATATTACTTAGTTTGATGTGTGCATGACAGCATATGGTGTGCACTACTTTGTATGTTGTGTGCACGACATAGCATGTGGTGTGCACCACTTACTATGTTCTGTGCACAACATAGTATCTGCTGCATACCACTTAATATGATTTGTGCACAATGTAGTATTTAGTGTGCACCACTTAATATGTTGTTTGCATGACATAGGATCTGGTGCACATCATTTAGTGAGTTGTGTGAATTACATAACATGTGGTGCATACCACTTAGTGTGATGTGTGTATGACAGTATCTGCTGTGCAGTATTTAACCTTTTGTTGTGTGCATGTCATAATATCTGGTGGGCACCACTTAGTATGTTTTGTGAATGACAGTATCCGGTGTACATAACATATTATGTTATGTTAATATGCTGTATGCACAACATAGTATTTAATGTGCACCACTTAGTATGTTGTGTGCACGACATAGTATCTGGTGAACACCACTGAGTATGATGTCAGATACTATGTCATGCACACTACACACTAAGTAGTGCACACCAGATACTACAGTTGTGATCAAATTTATTCAACCCCCAATGCTGCGAAGGGTTTTATGGAATTCAGTGCACATTTGTAATTGTGTTCATAATGAAATCTTACAAGGACTTGTTAAAGAACTAAATGCAACTAAGATAGCATCAATTGTTTTTGTCATAAAGTATTAAATGGCCTTTTTGTGATTTCTTCATTGACACAATTAAATTAATTAAATTAAATTAAAAAATTAAATTGGGTCATTTGGCAGACGCTTTTATCCAAAGCGACTTACAAGGTGAGCACAGGGTTAATCACAACATCCCTGGAGCAATGAGGGTTAAGGGTCTTGCTCAAGGACCCACACTGGCAACTTCAGTGGACCTGGGATTTGAACCCCCAACCTTCAGATTGACAGCCCAACACCCTGACCACTGAGCTAACCCGCCCCCACTGAGCTAACCCGCCCCCACTGAGCTAACCCGCCCCCACTGAGCTAACCCGCCCCCACTGAGCAATTATTCAACCCCTTTACAACTACCACTCATAAGAACAGAGGTTCATTCCAGTGTTTTCAATCAGGTATTGAAAACACCTGTGGATGTCAACGAGCAGCAATCAAGCATGATAAGCACCAATTAGGCAGATTTAAAAGGACTGTGATACTCAGCTCCTTCTAGACATCTACTGGTGTGTTTACAAGCATGGTGAAGGCAAGAGAATGGTCCCAGAAGACAAGAGAAGAGGTTATTGCTCTTCACAAGAATGGCAATGGATATAAAAAGATTGCGAAGTTGTTAAATATTCCAAGAGACACTATCGGAAGTATCATTCGCAAGTTCAAGTTAAAGGGCACAGTGGAAACGTTACCTGGTCGTGGCAGAAAGAAGATCCTGACCGCGACTGCTGTGCGCTACCTGAAGCGTAATGTGGAGAAAAATCCCTGCGTGACTACTAAGGAACTGAAAAAAGACCTGTCAGATGTGGGCACTGAAGTTTCAGCTCAGACAATAAGGCGCGCACTGCATAACAAAGACCTCCATGCCAGAACTCCCAGGCGCACCCCCTTGCTGACTCCAAAGAACAAGAAAAGTCGACTGCAGTATGCCAAAAGTCATGTGGACAAGCCACAAAGGTTTTGGGACAGTGTACTGTGGTCAGATGAAACTAAATTAGAACTGTTTGGGACAATGGACCAGCGCTATGTTTGGAGGAGGAAGAACCAGGCTTATGAACAAAAGAACACCTTGCCTACTGTGAAGCATGGCGGGGGGTCAATTATGCTTTGGGGCTGTTTTGCTTCTAATGGTACAGGAAAGCTTCAACGTGTGCAGGGTACCATGAATTCCCTTCAGTACCAGGAGATCTTGGAGGAAAATGTGATGGAGTCAGTCACAAACCTGCGGCTTGGGAGACGTTGGACCTTCCAACAGGACAATGATCCGAAGCACACATCCAAGTCCACTAGAGCATGGTTGAACATGAAAGGCTGGAACATTCTAGAGTGGCCATCGCAATCACCAGACTTAAATCCAATTGAGAACCTCTGGTGGGACCTAAAGAAGGCAGTTGCAGTGCGCAAGCCTAAGAATGTGACTGAACTGGAGGCTTTTGCCCATGAAGAATGGGCTAAGATACCCATAGGTCGCTGCAAGACACTTGTGTCAAGCTATGCTTCACGCTTGAAAGCTGTCATAACTGGAAAAGGATGTTGTACTAAGTATTAAAAAAGAATGTCACTAGGGGGTTGAATAAAACTGATAATGATGTGAGCACAGTAAAGACATTTGTGGTTATTCCATCATAAATATTATGTTATATTTGTCTAATTTATAAGTGCCTCTTTGATATAATTGTAAATAAGATGACTGAAATGATCCAAATCAATGTCAAACTGGCCAAAACACTTTATTTCAGTGGGGGTTGAATAAATTTGATCACAATTGTATGTCGTGCACACAACATATTGTGTTGCACACTAAATACTATGTTGTGCATACAGCATATTAAGTGGTGCACACCAGATACTATGTCATGCACACAGCATACTAAGTGGTGCGCACCAGATACTGTCATGCACACAACATAAAGTTATATGCACCACATATTATGTCATCACATCCTACCACTTAGTATGTTGTGTGCACAACAATTTATCTGGTGCGCACCACTTAGTATGTTTTGTACATGACATAGTATCTTTTCCTTATAAATAATATGTTTATGGCTTTAACTTTATACGCATACCATTAAAACCCATGTACTGTTTTAATAAGTAATTTTTGCTTTCATTTGTAGGATTGTTGGACTCTACATGTCAGTGGTCCTGGTGATTGGTAAATTTGTGCGTGAGTTCTTTAGTGGGATTTCACGCTCAGTTATGTTTGAAGAGTTACCAAGTGTTGACCGTGTGCTGAAGCTGTGCACTGATATCTTCGTTGTTCGAGAGACTGGAGAAATGGAACTGGAGGAGCAACTGTTTGAAAAACTCATCTTCTTATACAGATCTCCAGAAACCATGATTAAAATGACCAGGGAAAAGAAAAATAACTAGAATGCCCTTTTAATTTTGTACGTTTTATATGGTGGTACACTGTTAGTATTCTTCGTTCCACTTTACTAAGCGAATGTGAGAACCATTAGTGGAACTTTTATAGAAAAATTACTATGAATATTCTAAAATTAATATTAAGAGCATCATCTTGTTCTTTATTTGCTGTCTATTATATCAGCTCTACACTAAAGTTCTAGAATTACAGACTGTAGTCCATCAGTTTTTCTACATACTTTCCACATATGTTAGTCAACTTTATTTATTTTTTTAATGGTCAGGACAACAAGAATACAAGGATACTTCATTGTTAATTCCACCGCATATCTAGGACATAGATATTTCTTCCCTCTCCACAGACAGAGAGAGAGGAAGCCACTGCGATAATTTGTGCCGCCACCAGGAGTTAGAGGTGGGTAGAAGAATGTAATACACTAGGATAAACAGTTGATATAAAAAACCCTGATACCAGACTTTGCTTTAGTAAGCACAGTTTGGGGGCCCGAAAAAACCTTTTAGTACACAAGCAAATACATAAAGACAGACAAGAAAGCTATGAAAGGCTTGGTACAAGGGCATGTTGGACGAGTTTGCCAGGAAATCATAGTAACAGTTCTTCTGGGGGATTTCACTAAGCAGCTTGCCCCTCAAGGCCACAGGGAGCCAAAAACAGATAAGACTCAGTCTTGTTTTGGTGGGCGCTCCACAGCAATTTCATCAGCTCGAAACAGCCTGTGAATTTCTGATCTCACAATCCGCCAAACTCATTCGCAGAGCCGATAACTTCTCCAAGATCGATTCCATGTTGCGATCAATAGTCAGTCTGACCCTAACATCGTGTTGGGTAGATTCTGAGGGCTCTTGACCACTTCCCCAACTCTCTTAATTTCCCGATACACCAGGCCAATGCCTAATCCAATCAGCACAATACCCATGATCTTGAAAAAATTGAATAAACCTCTTCTACATCTTCCACGGACAGCATGCATCTGCTCTACCCATACCAGTGCAACACATTTGCTTTGATGTATAAATTTACACCAAATTTCCTTTTATTTTGGGGTGGTAGCTTAGTGGTTAGGGTGTTGGGCTTTGAAACTGTAGGTTGTGAGTTCAAATCCCTGGTTACCAATGTCCTTGGGAAACACCCTTAAACCTCATTGCTGCAAGGGGGCTGTATCAACCCTGTGTTACAACCTTAACCATCAAGTTGGGATGCTTGTGAGTTGCTTTAAATAAAATTGTCTGCTAAATGACCTCATGTTTTCTCTGTCATATTTTTCTTTCTTTAATTGCATCTAGCTCTTGTAACTGCACCTGCTTCCTTTTTTCAGAAAAGAGTGAGGCTGATTTTCGTTTTGATTAAATTTACAGCCCAATATTAGCGACTTCATTGCAAACCTTCAACTGACCACCTAAAGTTTGTTTTAGGTTATGTCAGTGTGTCCTTGCTATCCTAACTTGCTGTTACCAATAAGAGCCAGGTGCGCTCTGACTTAGGTGGATTGCTATTTCAGCTACCTGGACTCATTATGTCGTCAAAGTAGCAATACGGTTGAAATGTACCTAAACACACCTCATTTCAAGATGTTCACGCCCATCAGTTTAGCTATATTTTCAAGCAGCATTGCTATTTAAACAGCACAGACGAACAAATAGACTGTTGGCGGGGTGTAAGATCAATTATCATCATAATGCAACTTGTGCAGTGTGTTAGATAGAGCCCTAGAGTAGGCGTGCTTTTAGACATACAATATTATTTTAAAGATTTTAAAGGTAGTATTGTTGTTTTCACATCTACCATCTACATCAGAGATGGTGGAGCTATATGACGACACCTAATATGTTTTGTTGAAGTGATTGACGAAAATTGATGAAAATGCTGTAACAGCTTAACAGAAATAAATTATGTTGCATTTTTTAAATACATTTATGTTACCTACTATGGTAACTTATTAATAATTTTTATGAGAAATCATTAATATTGATTATCATGTAATCAGGCTCTGCACACATGAATATTTAGTGTTATTATTATTAATATTTTTATTAAAGCCGAACAATGCAAACGTATGTTATATAGGAAGCATGTAGCCCTTTGTATTAGGGCTGTATTCAACAAAGAATTTTCATAGTCGAATCTGATTCGTCAGATTTTCCCTATAGTCGACTGATAGTCGAATCCGTTAAAATTTCACCACATGATGGCGCTATAAGCGTGGTTTTTAAAAAAGATTTTTTGTACTAACAGGTTAATTCTTCCTAATGGTTAAGCCTTAAAGTATCTGACTCAGAGGTATTTTATAAGCGTGCAGAAATCTTAATTCTGTCAGAGGCTTCTCTAATACATGGACAGAAACTATATTGACATGTGGATCATAAAATAATTTTTATATCCCTCAGAGGTCAATCTTATATTTGCTTATATTTCACCATTTAACAAGAGATATATTAGCCTTTGATTTCGGTAACAAAGTTTATTTACGAGTAAACAGTAGGATTAATAAAGATTACAATACAAAGTTACAAGGATTCTACTTACACAAATCGCAACTGTTTAATGTAAATGAGTTGTCCAAACTCAATAATGCCTTTTATCCTCTCTCCCCAGAAAAACCATGAAGTCCTCTCAGCCTCACCTCATGTGGAAGCTTCCTAAAAGCTCCCTCCAAAACCTCTCTCTTTGTGTGTGTTACATACTTGTATATAAGCTTCTAACTTCTTTAACGTTTCCGCCCAGGTCATTTAAATGTAAAAAGTTCAGGTATCAGATGGAAACATGTGTCAGCTGTAACAACAGTACATATCATTCATTTTACTTTGATTTGATCATCACTTTGGGGTCCCTATTGTCCCTGTAAAAGTTGCTTTGCTAAAACTCACTGATGAGTGAGAACCAATTGTCCTTTCTTTCTGTTTGAGATAATCTCGTCACCTGTTTGTGGCTCTTGAGTATCTGCATCGTAAAAGCTGGCAAAGTCACATGTTTATAAGAAACAATTTGTATCAGTAATCTGTACCAGGTATAAATATACTGTATAATACTTTACAACATAATGTACATTTTTTACAGATAATCACCTTAACGAGAGGATTGTATAAATACCAAACAAGACATAGTGCAAATCATTATTAATACATAATTATTATTCATTCAATACAGCACAAGTTTCCTTATTTCTACAAATCCCTCCTCTTTTTTAGGGACGTATAAGAGCAGGGCTATTAAAGACCCTATAAAACTTGTGGGTCTTTCATAGATGGACGAGGAGTAACGATGCATCTTTGTGACATCGCTATATACAGCAGTATATTGAACAGAACACATCCTTAGAAGATCCAGTCTCAGCTGGTCAGGATGCTGGCTGTCTGTTCTTCTGTGTTCCCCCATCTGTGCTTGAATCAGGTGGTAGTTTAGTCTTCTTGACGAGGTGATGTCTGGTCTCCATCATTGTTTGTGTCCTCTTGGTAAAAAGCATTCGGCCATTCTGGGCAGAATGTGTTGTTTATTGTGTACATCACTCCTCTATTCCTGAAAGTGTTCATCTTAATTAACAGATACAACTCTTTGATTCGTTTGGTTACCATCAGTGTATCCTTGAAAGGTGTGAACACTTAGTACTTGGTGATTTTGACAGTCATATTTAAAAAATGCAGTTAACAGTTGTGTTAGAATAATATTTCATAAAAGATAAAGATAACAATAAATAGCATTGCATAGAACTGATCATTTTGTTCCATCTGATAACCTGGTCCTTCATGGCACTATCCAGAGAGTGAGATAAAATAGATATACTAGGATGCTCATTTCCAATAAGCAGCATTTATATTTATATTAAGGGTTATTAAGAAGTAAAAAAGTTATGCAATATTAACAAAAAGATCTTGTCTGATGTGATGGTGTGCATTAGTTCTACAGTGATCAAATCACTCATTTGGCTAAGGCAAATGATTTTCACTGTGTGTGAAAAGTAAAAACGATTATTAAAATGGTGGAAATAACATGTATGTGTGTACAGTACATTCTGTTGGGGTGTGGTGGCCACGTATGGAAAATTAAAACCGGTATATAAATTTGGATTGGCTACACACCTTCCAAAGTGGTAACATGTCTTCCCACCCTTTAGTCTAAACAATGTGTTTTGTTTTATACAAAACAACCTGTAAAAAAGAAAAGTTAAAATGTATAAGGGTCTATATGTGGTGAGTGTAATTACAGTGTGCAGATGTGTGCATTAAGACAAGGCTAATTCAAGGTCACATGTGCTGTAACCTTTTATGATAAGGAGGGGGTGCTCGATTCCCCTAAGTTTTCACTTTTAGTTGATTGAAAGTTTAGCCATGTTGTAAGATTAGTTATGATTTGTCATAACTAAAAAACTCAAGACAGTAACTGTCAGGAGATGGGTAGACTAGACTACTAGAAATCTGGATTGAGCAATTTGGATCTGGTGCTACACCAGGGAGCAACATATCTAATTATTTGATAAATGAATTGTGTGACTGGCTCCTTAAACATCTCCCATCACCTTCACCTGAGCTAATAGCTCAGTTTTACGACAGTATTGACACCTCTCTCTGGAGAAGTGAGGTGATCAAATTCCTCTTAGAGGAATGAAGAGAAAAAACATGGATTAAATATGTAATTTGAAGAAATCCAAAGGTAATTTAAAACAAAACCTTAAAAGAGGGAATACTCTATACATCAGCATGTAACAATCCAGGTATATAAAGAGTCTATAGATAAATGAATTGTTTATGTTTTTGATTCACTCTTTTTTTTTCTCTTCCACAGTTTTGGAGTTTAAATCTATTATAGAATAAGTAAACAAAATATTCCTTGCCAGGGAAAATGGTTTAGGAATAAACATATATAAAATGGTCCCCTTCCAAAAGTAATACGGTTTGGGGATTCCTTTATCAATAACTCCTTGTCATTACTTTGTGGAGGAAATCAAAGTTGTAATCAAAACACTGGTTTACATAAAAAATAGTGAGACTCAAACCATGGACTTGTTCTACAAAAAGCTTGTTTAAAATGTATAGAAAGTAAAAAAACTTAAATTTGGCTAAATTAATAAATAATATGTAGCTTCCTCAGATTCAAAGTCGACAGCACAAATATTCTTTCTTGTACTGATTAGGTTTATTCTTGAGTATGCACCTTAACTTTGTACATAATCTTAAACCCAACCGTAAGAACTGTAACATAAATCAAATAAACAATTATACAATGAACAATTTTGTTACGACGGGGTGCGCTGCCCGGAAAATGGCGGTGCAGCGCGGCGTGGTGGAGAATCACAGAGCCAGGCGACCAGGTAAACAAACACAAGAAGGCTCTTTAATGGCCGATCGCGGGAACGCCGCTAGAAAGAGCCGAGAGCTCAATACACATAGAAGAATCGGTGCAGCGGGAACGCCGCTGCGGACACGATGGCACGTACAGAGAATACGTGGAGTGGAGCAACCGCGGAAAAGCCGCCGGAAGCCGAATGAACAGAAAACCACCATACAAACACCCGACGTGACGATACACACAAACGGTGTATATACAATGCTGACCTACTGGCAGCTCAGCAGAGATACCTTAAATCCTTCCAGTAGGTCGCCCGTGATTAGGTAGGAACCAATCCCTGCCCAAGGGGGTGGGTCCTACCTACGGAAGCACGAAACGGCCAAAAACCCGAGACAGGGGAGGCAGGGAGGAGGGACCCAACCCTCCCAACCTGACATATCGCCCCCCCAAAAACAACCGGGGGGCAAAGGCACCCGGGGACGCCGAAAAGGAACCGAAAAGGGGCTCGAGGGCAGCGTGGAGGCCCCTGGAGTGTGCGGGGATGCCGTGCCAAAGAGTGCGGCGGCACCGTGACCCCGTGTGAGGGTGAGGCCGGCGTGCCCACGTGGACTGACGCGGGGCACGAGATCCCTTGAGGATACGGGGCCGTTGTGAGACCCGCAGGGTGTGGAAGCCCGGTGACCCCAAGTGGAAGCGGAAGGGGTATGGCCTTTTGTGGGTGTGGTACCAAGCCGTCCTCAGGACACGAAAGTGACGGGGTCCCTTACGTCTGCGGGGGCGCCGTGACCCCTGGTGTGTGCACGGAGAACCTGGCACCCTGTGGGCACGAGAGGGGCCCAAGTCGTTGAGGGTACGGGAGCACCGTGACCCTCTGAGAGCACGAGGGGTGCGAAAAAGCCCTGACCTCCAGTGAGACACGGCCCCAAGAAGGCGCTAGAGGGGTGTACCCTTTTAGGGGTACCGAAAAGGCGAGGAACCTTATGTGCGGGCGGAGGACGAGCGCCTCGGAGGATGCAGGGATGCCCTAACCCCTTAAGTGCGCGATGGCGCTGAGGACCCTCGGGGACGCAAGAGTAGCTGAACCCCTGAGGGAACCGAGAAACCGGAGAGGCAGGAGGAACTGGGGTACACGCGACCGCAGAGGTGAACCGAGTGGACGCACATGTGAACCGAGTGGAGACGGACACAACCCGAGTGAACGTAAAAGTGACCCGAGTGAACGTACATGTGGCCCGAGTGAACGCATCAGTGACCCGAGTGAACGTAGAACTGACCCGAGTGAATGCAGTAGTGACCCGAGTGAACGCCGCGGTGAATCCGAGATGGTCCATGATACGGGCAGCCGGACCAGGGTCCCATGTGAAGTTTTCCTCCTCTAAAGTCCTGTGCCCGGCGGTCCCTTTGTTCAGGCCAGGTGGCAGATTGTCCTTCTCAGGTGGCTGATCATCCACCATAGAGGACCCATAGTCCGCGGAAACGAGGCGGACCCATAGAGGGGTGAGCTGATCCTGTGCAGGGTCCACAGGAACCCAGCGATTCCCCACCAGATCACGGGACTGCCCTTCGGGGGACGCACCGAGCACCATGCTCCGATTCTCAGCTTGCCGCCTCTCCGCCACCTGGACACAAGGAAGGAGAGCCAGTATCTCGTCCACACTACGCTTATTCTCGTCCTGAATATCACGAGGACTGGAACGTGGTGAGTCGCGAGAGGAATCGCGAGGGGCAACCCGGGGCGAATAGTGCGAGACCCCCTGTTGAGAAGAAGTCTCAACCAGAGCGTCGGGAGACGCAGCACGAAAGACCGTGCAGGGGGAGCTGCGAGCGGAAGCGTGGGGAGCGACGTGCGGAGGGATGAGAGGGTCAACGCGGGGGGAATCGCGGGGAGGACCGCGAGGTAACACGCGTGGAGGAGGACCTCGAGGAACACCACGAGGAGAGACGGGGAGAGGTGAAGTCTCCACAGGAACGTCGGGAGACGCAGCACGAAGGACCGTGCGAGAGGAGCCGCGAGTGGAATCGCGGGGAGCGACGTGCGGAGGGCTAGGAAGGTCAACGCGGAGAAAATCGCGGGGAGAACCGCAATAGAACACGCGCTGAGGGAAAGCCTCATCCAACGCGTCGAGAGACGCATCCACACAAAGTGCCTTACTAGGCGGCACGGCGCGTGGTGCGGCGAGAGGCGGCACGGCGCGTGGTGCGGCGAGAGGCGGCACGGCGCGGGGTGCGGCGAGAGGCAGATCCCGAGTAGTGAGGGGGAACTCACTGAACGCGTTCTCCGTGGAGATAGGAGACTCACACGGAGGAACGCGAACGCGGCGTGAGGCGCGAGGTGCAGCGCGAGACGACGCAGCACGAGGCGGCGCAGCGCGAGGTGCAGCTGCGCGGGGTGCGACGAGAGGCGGCACGGCGCGGGACGCGGCACGAGGCAGATCCCGGGCAGCGAGGGGGAACTCTCTGAACGCGTCCTCCGTGGAGATAGGAGACTCGCACGGAGGAATGCGAACGTGACGCGGGACGCGAGGTGCAGCGCGAGACGGCGCAGCACGAGGCGGCGCAGCGCGGGATGCGGTGCTACGCGGCCCGGTGCGGGATGCGACGCTAGGCAGCGCGGCACAAGATGCGGCCCTATTCCGCACGGCGCGGGGCGACCCGGCGCGGGGCGACCCAGCGCGGCGCGCGGGACGAGACGACGCAGCGCGAGGCACGCGACGAATCGCGGCGCGAGGCCAAATCCGAGCAGTGGGAGTAAAATCACTGCACGGGGGCTCCGTGGCGTAGAGAGGCTCGCACGGAGAGGCGCGCAACGCGACCCGGTCGGCGAGAGGGCACTCGAAGAACGGGTCCTCCGCGAAGAAAGGGTCCAAAGGAGGGACCGACGACGGAGTCCGCGAGACCCGGAAGAACTCGCCGAGCGGGTCCTCCGTGGAGAAAGGCTCCGATGGAGGACCGGGAGAAGGAACCTGCGCAGCCCACCCCAGTTCGTCGAAGGCGTCCTCCGTGGCGTCCAGAGACTCGCACGGAGGGGGGCACGACGACTCCCTGGCGGCGCGAAAAAACTCGCTTAGTGGGTGGACCCTGGGGCAGGGAATCTCCCACGGCGGGAGACGCGCGTCGAACGGGTCCTCCGTGGAAAAAGGGTCCAACGGAGGAGCCGAAGACGGGGTCCGCGAGGCCCGAAAGAACTCGCCGAGCGGATCCTCCGTGGAGAAAGGCTCCGACGGAGGACCGGGAGACGAGACCCTAGCGGTCAGCCCTAGTCCCCAAAAAGGGTCATCCGTGCGAGTCTCAGGGGCGCGCGACGAATCCCGAGCGGCGAGAAAAAACTCGCTCATTGGGTGAACCCTGGGACAGGGGATCTCCCACGGCGGGAGACGCGCGGAGGAGCGCGGATGCTCGCGCTTCGACTCACGCGTCGGCTCGCGCCGCGGACTCCCGGTCTGTCCGCGGTGAAGCTGCCTCTTCACCGCGTCCAGGTGGGCCCCCACGGGGCCGGCATCTGAACCCGGGGCGAACCGGGCAAAGGATGCCGACTCGAAACGGCGTGCTGGGGTGACTAATGGCATGGCTAGTGCCGGATTAAACAGCCAGATGTTGCAGCAAAACCCGCGGCTAATAGCGTGGCTAACGCTGATCTAAATAGCCAAATACAGCTACAAAGAAATGCGGCTCGCGGCGTGGCTAGCGCCAAACTAAATAGCCGAAATGCTGCGGCGGAGAAATCACTATCGACGCGGGCCAGCACCGGAGCTAAGTACGCAAACAGCCGGAAGATGCGGCTAATCGCGGTTAGCGCCGAAGCTAATGCAGCTGCCGATAGTGGGGGGGAAAAAAAAAACTAACCCCGTGACGAAACCCGGGAAACGCGGCTAAATCGCGGTTAGCACGGGCGCTAACGCGGCTCGCGCTAATAAACAAAACAAACACGCCCGGGATGAAAGCCGGGAAATGCGGCTACACGCGGTTAGCACGGATGCTAACGTAGCTAGCGCAGATAAGTAATACACCCGGGATGAAAACCGGGGAGCGCTGCAAAAACGCGGTCGCGCAGAAATATAATAAATGGGTTTGCTTACCCGGACGAAGAATCCTGGACTCTGCTACTGTTGGGTGAGGTCAGCATTCTGTTACGACGGGGTGCGCTGCCCGGAAAATGGCGGTGCAGCGCGGCGTGGTGGAGAATCACAGAGCCAGGCGACCAGGTAAACAAACACAAGAAGGCTCTTTAATGGCCGATCGCGGGAACGCCGCTAGAAAGAGCCGAGAGCTCAATACACATAGAAGAATCGGTGCAGCGGGAACGCCGCTGCGGACACGATGGCACGTACAGAGAATACGTGGAGTGGAGCAACCGCGGAAAAGCCGCCGGAAGCCGAATGAACAGAAAACCACCATACAAACACCCGACGTGACGATACACACAAACGGTGTATATACAATGCTGACCTACTGGCAGCTCAGCAGAGATACCTTAAATCCTGCCAGTAGGTCGCCCGTGATTAGGTAGGAACCAATCCCTGCCCAAGGGGGTGGGTCCTACCTACGGAAGCACGAAACGGCCAAAAACCCGAGACAGGGGAGGCAGGGAGGAGGGACCCAACCCTCCCAACCTGACAAATTTACATATTGTAGACTATTAATCTTAAGACTGATCCTTTGTTGGTTTTATCACACGAATTTACATCTTGATTTAGAACCGTAGTTACATATAAATTCACTCTAATGCTAGAAAAGGTAATAAACATAATTAGTATATTAACAGAACACAAACCTCATTGGCTGCATGAAATATCTAAGGAGAGCTATGGTCACGTTGTACTCTGGTGGTCTTATCTTTCCGAATGACTCTTTGGAACTAACTTTGGAACCTTTTTAACGTGGTAACCGCGGTAATTAGCAGTGTAACCATGGAAAAGAACATTGTCAATGTTCTTAGAAGAACAGAAGTTCTATCCACAAGTTCTATTATACACTATTATACAATTTTACAAACTTTAAACCAACTAAGAATATAAACTGCTTAAGTAGGCAGTTACATAATATATACATTTGATTAAATGTTGGCTTAAATTAATTATAACCATTATTGTATGGTTTGTGTGGACACACTTGGAGCAAATTCAGAAGAGTCATGTCTTTGGTTTGCTTTTCTTTTTAGTTTAAAACATTTATTAGTCATGTGTCCTGTTTTTCTGCAATATTTACACCTTTTTCCGGCTCTACGCCTATTGGTGTGTTCTGGGTCTCCACTGGATGTCCACTGAATGGATGCGACACGCCTTTCAATTGCATTAAGTCGCCTGGTAACATATGATAGTTCACCATCATGTGTTCTTCTGTGATGGTGGACTGGGGCATAATCTAGATTATTTTTTCGCCTTTGTAGTTTAAAACAATCTCTTATCACGTGTCCGAGCTTCCGACAGTAGTTACACCTTATTTCAATTCTACAATCGGTTGTAGGTTGAATCGCTGCTATGTGTGTTTTATTAATCTGGCGTTGTTCCATTCCCTTCACCCAGGTTACTATTGCATTGAAAGTATTCCTGGGTGGATTAGCACCTAAACTGAGTGCTTGTTGTACTAACGGGCCAGCATTATTTTTTAATTGCTCCAGAAGAATGTAATGATCTCTGGTTGGATCACTAATGCCAGAATATTCTCTGAAAGTTATCCAGAGGCGTTCAGCATAAGTTTCAAACAGTTCTTCGCCCTGTTTAATGTTCAGGATTTGGCTCCAGTCGGCCGTTATATTATCCCTAATATTTAATAGAGCCTGTTTTAGTCTGTTTAGAACCTGGGCGTTAGTTTCACCTGCTGCACTCTCCATGATCGATCCATTACGGAGATCATCAGGAACCTTTGTGATTAATTCTCCTGGAATGGTGGAAAGCGTGATCTGCCAAATGTCACGTAACTCTAAATCAAAGATGTTGGCTTGCCACATTAAATTGTTCCAATAGGGCTCGAAGGGGCCAGTTCTGGGAAATGCCCCAACCTTATCACAGTATGCCAAGCATTCTGAAAAGTTCAGTTGCCTACTAACATCAAACCTTTCGCCATTGTGTCCGGTCATTGTTTTAATTACCGCGATACGATTTTGGGCTGTATCTTTAGATCGCGTCCAGATGGGGCTACCTGAGTTATTTTCAATTTTTTGAAATTCAGCGTTAAGTTGCCTATTTGGACCTTCTACGCGAGTAAGGGTTGGTGTGGAGGTCTGAGCTATCTCATCTGTTCCAACTGATATTGAATCCACAGTTGAATACAAGCGAGCAGCGTCATGTGCACCTTTTTCGCGGTCTTTATCTAAATTGCCATTGGCTGCGAAAATTTTGTCATCCCCCATGTCCTCGACCCTTTGTTTTGGAAAGTGCTGTTTAAGGGCCGAAATAGGGACTCCAACATTATTACAACACGTTTCAAGGGTTGCAGAATAATTTTGATGATTTTGTAACGCGGTTTTTATGGCTGTTAGTTTTTGGTCAAATGCTTTTGTTTGTGAAGCCCAACTTTGTTTGTGATATTCAAAGCCGTTGATTTGAGCTCTTTGGCTCTTTATTAATTCGCACCGCTGATCCTCAGTGTCCTGTAACGCCTGTATTTCGATTTTACATTCTGCTACAATGGTTTCACTATCTCTGTATAATAAAAATCCGATAGCAGATAAAAGACGGTGGCGCTTAATTTTGGATTTACCTAGTGTATTCACAAATTTATTAGTTGTTGCTAATTTATGCCCGGTAGTGGGATACCACTGATAAATTTTCTCAGGGCTGGCTGTTAATTTAAGGCCTTCGGCATATAATTGGACTAACGTTTGCTGAACTTCAGTTTCCCAGTCAGAAATAAAATCCCCCTGTTCTGCTTTGTTCTTTCCCTGTTCCATTATAGATGTAGATGTAAATATAAATGTAAATTTTAGCAGCAGAATTAAAACTTGACTCGCTGAAAAGCGGGCTTGTGGACTTAAGAGATTTAAGAGCTATACTGGTTTAAGAGCTGAGAGAGACTATGTGTTTTTCTGAGGAGAGGGTTCTAATTGCAACAGTTCATTAACATCATCATGTCGGATTGTGACCGACAGGCTTTTAACTTAAAAGTGAGATTTTAATATCATGTCAGACTGTGTCTGACGAGTTCCGTCTTAAAGGTAAAGAATATTATTGCTAAGTATTTTCTCACATCAGAAATAAATAAAATTCTGTAATCAATGGGTATCATAAAATTATATTAATATTTTAATATTTTATCACGTCGAGGTCACCATAAACTGTAGGACTTTTGAATATTAGTATTATATTAATGAAGTCCTCCGCGTCCCATTACCAAATATCGGAAAATAGGAGACGGTCGAAGGTTAATGCTTGTTTGTTTAATTAAAATATCTGACTCCAAAGATATGTTTTAAATGGTAACTTTAGTTACACGAGTGCACTTTTGTACTAACAGGTTAATTCTTCCTAATGGTTAAGCCTTAAAGTATCTGACTCAGAGGTATTTTATAAGCGTGCAGAAATCTTAATTCTGTCAGAGGCTTCTCTAATACATGGACAGAAACTATATTGACATGTGGATCATAAAATAATTTTTATATCCCTCAGAGGTCAATCTTATATTTGCTTATATTTCACCATTTAACAAGAGATATATTAGCCTTTGATTTCGGTAACAAAGTTTATTTACGAGTAAACAGTAGGATTAATAAAGATTACAATACAAAGTTACAAGGATTCTACTTACACAAATCGCAACTGTTTAATGTAAATGAGTTGTCCAAACTCAATAATGCCTTTTATCCTCTCTCCCCAGAAAAACCATGAAGTCCTCTCAGCCTCACCTCATGTGGAAGCTTCCTAAAAGTTCCCTCCAAAACCTCTCTCTTTGTGTGTGTTACATACTTGTATATAAGCTTCTAACTTCTTTAACGTTTCCGCCCAGGTCATTTAAATGTAAAAAGTTCAGGTATCAGATGGAAACATGTGTCAGCTGTAACAACAGTACATATCATTCATTTTACTTTGATTTGATCATCACTTTGGGGTCCCTATTGTCCCTGTAAAAGTTGCTTTGCTAGAACTCACTGATGAGTGAGAACCAATTGTCCTTTCTTTCTGTTTGAGATAATCTCGTCACCTGTTTGTGGCTCTTGAGTATCTGCATCGTAAAAGCTGGCAAAGTCACATGTTTATAAGAAACAATTTGTATCAGTAATCTGTACCAGGTATAAATATACTGTATAATACTTTACAACATAATGTACATTTTTTACAGATAATCACCTTAACGAGAGGATTGTATAAATACCAAACAAGACATAGTGCAAATCATTATTAATACATAATTATTATTCATTCAATACAGCACAAGTTTCCTTATTTCTACAGTAGCAGTTGCGACAACCTTTGTTTATGAGAAATTATAGTAAAAAAAAAAAAAAAAAGTTTGATGACTTCTGACATAAAATAACAGATGAACTTCAGTCTGTAATTTTAGAACTAAAAAGTGCATCTATATAGTAGGTGAGGCTGATCTACTGGATAGTGATTGTAGAAACCAATAGATGTATGTACCTAATAAAATGGTTGTTAAATGTTAGCAAATTATTCACAATATAAAAAAATTGTATGGATGCCTTTTGCAATGACAGCTAAAATACCTTTACTTAATATGTTGACAGAATCTTGCAATGTTGTGTGCATGACAGCATCTGGTGCACACCATTTAGAATGTTGTGTGTATGACATAGCATCTGGTGCATACCACTTAGTATACTGTGTACACGTTTCTAGTGCACACCTCTTAGTATCTTGTGAACCTGACATAGTATCTGGTGCGGGCAACTTAATATGCTTTATGTATCACTTAGCATCTAGTGCGCACCACATAGTAGGTTGTGTGCAAGATGTAATATTTGGTGCACACCACGTAGTAAATTGTGTGCATACATAATACCTGTTGTGCACACTTACTATATTGTGTACACAATGTAGTATCTAGTGAGCACCACTTAGAATATTGGGTACACCATGTAGTATATAGTGTGCATAACTTAGTATGTTGTGTGCATGATATAGTATCTGGTGCAAATCACTTGTATGAAGTCACTCAGAACACAGATTCTATAATTGTAAAACTACAATTCTATTATTGCAAAACTACAAAGTGCATTTAAATGATGGGTGGAGCTGATCTAATGGAAACACGGAGGTGTATGTACCCAATAAAATGGTTAAATGTTATCAAATTATTTATAATAAAGAGAGCTGTGTTAGTAAGGATGCAGCTGTAATGAATTTACATTAACTTGTGTATTTTTTTTTATTTAGTCTAATTTCACAAAGTTCAAAAACATTCATTTATATAGCACTTCTTCAAATGGTACATTGTCACAAAGCAGCTTTACGGTATTCCAAGCCTGAACCCCTAAAAATACAACCGAAGTGACAGTGGAAAGAAAAAGCTTGTTTTTTAAGGAAGAAATCTTGGGAGGACATATAAGTAAAATATAAACTGTACAAACACACTTCAAAGCTCTAGCTGTAAAAAAAAGCTTTAGATCATGAATTATAATGTTATAATTCAATATTCTGATTCATACAAATACACTAAAACATCCAAAAAAGACAATAAGATATACCCAGGAAATAATTATAAGAAGAACTCCAGGAGTTGTTTATTTTAATAAAGGAAAATCCATTTCAACAGCTTGTCATTTAAAACGCCATACACATGAATTGTGTTCACTGCTAAGGAAACATCTCCAGTGATGACATCACTGCTTGTCGAAGGGAGAAGCAACATCGGTTGCAATTGTAAGGAATCCCTGGATGGACAGAAAAATTGTCAATTTTAATTAAAAAAATCTAAAGACCTATAAATGAAAGTAAAATGTATGTGTTTTATTTCCAATCTAACATCTCTGACCTAGTATTTTAATTTAGTAAACTTATTTTCTAAACTTTACTGTGAGGTTAAAGAAAATAAAGTTTATGGCCCCTATTTTAATGATCTTAAGCAAACTGTCAACAGAGCACTGTGCAGCTTGATTTAGCTTCACAGTTTTTCTAACCTTGAGTCTTTGATATTTCATTCACCACTGCTAAATGGTGGATGAAATATTTCCAACTCTGTAAGGCTGATTAGGCTGCATTTTTAAGAAACATTTTAAAACACATCTCGTCCACAAGCACTTGCTTAAATGAATAATGATCAGGTTTGATTATACTATACTTTTTAACAAACACCTGTTGTAGAAAAAAAGGGGTGGGGGGGTGCAGCATCAGATAATGATCAGGTTTGATAATTCTAAAGTGTAGCTGGTTTTCTTCATAACTACTGACTTGTGTTGTTCTCATTTGTTAGTTGCTTTGGATAAAAGCATCTGCTAAATGACAATGTAAATGTAAATGTACTACAGAGTAGCTATTTTTTCATAACTACTGACCTGTGTTGTTCTCTTATTTGTAAGACACTTTGGATAAATGTGTCTGCTAAATGACTAAATATAAATGCAATAATGCACCTACCAAATGATATCTGCTCTGTGCTGGTACAATTTGGGCCCTGACCATTAGAGAACATAGTAAAGGGTACTAACACAAATTAATGAATACAAGTCAATGGTCAGACTGTAAAAAAAAAAATCATAGCAAGTGCTTGTGAAAGAGATGTGTTTTGAGTTGTTGACAAAGTAAGGGAAGATCATTCCACCAAATTGCTAAAGGGAATGATACCGAGTGAGAGATCACTAGAGTGCAGTGAATGAGTGGATCTCAGGTTTACTGAAGTTACCAATATAGGTCCTTGAGCAAAACTTAACCCTCATTGCTCCAGAGATTCTAATGTTACCCTGTGTTCTGACCCCTAAACTTGGGATAATTGTAAGTAATTTTGGATGAAAAGCATCTGCTAAATGACCAAATGCATTTTTAAAAAATTGTTTAAAAGAGTGAATGTAAAAGGGAGCAGATGTACAGATTGTCCTGTAGGTCAGAGTCAGTGCCTTGTACTGAATGCGAGCAGCTACAAGAAGGTAATTGAGAGAAATGAGTAGTGGAGTGACATGAGTTTGCTTGGGTTGGTTGAACACAAGTCGGGCTGCAAAGTTTTGAATCAGCTGTACAGGATTAATTGTGCAAGCTGGGAGACCGATAGAAAAATGAGGCATGTCCAAACTTTTGACTGGTGGTGTACTTGCACAACCCTGGAATGTATTTACTTACATTGTTAATAGTCATCACTGAATTACGTAGGCTGAAGCCCTTTACAGTGGGTAAGGAAAGGCCTTCCTTTAGTTTTCCTACAATAAGAAAGAAATGTTTTTTTCATGTGATCAGGTTGTAATCTGTTTTCTTTAAGTGATAGATGCACGTGGTCCTTACCATTCACTTTTGGAAGTATTACTGTGGTCATCGCTAACTTCACAATTTTCTCAATTTGTTCAGTCTAAAGACATACCACATGGTGCACATGAATATAATGTGAGACACACAAGAGCCATTTTGTGGGATGGAACTTACAGGGAAGACACCGATCTCCGTAGATCCAAGAGTCAAGGTAAAGCTTTAAAGACAAGTAAGTGAGTTTTATTAATTATTTTAACTTTTTTGCATTTTATAGGACTAAATTAAGAAAGTTAAAACCAGGTTCTCACTTACTTGTTTAGTTCCAGATACCCCTTTAGCGTCTTTTGTTGAATGAAGGCTTTAGCACTGAATGCACATTCCTTAAAAAAATAGATTTGCTATGGATCATTTTACATTCACATTAAGACATTAAGCAGATTATTTTATCCAGAGTGACTTAAGTGAGAGAACAACACAAGTCAGTAAATTGAGAAGGAACTGACTAAACTGCAGTATCAATCATGATCATTGGTTATAATTCCTTTTATTTTTACCCAATGTGTTTTTTTTAAAAGCACATGCTTCTGGAGTAGGTGTGTTTTGATTTGTTACCAAAAATGGGTATCCTACATCCTGCACAAGGTGTGACATGATGCCTATTGCTAACTTGCTTCCCCGCTAACAGTCTATTTTCACACCTTCCGATGTTTAAATAGCAACATTGCTCGTGAATGTCTACCCTGACGGGCATATTTGTTTTGAGATGTGTGTTCATCTTCGTTTCTGGCATATTGCTATCTTGGCAACGGAAAACATAGGTGCAGCACTGATTGAAAACAACCTAGACAGACGTCAACAGTCAGACATTGGTCTCTACATTGGCGGTGAATCATCATAACAGGTGATTAACGCTGAATAGAACTGAAAACGCTATTAAATGTCACTGTTTTTTTTTTTTTTTTTTTTTTTTACAGAGAATGCATATGCATAGTCTACACCAGGGGTGCCCACACTTTTCTGGCCCGAGATCTACTTTTTCCATCGGTCAGGTCATCGAGATCTACCACGTTTAATCATTTTTTTAGGTTTTTATATTGAAACCTGTTTACACACATCATGTTAGTATTGGGGGGGCACGTTGGCTTAGTGGTTAGCATGTTCTCCTCTCAGCGCTAGGGGTTCCCGGTTCGAATCCCAATCTGGGTGGAGTTTCCATGTTCTCACTGTGTCTGCATGGGTTTCTTCCGGGTTCTCTGGTTTCCTCCCACAGTCCAAAAACATGGATCAAAGTCATTTGAGTTCTCCAAATTGCCCCATATAGAGTGTGCATGTGTGCTCCCCTATATGGGCATGGGGACCTTCCCCCCCTGCAACCCTAATAGAGGATAAAGCGGAAGATAATGGATGGATAGATGGATGTTAGTATAGTCAGCATAGAAAAGACGGCTTCAGATTGCCATTTTCACAGAAATTGCAGCAAATAGCATGGCAAAAACTTGGTTTTAGTAAACCCAAACGACCAAACACAATGGAAGTGCAAAGGCTTCGGATTTAGGTACAGAGGCATGGCTGCGGGCCATTTTTTGGAACAGCGAGAGAGACGGGGGGGGGATGCAGACTGGGGTAGAGATTGCGATTTAGAATGAATCACATTGTGTGTGAATGTGTGCGTGTGTGTATATAAGTTCTTCCGATGCTGTGCCGTAAAAAAAAGCGCTGATACGTGATTTTTTTTTTTCAAACCTCCACGCGATCTACCCGACACCCCTTCACGATCGACCGGTTGATCGTGATCGACGTATTGAGCACCCCTGGTCTACACTATACTAAAATGGTATAGAAGTAAAATGGAGAACCTTATTGATTAGCGAATTGAGTCAAGGTAGCAGCACAGTGGAATTTTCATCGTTACGATAGCATGGACACACTGACACGCCCTAAATCTAGCTAGGTGCTTGGTGCTTGGTTGATAGCTTGCTAAAGATTGGAATTGAGCTTTGGTGTATCTTTGGCAAAGAAAAGTATTAAAACAAGGGAGCAGATCTTGAGATTGTCCCATAAGCCAGAGTCTGGGATTTGTACAAAAAAGCTATGGAGAGAGATTCGTAGTGGGGCAACATGAGCTCCTGGGCTGGTTGAACACCAGGTGAGCTGCAGCGTTCTGGAGAAGCTGAAAAGGCTTTACTTTCGCAGGGCAAATCTTGGCATGTAAAGACCATGGTTGACCACACATTACTGAGCAGCTCAAGTCTTATATACAGCATTAATAGGCAGCAATTCCATTTAATAAACTGCAACAATTAATAACTTCAGGTCCCATATGATTTAAAAGTATAATGTTTCCCCAGCGATAAACAACTCCTCGGTCCAAAAATGTTTAATTATTTAAAACACTGAAAATCGTGTTTTTGTCTGTTAAATAAATATCCAATTAAATCCCTGACACAGACATGCCTAGGGCACCTGTCACCTGTTCTGCTGTTTTTCTGTTCTTTTGAGTTAATTAACTTTCATTGGTCGTTAGTTTAGTTAATTAACTCATTCTTTTCATTGGTTTGTTTTGGGTACGTGGTCGGGTGTCTTCTTGTATATATCTCCTGTGTTCCCCTTCCTCAGTGCACGTCATTAGTTTTATGTTCACTCACGTTAGTACCTCTGTGTGTTTTGGTGTCCCTACACCTTCAGTAAAGCTTGTAAATCTGCTACCTGCGTGTCTGGCTCCCTTCTGTGCATTAAGGCGCTGCAGCTCTGTGCTTCATTTGCGCAGCCGAGGTAGGCGTGTGTGACAGAACAACGTGAATTTGGGGAGTCCAGAGCCAGGGTAAGCCTTTATTAAATTTTTCTTTGCGGGGGCCGTATACCCTCGTACTCGCGGCGCCCTCCGTCATGTCCACGAGTGCGCCGGTATGCGCTGCCCGCCGTCCCGGAGCCGTATAGACGGCTCTAATGCTGTGGCTTCGGAGTGGTACGACTCAGAGGATGAGTTTTTTTGGAGGTATGGGTATGAGTCGCTCTGCGCAGAGGAGGGTCTCGATCTGATCGAGATCTCCGATGAAGAGGCGGGCGAGTCGTACCTGTATGGACATATTCTGCCGATACGAACCCTCCTTAACTCTGAGGAGTTACAGTTGGGGTGTACTTGTACTTTATGCAGGATGGCGATCCCGAGGTGGAGGTCTACCGCCGAGGCCCACCCAGCAGAAGTGCCCGCCGAGCCCGTTCTCCAGGGGCCGCACGCCGCCGAGCCCGTTCTCCAGGGGCTGCACGCCGCCGAGCCCGTTCTCCAGGGGCCGCACGCCGCCCAGCCCAAGCACCAGGGGCCACACGCCGCCCAGCCCGCTCACCAGGGGCCGCACGCCGCCCAGCCCGCTCACCAGGGGCCGCACGCCGCCCAGCCCGTCCACCAAGGGCCACCCGCCGCCCAGCCCGAGCACCAGGGGCCACCCGCCGCCCTGCCCGAGCACCAGGGGCCGCCCGCTGCCGAACCCGAGCACCAGGGGCGTCCACGTCGCCCTGCAGCCAGAGGGCAGGGCCCACTCCTCATCTGCCGAGGGCATCCACCGGACCACGCAGCCAGAGGGTGCCTTCAACGCCTCGTCCGCAGAGGGCGTCGACCGGACCACGCAGCCAGAGGGCGCCCACCTGACCACGCAGTCCGAGGGCGTCCACTTTGCCCCGCAGCCAGAGGGCGTCCTCAACGCCTCGTCCGCAGAGGGCGTCCACTGGACCACGCAGCCAGAGGGCGCCCACCTAAACACACAGCCAGGGGGCAAACCTCACGCCTCATCCGCAGAGGGCGCCTACCTAACCGCACAGTCGTAGGGTGTTCTTCACGCCTCCCCCGCAGAGGGCGTCCACCCCGTCACGCAGCCAGAGGGCGCCTGCCGCGCCTTGTTCTTCGGGTCAGGCCACCAGAAGGCACCTGTCAAGCCTGGCTCCCCCCCCCGGGACTTTTATTTGTTTTCTTGGTCGCATCCCTCCGTTGCACAACCGTAGGGGTGGGGGTACTGTAACAGATGCCTAGGGCACCTGTCACCTGTTCTGCTGTTCTTATGTTCTTTTGAGTTAATTAACTTACATTGGTCGTTAGTTTAGTTAATTAACTTGTTCTTTTCATTGTTTTTTTTTGCACGTGGTCGGGTGTCTTCTTGTATATATATCCTGTTTTCCCCTTCCTCAGTGCACGTCGTTAGTTTTATGTTCACTCACGTTACTACCTCTGTGTGTTTCGGTGTCCCTACACCTTTAATAAAGCTTGTTAATCTGCTACCTGCGTGCCTGGCTCCCTTCTGCGCATTAATGCGCTGCGGCTCTGCGCTTCATTTGCGCAGCCGTCTTTAGTCCGAGGTAGGCGTGTGTGACAACATCAGGTTTTATTGCATTTAGTTTTTTAAAAATCAGCCCAATTTTTTGGAATTGGGGTTTGATAGGGTTTTATAAAGATGTGTAGTTCAGGGTGTGGTCTTTTGAGCAAGGCTCCTAATTCTCATTGCTCTGTGAATGAGGTATCCTGACTGACTTTGTCCTCTGAACCCAACCATCAGGTTTGGGATCTTTCTTGATAATCTTTCTTGAAGTCATGATAAAGTCATATGCTAAAAATCTAGTAAAGAAAAACCTCTCACTGTATCAAGTCTGAAGACAGGAATTTTCTCAGAGGCCGTCTTTACCACAATGAACTTGGCTGCAGCAATCACATGAATATTGGCTATAGTTTCATTTAAGAATACAAGTGGCGTCTTGCTGGCATACAGTAGAATCTCCATGGCCATATTTGGATAGAATTTGGGGAGCTAAAAGACAAAACACACATACAACACAAACACATGCATTACAGGACATCAGGCGCATTCCTATCTTACATGGGTGAACATACTTATACTGTATATTGGTACAAACCTGTGGAATGAGGAATCCAAGCTGGCTGGTGTTGAGGTGCAGAGGAGAGACTTTGGGGATCTATTATTTATAAGTACCACAATATGCATTAGAGTTAATACTTGCTTACTCAAAGAGCCTTTGAGAGGCAATTTAAGACAGCTGTATTATTCATTCGTTATCTATTAATCCTCCACTAGTGTCATCCAGCAGAGGACGTTTCCGGCACTGGGCAGATACACCCAGGACAGAGTGCAAATCAATCGCTGGGAAAACTGAAACCCCATCTGTCCAATGCCGGAGATGTTCTCCCCTAGATGCCCCCCCACATCAACGTGACCCTATTAGAATGAATAATTAACTTTGTCTTATAAAGCAGGTAAAAGGAGAACAAGTAAATTCCTCACCATGTCCTCTCTGATGACCATTTGCAAGACTCCAGCTTCCTGATAAGCAAATGCTGCTGAATTTAGAGAGAACTCAGACACACCTAATGTGAACATATAATCTGGATCCACTGGCAGTTCAAAATTATTGGGAGAAAAAGGAGGCTCGGATGGAGAATTGATGCTGTAAACTTCTCCCTAAGGTTAAAAAAAATAAGGAAACACAGTTATATAGACAAACAGAATGAAGGCACAACTAAATTAGTGAGTTTTAATCCAGAATCAGGTGTAATTGTTATACAGATGAAGTTTGTCTGCATTAAATGTGACTGGACTATAAAAGTGACCAACCTAACAAACATAACTGGGAAGTGAAAGTTTGTGTATGAACTTCACAAAGTTGGTTTGGTAAAATTGTGCAGTTGTTATTGTGTTTTTAGGTGGTTTGATGCTTTTGTGTCTTTTATCTATAATGGGTCTATAATGGGATCCAATGAAAAAATTACTTTGATTTTACACTGCTTGAAAACTGTACAACCACTACAACAACACTTCCAATGCGTAAGCAGCTTATAGAATGTTTTCACATCCTTAAACATTTTATTGGTTTAGCTGAAATACTGTAGAACAAGATAGATTGGACAATGTGAGCACAGAATAATAACTAGAAAAATAAGGTTTAAAAGTTGACTAATCAAAGTGAAATCTGTGTTTAGTGTGTGATGGGTACTGAGGCATGTCTTTGTGATGTGTAGTGTGAGATGTGAATGTGTGTAGTGCGAGGTGGGTGTGTGTGTGTTGGGTACTGTGGCGTGTGTCGGTGTTATGTAGTGTGATGTGTGTGTGTGTGTGTGTGTGTGTAGTGTGAGGTGTGTTTGTGTGGTGGGTACCTTGGCTTGTCTTTGTGGCGTGTGTAGTATGAGGTGTGTGTGGTTTGTACTGTACAGTACTGTGTCATTTCTCTGTGGTGCGTGTAGTGTGAGGTGGGTTTTTGGTGGATACTCTGGTGTGTCTCTGTGGTGTGTAGTGTAAGGTTCTATTCCTTAGTATTTACATTATTAAAGGTATCAGAACTCTAAGGGTTTTATAATCAGAATTTATGGGGGCCAGATAGAGGTTAACTGTCCACTGGACAATTGTACAAACAACAAAGAAATAAAGGACAGTATGTTGAAATATAAAACAAAAAAAAAATCATATAATTACCATAACACCTAAATTAAATCCTTGGTCTGTAATAACCAGTGAGTTTGTTAAAGAAATGTTCATGTAGACATATTGATTAAGCTGCAGGGCCTCTGGAAAATAAAGAAAAACAATACAGTTTACACACAAGAATGAAGTTCCAGGATCCGACATTAGATTGGATGGATGGATGGAGGGAGGGAGGGAGAAGTTGTCTGTTATATGTTATCTGTTATCGGGGAGAAGGCGGACTGTTTGAATGTCAACCAATCGGGAATGCGGACATATGTTACGGGCATGCCCACCAACACAAATTATGCAAATCAGGTCCGAACATCAGCGGCATGCAGCACGAGATCTGGAAGAATATATGACATGTTGCTCAAAAGGTTTCCCAGTCTATGCATGCATTCCTGCTAAACCCAAACAAGATTCAAACGTGTTTTAATTTGAGAAAAACTGAAAAAGTATGAAAGTTCCATTCTTACTATGTTTTCTTACGTTAGAGGAAGGTACGTTTAAATAAGATATACAAGATATATTGCACCTTACAAATGGGTAGTTCTGGTCCTTAATTCTGATTGGCTGAGCCAATCAGCGTTCGCTCCAAAATTGCTGAAGACCAGTTTATTAACGTTTATTAAAATAAAAAAAATCATGTGACTGCAATACCCGATGTTGCAGCCAGTCGAACGTCTAAAGCTGTGATTCCATTCTTCAATGATGGACAGATCTGTAGAGAGAAAATAAATCATGAATGTAGTTGCACTGGGTTTGGTGGCAATGTAAATAAATGTTTCTAAATAAACTGTTCTCCGTCCTTAACACTAGCTTGAAACAATAAATGTAAACCCTGGTGGTACCAGCGCTTATCCTGTTTACATAACTATGCTCTTACCACTCTCATCTTTGGGCCCTATCTTACACACTGTGCAAGGTGCATATTTGCTATCTTACACCCCGCCAATGCTGCTTGTGAATATGTCTATCCCGATGAGGTATCATGAAATGTGGGTGTATTCAGGAACATTTCTGGCATATTGCTATCTTGCTACGGAAAACACAGTTACGCCGCTGACTGAAAACCACCTAGACCAGGGGTGCCCACAGTTTTCTGGCCCGAGATCTACTTTTCCATTGGACAGGTCATCGAGATCTATCGGGGTCAATCTCTATTTTTTAGGCTTTTATATTGAAACCTGTATACACTCATCATGTTAGTATTGTCGAATCTGTTAGAATTGCTCTTTTATTAAACAAATTCCAGCCTGAGAAAACCTGATTGTAGTACACCCAAAAACACAGTATACAGCACAAATGTAAAACAATCACTGTAACCCACATTTACCCAAACAGAATATCCATCCATCCATCCATCCATCCATTATCTTCCGCTTTATCCTCTATTAGGCTCACGGTGGGGTTCCCCATGCCCATCCAGGGGAGAACACTTCGGGCGCTGGGCAGATACACCCAGGACAGGGTGCCAATCTATCGCTGGGCACACACTCACTCACACAGACACATTTTATATGGGGCAATTTGGAGAATTCAATTGACCTTGATCCATGTTTTTGGACTGTATGAAGAAACCGGAGAACCCGGAGGAAAGCCACGTGGACATGGGAGAACATGGAAACTCCACCCAGATTGGGATTCGAACTGGGAATCTCTAGCGCTGAGAGGAGAACATGCTAACCACTAAGCCACTGTGCTGCCCCCAAACAGAACATGAACATTAATAAAAGCAAATGCATTTTGAGTTTGACATTGTAAAAAAATATTCACCCCCCCACACTCCCCCACAGAAAGTGGAACATTTTAGTTCTTTTTGAGCTTCACTCATCCTTCACTCGTCTTGTCAGTCAAATAAAGTGTAAAAACACAAACAGAAACTCTCTAATGTAGATGATTCGGGAGGCAGTGCTTCGGATTTAAGCACGGAGGCGTGGTCACATACCGGTTTTGGGAACAGCGAGAGAGACGCTCGCTTACACAGCGGTAGAGATCGTGATTTAGAATGAATCACATTGTGTGTGAATGTGTGCGCTTGTGTGTATAAGTGCTTCCGATTCTGTGCTGTAAAAAAAGTGCTGATACGTGATAAACGCATTTTTTCTCAAACCTCCATTGCGATCTACCTGACACCCCTTCGCGATCGACCGGTCGATCACAATCGACTTATTGAGCATCCCTGACCTAGACAGAGGTCAACAGTCAGCATTCATCTCCAATGAACGCTGAATAGAATTAAAAGCTATTAAATATCACTGTATTTGTACAAAGAATGCAGATACATAGTCTACACTATACTGTGTGTTCGTCATTCACAGTAAAATGGAGAACCTTATTGACCAGCGCGAGTTTTTAGACCATTGAGTCTAGGTAGCTGCACCGCTGAAATACCAATAAGTCAGAGTGCACTTGGTTCTTAAAGGAAAAGGCAAGAGACATGCTGATTCATGTTACACCCAAAACAACCATTAATAATTAAGATAATTAATGTATGACTTTTCGCAGGGCAAGCTTTTTTTGATAACAAAGCTACACTGACACGCCCTAAATCAAGCTGCGCTGTTGATTGCTAAATAAAACCCAAAGTATCTTTGTTTTAAAAAATCTTTAACATTTTGCCAAAATAGAAGAGAAAAATGGGGCAATACTTGTTAAAGACAGAGCAAGAAAGACCAACAGCATAAGAGAGAGAAATTTAGATCTAGGGACAATAGTGTAAGGTTAATACAAAGTATAGCCCAACCACCACCCATACCAAGGCCTTAACCCTCATTGCTTAAACTGGGTGTTTTACCCCTTGATCTGGCTCTAACTATCAAGGGATATTTGTTTGTTACTTTTGAAAAATTATGTTATGTATATAGTTTAAATCATATTAAAACTAAAGGTCACATGTTTACCTTCTCATTGATTTCACTTGCAATACGTCCACTGAACATGTCCACAAATGGTTGAAAGATAAAACTAAAAAATGAAGAAAGAAATATGTAAATATTAAAGGTCTTATCTGACACAGTGTGCAAGGTACGACAAGATGCTCATTGCTATCTTACATCCTGCCAACAGTTCAGAGCCTAATGGACCTGCACATGTTGTCCAGGAAACTGCACCGCTAAAATAGACAAATCAGCAAATCAGAGCGCACCAAGAGAATGGCAAGTTACATGCTGATTGTTTTATTGTACATTATACACCGGCTATTTCAGGTCACTAAATCTGATTGGCTTAGCCATTGTCCAGCTGTGACATTATTGACAATAATGCACACCTCCGACCGCTTCTATATATTACATTATTTAATTCTCAACACCTTCTGTACTGTGATACATTTTATATGTAACACTATCGCCTCTCAGCGTTAGGGATTCCCAGTTCGAATCCCAATCTAGGTGGAGTTTCCATGTTCTCCCCGTGTCCGTGGGTTTCCTCCAGGTTCTCCAGTTTCCTCCTACGGTCCAAAAACATGGCTCAAGTTCAATTGAATTCTCCAAATTGCCCCATATAGAGAGTGTGTGTGTGTGTGTGTGTGTGTGTGTATGTGTGAGTGTGTGCCCAGCAATAGATTGTCATCCTGCCCCCCCGCGTCCCTAGTACAGGATAAAGTGGAAGATAAAGAATGGATGGATGCATAATAGTTAAATTGTATTCAAATTAGGACCCACCTACCACCTCCATAAAAATGTGCTTTTACACCTCCCACATTGGCGGAACAGAGAAGCGTGGAGATCGACAGGTGCCCATTATCACTTCCAAGTTCCAAGACAGTATTGAGGTTCATGTTGTTCACAGCTAGATTGAATCCACCACCATCATGACTGCATAAAAGAAAACTCAGTTTAAAAACATTTACTTACTGTAAGCTGTAAAGTGAGTGGTTTGATTGTATGACTATACAGTACCAGTTAAAATTTTGGACACACCTTCTTTCTGCTCTACTTATTGTCCATCAGTTCAGTTGATCAGTTCCACTTACCGTTAAGACAGTGATTCTCAATTATTTTCTGTTAAGCTCCCCCTAGGAAGAAGAAAACATTTTGCGCCCCCCCCCCCCCCCCCCCACACACACACACACACACTCACCTCACCCCCCCCACATGATTTATCCCCCCAAATTTATAAAAAATGGTATAAATTATTTTTACACGCCCAGTGTAGTATGATTTGTCTATAAATTTGTTATAATTACACCTCTTTTATAACAATGTATCCTTATTAACAATAAAGAATACAAAAAAAGTCACATGCTGAAAGAAATATAGATCAACTTAGAACAAAGAATAATTTGATTAACTTTGTTTGTAACAGAAACGAATAAAATCCTTATTTAAAGGTGAAACGTTTTTGAACTGACTGCATTTGATACTGAAAAATGAAATGAAATAAAATCAATGAATAATTATAAATTCAAATTCATCAGCAACATTCATTCAGGAGCACAATTTATTAACACTTTAACCTACAAAACAAAAATGAATACGACAATTTGTGCTGTTTTTTTTTTGAGGAAGTCAGAACTGATGTCTCCAACACGTCCGTTTTGCAGCACAGCTTTTCTGAAGCAGCTTTCATAAAGCGTTAATGTTTGCTGGTTATGCGCGTCACGTTTACGATTTAAAAACTCAAGCGGCTTATCAGCGTGATTGGGTGTAATGTCTTTAAGTGACGCCTTCATTTATTTGGCTTCATGCTGTCCGCTGCCAACATTTAAAGACACGCCGGTCTTTCTTCGTCTCCCTTCGTTACAGTGAAGTTACAGTTACAGTGAAGTTACAGTTACATTGAAGCCAAGCGCTACATTCGCTTCGACATTTAGCTTTCGTTTGACTTTTGTTGCTCTCATTATCTTCGCCTCTATCCGCCTATCTCTGTTAAATATTTCTCCATGTTGTCTCTTGAGGGTTTATTCAGTACACTTAATATCACTTGCTCTGTGATTTCTTGTTATGCGCCCCCCAGGCACCACACCACTATTTGAGAAGCACTGCGTTAAGATAAAACTTTGTAGTTCTCCAAGTGTTTATGAAAAACGTATGTTCTACAGCAGGGGTGCCCACACTTTTCTGGCCCGAGATCTACTTTTCCATTGGACAGGTCATCGAGATCTACCAGGTTTAATAATTTTTTTTAGGCTTTTATATTGAAACCTGTTTATACACATCTTATTACTATTGGGGCGGCACGTTGGCTTAGTGGTTAGCACGTTCTCCTCTCAGTGCTAGGGATTCCCGGTTCGAATCCCCATCTGGGTGGAGTTTCCATGTTCTCCCCGTGTCCGCATGGGTTTCCTCCGGGTTCTCCGGTTCTCTCCCACAGTCCAAAAACATGGATCAAGTCGATTGAATTTCTCCAAATTGCCCCATATAGAATGTGTGAGTGTGTGTCCCGTGATAGATTGCCCCCTGTCCTGGGTGTATATGCCCAGCGCCTGAGATGCTCTCCCCTGGATGGGCATGGGGAACCGCCCCCCGCAACCCTAATAGAGGATAAAGCGGAAGATAATAGATGGATGTTAGTATTATCGAATTAGCATAGAAAAGACGGCTTCATATTGCCATTTTCACAGAAATTGCAGGAAATAGCATGGCGAAAACTTGGTTTCAGTAAACCCAAACAACCAAATACAATGGAAGTGCAATGGCTTCTTGGCAAATCAAGCAAAGGCATTTTGAGTTTGAATATTGCAAAAAAATATTCATCCCCCCACTCTAAATGAAAGTGGTATTTTAGTTATTTTGAAGCGAAGTCCTTCACTCGTCCTGTCAGTCAAATAAAGTGCAAAAACAAACAGAAACTATCTAATGTAGATTCTCGAGGCAGTGCTTCGGATTTAGGCACAGGGGCATGGCCATGTGCCGGTTTTTGGAACAGCGAGAGAGACGGGGGGCGCGCGTGTGTGTATAAGTGCTTCCGATACTGTGCTGTAAAAAAAACATTGATACGTGATTTTTTTTTCAAACTTCCGACGTATTTTTTCAAACTTCCGACGATCGACGTATTGAGCACCCCTGTTCTACAGTCTAAAATTGTAAACTACAAAGTCCATCTTTTAGGCATTGGTCAGGACTTTTATTTTGAAGATTCACTCATGGAAAATGGTGGTTGGTCTTACCAACTTTTTGGCTTTTTTAACTTACTGCATGCTTCCTGAATCAACAAATTTTATATATTTTTTAGATAATTCTACTTGTATGTAAGATGTGTGTTCTCCTATTTTTGAGTGTTTTAGGTGCTTTTAGGACAGGTGTATCTGCTGCACAGACTTTCCTCAGTCACACTGCTTCCTTGGTCGAATGACAGCGACACTAGTCAGTGTATGAGTGACCAGGGTCCTGTGAGAGCTATCCACCCCATTAGCTTGCGGCTGTGACCACTGTTAGTCTTATCTCCTCGAGTGTCGATTCTGCTTTACCAAGAGTAATCCTCATTGCCAGGCACTGCCTTCACCTGCGGCCATCTGACTGGTCTCCACCTGTGATATCTCCAAATAGGAGAGAAGGAGCCTTAAACAATGAAATTGAAGCATTTTTGCTCTGCTACCAGGTGCCCGACCTTTTCTTCATTTCGTTCCATTCTGATCGTTGATATAGTAAGTAGAGACAATAGATAATAGAGCAAGAAAAGGGTGTGTCCAAACCTTTGACTGGTACTGCATATAAGGATGTAATTCAGTCGTTTGTTATATAAAATACTGTAATAAAATATAATAATAATGGTATAAAGCTACTTACATTATGCCAAATTTTGTATTCCATTGACCAGTGATCACAAGGGAGAGTCTAGTTATTTGGAGAGATAAACCTGTCCCCTCTAAAAAGACTACAGATGGTTCAGGCAAATCACAACGGACAATGGACATGCTGAGGGGTAAGAAAGACAGGATTTTTATTCTGTAGAAAACCAAATTATTTAACTCCTATATAAAAAACACATACACCGAGCAGGTGTAGCATCATAATGACTGACAGGTGAAGAAAATAACACTGATGATCTCTTCATCAAAGCATCTTTCCTGTTAGTAGGTGGATTTACTGTATTATGCAGCAAGTGGACATTTGATCTTTTGTAAACTATCTATCAACAATGGTCCAAGGAAGGAACAGGGTCATGGGAGGTCAAGGTTCATTGATGCAGGTGGGGGGTAAATACTGGATCGTGTGGTCTGATCCAACAGGCAAGCTACTGTAGATCAGACAGCTGAAGAAGTGAATGAAGTGATAAAAATGCACCAGATACACAGTGCATCACAGTTTATTGTGTATGAAGCTAGAGAGCTGCAGACCAGTTGGTGTTCCCATGCTGACCCCTGTCCAGTGCCAAAAATGGACATTAAAACTGACCATGGATCAATAGAAGGTATGTGTAAGTAGAAGGTGGTCTGGTCTGGTGACATCATGTGTTCTCCCACATCAGCTGGATGGTCAGGTGCATGTGAGTCACTTACCTGAGGAACACATGGTACCAGTGTGCACCATGAGAAGAAGGTCAGCCATTGGAGGCAGTATGATGCTTTGGACAAAGTTATGCTGGGAAACCTTGTGTCCTGCATCCATGTAGTTGGTACTTTGACACCACCTACCTGAGCTTTTTTACAGACCATGTTCCCACTTTATGATGCTCCTGACACCAAAGCAACAATGATTTGGGATGATATGAGGAGAACAACAACCAGTTTGAGGTAATGACCTCAATATCTTGTCCTTAAAATCTCCCAGATCTGATCCAGCATTTTTGGGATGTGCTGGAGTAACAAGTCTGATTTATGGAGGCTCCACCTCCAAACTTACAGGACGAGTTAAAGGAATCTGCTAAACAAAACTACTTTGTTTATGAGGGACTACATTATTTTTTTGTATTTTATATGTAGTTCATGGCAGAGCACTTAATCTTACCACCTGGTACTTGGCAGTGCTGTGAATTCAATATTTTTTCTTGTGTGGCCCAGTAATTTTATTTTAAAGAACCTAATTACCACCAGCAGCAGGTCACTCATTGTTCAGTTTTGACAGACATTGTTAATTATATAACAAAAGAAAACCCACAAAAATTAGAAGTTTAAATATTCACTTAGGGTGGCATGGTGGCTTAGTGGTTAGCAAGTTTGCCTCTCAGCACTAGGGATTCCCGGTTCGAATCCCCATCTGGGTGGAGTTTCCATGTTCTCCCCGTGTCTGCGTGGGTTTCCTCTGGGTTCTCCTGTTTCCTCCCACAGTCCAAAAACATGGATCAAGTCAATTGAGTTCTCCAAATTGCCCCATATAGAGTGTGTATGCGTGCGTGTCTGTGTGAGTGAGTGTGTGCCCAGCGATAGATTGGCGCCCTGTCCTGGGAGTATCTGCCCAGCACCCGAAAAGTTCTCCCATAGATGGGCATGGGGAAACACCCCCCCCCCCCCCGCGACCCTAGTAGAGGATACAGTGGAACATAATAGATGGAAATACTCACTTATTAAGATCATAGTAAACTGTGCCAAATAGGATATCAACAGCTCCTCTAACCTCTGGAATTATAATGCTTCCCAGTTCATTTTGTAGCCAGTGTGTCAAGTAGTGAGTTACTACATAAGAAGAGAAAAATAAAGTTTTAAAAGCCAATAAAAGAAAGAACCAAATGTTATTCAGTGTTCTTCTGATGCTGGTAGTGTTTTCTTGTTTTTGTAAGTTTCCTATTAGTTCCCTGTTCTTTCTTGGTAAGGACCATCCCTGAACAGGTATCATTTAGGTGGTACATTGTTTGTAAATTCTGCAATGACACTGATGCAACGAGGGGGTTTTAGTTTAGCAGTACTGCTGTAGTTTCATTTACACCTCACACCTCATTGACACTGCTGGGATTTGCACCAGCCAAATAATACCTGCTCTGTGTTGCTACTATTGGGGTCCTTGCCATTAGAGAACAGAGTGATGGGGACTAGCACAGTATGTACAGTAGTACATGAACAGATGGAATACAGTCTGGAACTGTAGAATTACAAAGTACATCTTTGGACTATGTGGAACTGATAGTGACAGTGACAATATGTAGCATGGTATCTTGTCCTCATGGGTTTTCTCCAGGTTCTCTGGTTTTCTCCCATGGTCCAAAAACATGGATTCAAAGTAAAATTGGCTGCTGTAAATTGCCCCTATATTTTTTGTATTTGTCCATGTGTGCACAGTGATAGATTGGTGCCCTGTCCTGGGGCAAGCGCAAGATTATGAGATGAGATTATTCAAGTTTATTAAAATGAGGATGTGCAACAAGGTTATGTTAAAAAGTTACAACATCACAAAAGGAAAAAAACAGGGTGTGTGTGTTCGTGTGTGTGTACGTGCCTGCCCACCCGCACGAGAGAGAGCGAGAGAAAGCAGTGTTCGGCAGGCTACTTGTAAGATGTAGTGACCATTAGTCTTCTGTGTTCTTTAGCATTCTGTGTCACTGTTAAAATTATGAGACATTTCATTCACCACTTTTTGTAGTAAAACTTAAAGTCAGTGGGGGATCAAATATGAAAAAATTTAAACACTGTATGTGTAATTGTGGGAACCAGCTTGTGAATATGTCATGTTGTATGGTTATAGTTATGTTAGGTTATGGTTAGTTTAAGTTTAAGGTCAATGTTAGGGTATTAGTATTTTTTGTTAAGGTTTGGGTCAAAAAAATCTGTGTGACTGTCCACAATACATGCCAGAGCCTTACCTTCTTGCAGTCCCTTCTGTGACAGAAAAGCTTGCAATCCAGAATCATCTGCATGCGTGCGCGATATAAGTAAGAGGCAGGTAAGCAGCCACATTTTCCTTCTGATTACTCGCAATAATGCAGATAGTAAAAACAATATGCAGGTGTCCAGACAATGTAGTTAAATGTGTTCAAGCACCTCAGCACATCAAAGCACACACTCTTTTCTACCTGCTAAAATAATGTGCAGTCTTCGGCTCCTTCACTGTGAATGTTTGTTTGTGTTAAAACATTCAATTGAAGTAATTTTATTGCTTCCTGTTTTTCAGTGAACTGAAACAGATTCTCTGTAAATGTGATAAATTTGGAAAGAGGAAGTATCACTCTTCCTTTGCAGAAGTTAAAATCCCCCCACAAAACTGAGCTTTCAAATGAACATGATTTGAAATAAACATCTAAATCAATTCATTCATTCATTCATTATCTCCCGCTTTATCCTCTAGTAGGGTCGCGGTGGGGTTCCCCATGCCCATCTAGGGGAGAACGTTTCGGGCGCTGGGCAGATAGACCCAGGACAGGACGCCAATCCATCGCTGGGCACACACTCACTCACAAACACACACTCTATATGGGGCAATTTGGAGAATTCAATTGACTTGATCCATGTTTTTGGACTGTGGGAGGAAACCGGAGAACCCGGAGGAAACCCACGTGGACACGGGGAGAACATGGAAACTCCACCCAGATGGGGATTCGAACCAGGAATCCCTAGCGCTGAGAGGCGAACGTGCTAACCACTAAGCCACCGTGCCGCCTAAATCAATTCATATTAAACAATTTAAGGATAACATGCATGTCTACAGATTTATATAAAAATGCTTTTACATTCTTTGATTACATTCGGTTATTTCAGTTGAATTGTGGTTTTATTAGTCGCTAGATCCTTCTCTGCTTTGTGATGTTTCTTGCAAACTGTGTGTGATAATGTAATGAAGGGTGGGAATGAATGATGAGATAAGATATGCCTGAACCATATCTTATTGGAACCAGACAGAGTGGAGGTGGAATCTGCAAAACAAATTTAACAAACTCTAACAAAGTTTAATTTAATTTGAATCATCAAAAGTGTGGGAGCACTTTATGCTTCACACAAATAAAGAATATGTAACATGAAAGCTCTGCAAAAATGATTTGACCTGCACGGAGCACCACGGTGATGATACACCACCTGAAATGGAGACATGTTGGAGTCACCAATGAGGATGAAGAGCTCAACAGCAGAGTAACTCACTACAATATCCCGAGTTTCCCGAGTTGAAGTTCAAAACGTTTTCGTTTAATTAGCTTAAGCAGTGCTTAAATGTGCTTTATAAATATATACAACTAGTACACAATGATGGTAATTAATAAATTAAGCTTTAATTTTCTGACAAAGTATGAGACAAGACACTGAAAGTGAGGTAGGATGAATTGCATTTAGACGGGGATTAGCATTAGAGCTACTCAAATTGTGTAATTTAGTTTTTTTTGTTTTTTTTTTACACACAATGCTACATATTGTGTCAGTGTGTTTGTGAGATTTGTGTTTAATTGCTCTTTGGGCTACTTAGAGGCCTTAAACTCAAACTGTAAATAAAACCAGACATTTATTGACCTATTTAATAAAGACGTTTATTGATTTTTTTTAAAAATCTGATTAATCAATTAATTGAAAAAATAATTGACCGATTAATCGGTTATCAAAAAAATTGTTAGTTGCAGCCCTAGTCAAAATCCACCAAAATGTGTGAATTTTGCAGGCTCCCATAGTGCTGCGGCCAAAGACTCCCCAGTATGGCAAAAAGAGATACAAAATGTTCGACATCAACAAAAAATCAGCTATGGTGAAGCAAAGAGAATAATCGAGAATCTTCTGGTTTTTAGGATGAAGAAAACATTTGCAGAGATCACAAAAGTGAAAAAAGTTAGGAGTAGGGAAACTCAAACAAATATGACCTGGATCAAGGATGTCAAATCAAAAATTGTAACATGTATGAAAGAACCTGCAGATAAATCATGAATGAAATGAAAATATAGCCCGAAAAATGGATACAACCGAAACAAAAGTAAGACAAAGAAAAAAGACAAAAGAAAAGATGCCATAAAGAACGTTGAAATGTCAGAAGCCCCAAAGCCCAAACCCTGCAGTCCATCACGGAGGAACCAACACATTAATTCTCCCAACTTGATGGCCCATAGTAAGACCATTCAATGGAACTGTTGTGGTCTACAAGCTCACTTTGCAGAGATTCAACGTCTGGCAGACCGTGTATAGACCATGTAGCCTTTTGTCTGCAAGAAATTAAGGTAAATACATTGCTCCTTCCCAATTTAAAAGGCTACTCAAGTTACTCCAGTCTAGGCCCTCACCATGTACAGGGAGGCACGGCTATCCTTGTTAAGGACAATATCATACACAGTTCAAGTTGGCTGACTTCTAACATTCAGGACCTCACAAGACTAACCTTATGTTCTGTTTATCTCCTGCCTGAATACAAATGATCGAGCCAGGATTTATACAAGCTTATCGAACAGTTGAACCCTCTCCCATTCTCATGGTGGGAGACTTTAATGCCCACAACCCTATAGGGGGTAGTGTCCGTACAAAAAAAAATTGAGTCATTTAGCTGACGCTTTTATCCAAAGCGACTTACAAGGTGAGCACAGGGTTAATCACAACATCCAGGTTAAGGGTCTTGCTCAAGGACCCACACTGGTAACTTCAGTGGACCTGGGATTTGAACCCACAACCGTACAAATGCTAAAGGCAGATTGGTGGAGCACCAGCTTAATTAAAGCAGCTTGTGCTTATTGAAGACAGGCTCCAATACATACCTTCACCCAGGACATGGGGTATATTCCTCTATTGATCTCTCCCTGTGTTCTCCGGAGATGTATATGGACATAACCTGGCAAAGAGGAGACGATCTTTGTGGAAGTGACCACTTCCCTTTGCTCATCGGCATACAACATAAGCTCGGCACAGCAGCCAAACAGAAATGGAAAAAGGCTGAATGGTCATTGTTTAGCTATTTATGTGAACGACATTCACAACACCTCGATCCAGCAGCAAATAACTCTATGAAGCAGTTTACAGACATACTGCTTCGATCAGCAACATAGTCCATACCCAAATCCTCAGCAAGTCCCAGGAAACACAGAAATCTGTGGTTTGACAATGATTGCAAGTAAGCTATTAGAGCACGAAAAAAAGCTGAGTGAAAGTTCAGTAACCAACCCACCTCACAGAACCTGACACTTTTGAAAATCTATAGGGCACAAGCTTGAAGGATCATCAATCAGGCCAAAAGACGTTTCTGGGAGGCATTTATCTCCCAGCTAAAAGTAACCTCATCAAAACTTGGAATATGGTTAAAAACATGAAGAATAAAGGAAACCCCTCCCACCTACATCAACTCAGGAGCAAAGATCATCTCTTAACCACTGAAAAGGACATTGCTAATGAACTATCACAAAGATTTTAACAAGATTAGACTTTCCAGAGAGCTGTCAGCCGTTTGCTTTAATACCATTAACAAAGAACCATATAATAATTGGTTCACACTGGAAGAATTGATGCTGGCAATAAACACCTCAAATAATTCTGCTATGGGTCCTGACCACATCCATTATCAATTTCTAAAACACCTCTCTCATACATCTTTCCTCTGCTTTCTACAATGCATAAACAACATTTGGTTGGCAAGAAGATTCCCAAGCAATGTAATCTCTGTGTTATTCGACATCAATTAGTTGTATGATACCACATGGCCCTGTTTTGATTATGGTAGTACAGTCTATGGAGCTGCCAGACCATCATACCTGAAACCTCTAAATACAGTCTACCACCAAGGACTCACTGCATTCAGAACATCTCCCATCACAAGTCTGCATGTTGAAGCAAGCGAACCACCTCTACCTATCCGAAGACTACAGATCAGCTTGTTAAATTAGACCCTTTGGCATGTGGATAGGCCCAATATTGCCCACCTTAAATATCTCGGATGGCCCCACCAAGCCCCCTGGTCCCTGGACCTTGAGGAAACCAATCATAATACAAACACAGTCAATATTAGCAAAGCAGAATATGTCACCGCTTTACTGCCTGTCTTTGTATGATACAGTTTATATTCACAGATGGATCAAAAACAGAGGCTCATGTAGGTGCTGCTTTTATCACCATTGACCACAGCAACAGCATCCGCCTCCCACTTCATGCTACAATATACACAGCAGAGGCTTATGCCCTCCTCCTGGCTGCCAGTTTCATATCTACCAGCTCCTACAAAAATATGTGATCTGTACAGACTCATAGTCCTGCATCCATCCATCCATCCATCCACCCATCCATTATCTTCCACTTATCCGGGGTTCGGGTCGCGGGGGCAGCAACCGAAGTAGGGAGACCCAGACCTCCTTTTCCCCAGCCACCTCCACAAGTTCAAATGGGGGAACCCCGAAGCGTTCCCAGACCAGCAAAGAGATATAACCCTCCAGCGTGTCCTGGGTATTCCCTGGGGTCTCCTCCCAGCTGGACACCTCCCTAGGAAGGTGCCCAGGAGGCATTCTGGTCTGATGCCCGATCCACCTCGACTGGCTCCTTTCAATGCGGAGGAGTAGCGGCTCCACTCCGAGTCTCTCCCAGATGACCGAGTTTCTCAACCTATCTCTAAGGGAGAGCCCAGCCACCCTGCGGAAAAAAAAACATTTTGGCCGCTTGTATTCGTGATCTCGTTCTTTCGGTCGTTACCCAAAGCTCATGACCATAGGTGAGGGTCGGAACGTAGATCGACTGGTAAATCGAGAGCCATGCATTATGGCTCAGCTTCTTCTTCACCACAACAGACCGGTATAGGGTCCGCATCACTGCTGACCCTGCGCCGATCCGTCTATCAATCTCATGTTCCATCTTATCATCACTCGTGAACAAGACCTCGAGATACTTAAACTCCTCCACTTGAGGCAAGATCTGATCCCTGACCCAGAGAGGACTCTCTACCCCTTTCTGACTGAGAGGTCATCCAACTTGCCTTCATGATAATCGTATTAAAGAAGAACGCAAGCAAGAACAAGAAAGAACGCAAGTAGTAAAGGCTGATGAAGCAAAACACAAAGACAAGCCAAAGGATGAAAAGCCAGAACAACCACAAGATCAACCAAGTACATCTACAAGTACATGTGAAGCCATAGTACATAAAGTCATCCAGAGTGACAGCCACACCCATGCATCTACAATAATTCCAGAGTGGGTCTCTACTGCGGCTGAGCCAAATCGTGAAGTTCTTGTGTACGCACTTCTGGATACACAGAGTGATACGACATTTATACTTGAGGAGACTGCAAGGGCACTCAACGTAAAGAGTGAACCAGTTCAGCTGAGTATTACCACGCTATCTTTAACAAATAGCGTTGTGTCCTGCAAGAAGCTGATTGGTTTACAAGTAAGATGGTTCTATTCAGACCAGATAATACCACTTCCTGTGACTTATTCCAGATAAATTATACCAGCAAATGGAAATCATATTCTTACACTGGAGACAGCAAGGTTATGGACTCATCTGGAACATATTGCAGATGAGATTGCTCATCAGCAAAGCTGTGAAGTTGGCCTGTTAATAGGCAGCAACTGTCCTCAGGCTTTACTACCAAAACGAGTGTCTGGTGAAAGAAACCAACCCTTTGCACAGCAAACTGATCTGGGATGGAGTGTGGTAGGCTGTGGTAATCCATGTCTCATCTATGGAGATGGTATGGGAGTAAGCCACCAAGTGGTAGTGAAGAAAGTGGTACCAGATCTTCAGTCTTCCTCAGATCTTACAAGTGAAGTGTATTACGTCTACAGAACACAGATCAAGAAAGTCATGACTCCTGTAGATGTCATCAAGGCTCTGGAATTTGATTTTGTTGAAAGAGCTTCTGAAGCTAATCGTGTTTCTCAAGATGATCGCAGATTTCTAAAGAAGCTGAAAGAAGGCATCACACTCAATAGTGAGGGTCATTATAAAATGCCACTGCCATTCAAGGAAGACAGGCCCCAGCTACCTAATAATAAGGTGTGTGCCATGCATCGTCTTAAGTGTCTTGAAAGTAAGCTAAAGAGAAATGAGCAGTACAAGAAAGACTACAAGGCCTTCATGAACGACATCATTCATACAGCGGAATTTTTACGTTGATGATGGCCTGTTAAGCATGACATCTACAAGTCAAGCAATCCAGCTGGTGAAAGAAGCCAGAGCACTTTGTAGCACAGGCAACCTACGACTTTACAAGTTTGTTTCTAATAGTAGGGAAGTAGTCCTTGACACCATTCCCAAGAAAGAATGTGTTGAAGCTGATACAACCAAGGATATTGTATTTGGAGAATTGAAAATAGAAAGAGCTCTTGGGGTGCAGTGGTGCGTGGCTTCTGATGAGTTTCGCACCAAGGAGAAACCACATAACCTTAGAAGATCATCGGGTGTTGCTGTGGCTGCTGTGGTGGGACAATACTTTACTCGATGATTTGCGACCTCAGTGGGAACGTTGGTTCCAAGAATTCTTGGCCAATCTCTTCTGGAGTCGGTGGAAGAAAGAGTATCTCCATATTTCCTTCAGACAGGGAATACGCAAGAATCGCAGAGATGTAAAAGTCAATGATTGGTCTTCTGCAAGAAGATGCTACATTGCATAACCAGTGAGAAGATTGAAGTCTACCTGTCTACCTGGAGAGGTCCATTCATAACCCTGTGACATTACTAGAATCTGAGTGAAGACCATCATCTTCATCTTCACTTTACATTTGTAAATTCATGCAAATTCATGACCAAGCTAGTATTGTAAAATAATCTGCTTGGTATAATTTAATTTCATGATTTAAAATCATAGATTTTGGTGGGAGTGTAATTGCCTACTTGAGCAGTTTATATTTTAATTGGTTTAAAGTTTGGTTTAAAGTTTGTAAAATTGTATAATAGTGTAATTTTATAACTTCTGTTCTTTTAAGAACATTGACAATGTTAATTTCCATGGTTACACTGCTAATTACCGCGGTTACCACGTTACAAAGGTTCCAAAGTTAGCATTAAGGGTTGGAGCTGGATAGCGACAGGTTGCAACATGAAACTATAGCTCTCTTTGATATTTTATGCAGCCAATGAGGTTTGTGTTCTGTTAGTATACCAATTATGTTTATGTAAAGTTTATTACCTTTTCTAGCATTAGGGTGAATTGATATGTAATACGGTTCTAAATCAAGATGTATATTCGTGTGGTAAAACCAACAAAGGATCATTCTTAAGATTAATAGTTTACAATGTGGAATTTGCTCATTGTATATTTGTTTATTTGATTTATGTTACAGTTCTTACGGTTGGGTGTAAAGTTATGTACAAAGTTAAGGTGCAAACTCAAGAATAAACCTAATCAGTATTGGCAAGAATATTTGTGCTGTCGACTTTAATCTGAGGGAGCTACAGCTGTTTTTTGATTTTGATATTTAATTGTAATTTGTAATTATTGAATGTCATTATTGGTAATTAAACATTAGTATTTTGCGCCTCTCAAAGTTTTAAGATGCCACTACTCTGAACACAAGAGAGACATCAGTTAGTTGTGATTCTACAGAAAATCTATGTAACATACTTTCTTGACGTTGCCCACAATGTTGTCTAATCACTAATAGGACAATTCTAACATATTCCTTCATTATCTTAGGCTTAATCCTCTACTAGTGTCGTGAGGGGAGTTCCTATGCCCATTTAGGGCGCACCCAGCACAGGGAACCAATGTATCTCTGGGCACACATTCACTCAGACACAATGACTCTGCAGGGGCAATTTGGAGCAGTCAATTTACCTTAAATTCCTAATTGGACAATTCTAACCTATTCATTCATTATCTTGTGCTTAATCCTCTATATCCAGGACAGGGCACCAATCTATTGCCATTCAGAGCATTCAGTTTACCTTGAATCCATGTTTCCTCCAACTATCAGAGAAAACTGGAGAACACGAAGGAAATGTGCGAAGACACAGGGAAAACATGGAAACTCCACCAAACCTCGAATTGGAAACTGGATCACCAGCACTGAGAAGCAAACATGCTAACCACTAGGCCATTGTGCCGCCCACCAATTCTAACAGCCTCATTCTTCATTCTCATTCTCTGCTTCATTCTTTTTACGGTGAGAAAACGAAGTGTAGCCAAGGGTGGCACAATGACTTAGTGGTTAGCACGTTTGCCTCTCAGCACTAGGGATTCCCTGTTCGAATGCCAAATTGGGTGGAGTTTCCATGTTCTCCCTGTGTCTGTGTGGGCTTCCTCCAGTTTCCTTCCACAGTCCAAAAACATAGATCAAGGTCAATTGAATTCTCCATATTACCCCATATAGAGTGTGTGTGTGTGTGTGTGTGTGTGTGTGTGTGCACCCAGCGATAGATTGGTGGGTGCCCTGTCCTAGGTGTTTCTGCCCAGTGCCCAAAACATGCTCCCCTGGATGGGCATGCGGAACATGGGTCACTGTGATAATGTGACCCATGATCATCGTCCATGTGATAATCACAATGTAAACTGTAAATTTTCTTTATTTCATTAATCTTTACTTTTAAGACTAGTTTGTCTTTTATTGCACTTTCTTTTTCCTTTTGTTTTCTTTCAAGGTGTTGAATGTTTTCTTCTTGAAACTGCATTATACAGAGATATGAGAATAAGTTCAGTATTACTCCTACTCTCCTAAATTAGTAGAACAATTTCAAAATGATCTTAACATGTTCAACACACATAAAACAACAAATACTGTAGGATATAAAGGGGCTAATGTTCTGATACCTTTTCAAGCTGTTAATTTTCCTTATAAATCTGTAAGCCTTGGTCCTCAGATTGTTGAAGGTGCAGTTTGAGACCCTCAATTTGCTGCAAAACGTGTTCCTTCTGCTCCTTTGCTGTTTTCAGCTCTATGCTGCAGTGCTAGACTACCTTTTTAGTAATATTTATATCCAACTGAAGCTGCCATTTCTGAAATTAAAGGTATTTATTTTACAGATTATAAATATAGATTAAGATCTTAGATATTTATCTGAGATCACTCCCTCCATTTTAGTTTTTTAAAAATAAATTCAATCTGGCATCTGAAACACAATCACAATAGGACTGATTTTTGCTGTAAGGTTTCAATATCTCAAGACATTTTTACAGTTTAAGGAATTGTAAAACAGGCTTGGATTCTCAATAAATGTTTATATATGTAATCAAATTAAACCTGTACATTTAAAAAAGATTTAAAATAAAGATTATATTTAATGGACTCTGCTTGGGCCTGCGCCCTGTCATGGGTGTATCTGCCCAGCGTTCTTTCACCCTCTGCAGAATTCACAGATCAAAAAAGAAGCAGTTGTTGGACATTTTCATTCAAATTTGTATTATATATTTTGTATGTTCAATGTATGATATGACTGTATATTAAAAAATCCAGTGATATATTTGATGCTGGTGAAATTTGTACCTCAGAGAGAACCTGGTTTTGGTACCAAGTCCAGTTTAGGGCTTTATTCAATTTGTCCAGATATTCATAGACACCTTCGACCTCCTTGCAGTAGACAGACATTTTTGCATTATCACTCTTTTTGTAATTTTCTAAGTAACTAGAACGCATCGTTATTAAGTTGGCTTGAAAGTAGCCAACTTACTGTTCTTCATTATCTTCTTATTATTATTCTTGCACAATTTTCTAGCTCTTTCTTGTCCGGCAGCTTTTGATGTAGAACGCTGAAATTTTGTAGTATCGTAGTACCTACAGTATAGCCACTTAGGTTGCTTGTGCTTTTTGGAGCAATGTGGCGTACGGTTTTCGTGCCATGCCCCTTTTTCGGAGCCATTTTTCGTATTGACTTCCATTTTTTTCGCAGGTTTTTTTGTTGATTTTCAATCAGTTTCTTTCTTTCCTCTAAATCTTAATTGTTCATTCTTTTGGTAAGCTTTTGTTGAGATTTGGAAGTTTGGCATGTTCTCCACATTAGCATAGTTAGCATTTCTTTGAATTTCCAACAACTTTACAGGTTTTTATTAGTTTTTTTTTTCGATTTTGTTAGCCACTGTCAACCTTTGGAAGTTTGGCATGTTCTCCACATTAGCATAGCATAGTTTAGTTTTTTAGTTTTTTCTTTCTTTTTTTCTTTTTCTTTTCTTTTTTGTTTTAGTTGTTCGTCCTTTTGGTTAGCCATCGTCAACTTTTGGAAGTTTGGCATGTTCTCCACATTAGCATAGTTAGCATTTCTTTGAATTTCCAACAACTTTACAGGTTTTTATTAGTTTTTTTTTTCGATTTTGTTAGCCACTGTCAACCTTTGGAAGTTTGGCATGTTCTCCACATTAGCATAGCATAGTTTGGTTTTTTTGTTTTTTCTTTCTTTTTTTCTTTTTCTTTTCTTTTTTGTTTTAGTTGTTCGTCCTTTTGGTTAGCCATCGTCAACTTTTGGAAGTTTGGCATGTTCTCCACATTAGCATAGTTAGCTATTTTTTTAGTTTTTTTTTTTTTTTCTTTTTCAGACTTTTTTGGTAGTTTTTTTTTTTTGCAGCAGCAGCCCTTCCAGGCCACCTTCAAAATTTGTTCACAAACTTTCCTTTCTAGTTTCTACTGTAGTTTATATTGTGGATCAAAGTATCTAGGAACCTTTAATAAGTTATTCATCACTTTCCCCTGGGGTATAAATATAGTGTTACACAAAGGACTATTTCTCTTACTCACTCTTAAACATGGGTAAGACAAGAGAACACATAAGACAAGAGGCAGGTTTATTTCGACCTTCATAAATCAGGTAATGGCTACAAGAAAATAGCCACTCACCTGCAGTTGCCCTTATCTACTGTCAGAACAATCATCAGGGCGCAACTGTATCTTGCCACCACGCACAGTTAGAAGGATGGTAAGAGAAGGAAAAAGTTCTCCAAAGCTCATTGTAAGAGAATTGAAGCAAATGGTAGCATCTTACGAGGTTGGGTTATGAGGGCTCCCAAACAACGGTCAGGCATAGCGCCAACAAGCGCCATACATGCCAACAAGCTGTTTGGGAGGCTTGCACAGAGAAAGCCTTTTTACACTCATAAGCTTAAATGGGTGGAGATTGTCAATCGGTAATGGGATTTTAACTGGGACTATGTGCTTTTTTGAGATAAGACCAATGTATCAGGAAATTTTAAAAAATTTGAAAATTGAAAAATCAGGACAGAATCAGAATCTGGTGGCCTCTGCCTGAAAGCTGAAGCTGGGTTGTCACTGGGTATTTCAGCAAGATAATGATCCTGAACACATGGACCAAATCTACTTAAAAATGGTTCACAAGGCAAAAACTCAAGCTCCTCTCATGGTCCTCAGACCTCAACCTAATAGAAAACCTGTGGGGTGAGCTGAAGAGGAGAGTACATAGGAGAAGACCCAGGACTCTAGATGTTTAAGAGAGGTTGTGCAAAGAGGAATGCTCAAAGTTCCCTCTTTCTGTATTCTTCCATCTTGTGAAGAAGGAGAAGATTAAGTGCTGTCTTATTGGCAAAATAATGTTGTAAAAAGTACTTAGAAAAAAGTACTGTAAAAAGTACAACAATTGTGGCACACAAGATTGAATTCAAAAGATTTCTTTCTTAATGTGTGATTTTTTTCTCCCACCAATAAATGCACTTTAATTAAATTAAATGCATTGTTGTCTTATATCATTAAAAAATATATTAATTAGAAGACAAAGAACACTTCTTAACCAGGGGTGCCAACAATTATAGAGGGTACTGTATATATGCTATAGTGTGATAAACATTGAGTGAGTAGAATACTATTTCTTTAATCTCAATAAAAGTAAAATCATTTTATTTTATATGTATTATAGAGAACACACAATTTCTTAAATGTCACTGTAATAAATGTGTAGTCCTATGTGAATTTAACCTATATATTGTTATAGCATATAGCATTTCATAAATTGCATATATTCTAAAGCATGGCATTAAAAAAAATGAAATAATTGAAAAAGAACACTGATCAAAATTAGACAACACCTTTAGAGATTATTGGTGTTAATCTGGCACCTGGTGCTAATTTCCTTAATTACTTGACCCTATTTAGCTGTCAGTCTAACTTTCAAGTTTTCACTGATTTTTCAAAAATGGTGAGCCATTCCAAAGTATCTGAAAACCTCTGGCAGCAGGTTGTCCAGATGAAGGCCAAAGGCGTGACCATATCAGCCATAGCAATAAGTTCTAATATCTGGAATATTGCGTCTTTTCATCACAAACTCATTCAAGTCCCCAAAAAGGCTCGTCTCCCACAAAAGGCAAATGCGATAAAGGACTGTATAAAGCGGAGTATATATATATATAACTGTATATATAGATAATTGGTTCAACACTGCAGCTGGAATTGCTCGCACTCATAGAGTGTCCAGAGCATTCCGACTTAAAGCATACTCTGCTGTTACCAAACCTCTCATTAACAGAAAGGATCAAAAGGCTAGGCTCACCTTTGCTGAGGAGAATGGACAGTGGAGAAATGGTTCAGAGTTTATTTTAGTCTGATTAGAAACATTATGTTCAACTGGGAAAAGCCTGATCCCAAAGTGTGTAAAGAAGTCAGTGAAAGGTGAAGGAGGAAGTGTCATGATTTTGCAGCAAGAGTTGGACTACATGGCAAAGTGAATGCAAGTGTTTATCAGAACATTCTTTAATGACACATGGTTTCTTCCTTGCATTTATCACTCAATCAACCAGCAATTTTCATGCAGGACAATATCCCCTGTCACACAGCGAAACGGGTGAAGTAGTTCCTAAAATTGAAAACATTAAAACAGTGAAATGGCCAGTACAGAGTCCTGATCTAAACCCAATAGAAAACCTCTGGGAAATCCTTGTTATGGCCAAGAAACCCAAAACAGTGACAGAACTGTGGAGGAGACTGTAAGAAGAGTGGACCAAAATCACACCAAAGCAAGTCAAGTCAATTCATGAAGTCATTCAAAGCAACAGCCTGTACACTTCCTACTGATTGGTGACTGTTGTAACCTTCAGAAAATGTATCTTTCTCTGTGCTACAGTCATTGTTTTTTTTTTTTTTTTTTTTTTTTTTTGCAAGATTAAGCTTTTTTTTTTAATCAGTGGCATGGTATACCCCTTACAAAAATCCTTTAAATATTAATGAATGTAGATTACATTATTTTTGAAAAAAAATTCTGTGTGTTTTTTGTATATATTTCATGTTGCGTATTCATTCGTTACGTTTTTCATGTTTTTTGTTTTTCTTGCATTTCATATGTTTTGGAATCATATTTCATGTTTATCTTGTGTATTTCGGTGGCACAGTGGCTTAGTGGTTAGCACGTTCGCCTCTAAGCACTAGGAATCCCCATCTGGGTGGAGATTCCATGTTCTTCCCATGTCCACGTGGGTTTCCTCCGGGTTCTCTGGTTTCCTCCCACAGTCCAAAAACATGGATCAAGTCAATTGAGTTCTCCAAATTGCCATATAGAGTGTGTGTGAGTGTGTGCCCAGTCGATAGATTGGCGCCCTGTCCTGGGGCAGTGTAAATGACACCTTATTATGCACAGATATTAATAAAGTGACATCAGAGTAGTAACTGCTGCAAGTAATATAATTTTTACATTAATTAAAAATAAGACAGAAATAAGTATATACTAGTAGAAAGTGATATTTATTATGGTGTTGATTATATATGTGTTATGAGGCAAGATATTTTGCTTATTATCTTCCACTTGATCCTATGCTAGGGACTGTGATCAAGGGAGTGGTTCCCGATGTCCATCCAGGGGAGAGCGTTTGGGGCCCTGTGCAGATACACCCAGGACATGGCAACAATCTATTGCTGGATACACACTCACTCACCCAGACAAATACACAGTATATGGGGCAACTTTTAATTATTTAATTTACCTTGAATCCTATGTTTTGGATTTTGGGAGGAAGAGGAAGTGTTGAGAACCTAGAGGAAGTTTAAGAGGACATGGGGAGAACATGGAAAAAACACTCAGATTTGGATTCGATATATATATATCACTAGGGGGGGGGGGGGGGGGGGGGTTCCCCATGCCCATCCAGGGGAGAAAGTTTCGGGCACTGGGCAAATAAACCCAGGACAGGGTGCCAATCTATCGCTGGGCACACACTCATTCACACAGACACGCACGCATACACACTCTATATGGGGCAATTTGGAGAACTCAATTGACTTGATCCATGTTTTTGGACTGTGGGAGCAAACCAGAGAACCCGGAGGAAACCCACGCAGACACGGGGAGAACATGGAAACTCCACCAAGATGGGGATTCGAACCGGGAATCCCTAGTGCTGAGAGGCGAATGTGCTAACCACTAAGCCACCGTGCCGCCCCGCATTATGCAAATATAATATATATTATTAATAATATATATTAATAACATATATATTATTAATGTCACAGTAGTCTACCTTGGAATAAAGCGGCTGCGCATAGGAAGCGCAGAGCCGCCGCGCTTTAATGCGCTGAAGGGAGCCAGGCACGCAGGTAGCAGAAGAACGAGTTTATTAAAGGTGTAGTGACACCACAAAACATGAGGTACAAACCGACTAGTGACATTAAACAAACGACCAGCACCGAGGACGAGAAACAACGGAAATAGATACAAAAAGACACCCGACCAAGTGCACAAGACAAACCAATGACAAACCTCCGCCCTCCTTGAGCCGGGCTTGAGCCGCCCGGAGGTGTGCCGAACACCCTCTGGCTGCAAAGTCAGGTGGATGCCCACGGCGGATCAGGAGTGGGCCACGCCCTCTGGCAGCGTGGTCCGGTGGACGCCCACGTCGGGTGAGGAGTTGGCCACGCCCTCTGGCTGCGTGGCGAGGCGGGCGCCGTGGTCCGGAGGACGCCCCCTGGCGGCGTAGCGGGGCAGACGCCCCCTAGCGGCGTGGCGAGGCGGACGCCCCCTGGCGGCGTGGCGTGCGGCATGCGGCCCCTGCTGCTTGGGCTGGGCGGCGTGCGGCCCCTGGACCTCGGGCAGGGCGGCATGCGGCCCCTGGACCTCGGGCTGGGCGGCGTGCGGCCCCTGGACCTCGGGCTGGGCAGCGTGCGGCCCCTGGACCTCGGGCTGGGCGGCGTGACGCCCCTGGACTTCGGGATGGGCGGCGTGACGCCCCTGGTCTTCGGGATGGGCGGCGTGACGCCCCTGGACTTCGGCGTGTTCGCGCGCTGGCAGGACCTTGGCGAGCACGCATGCTGGCTGGACCTCAGTGGGTTCGCACGCTGGCCGGACCTTGACGGGCACGCATGCTGGCAGGACCTTGGCGGGCACGCATGTTGGCTGGACCTCAGCGGGTTCACACACTGGCAGGACCTCGGCGGGCACGCACGCTGGGCGGACCTCGGCGGGCACGCACGCTGGCAGGACCTTGGTGGGCACACATGCTGGCTGGACCTCAGCGGGTTCACCCACTGGCAGGACCTTGGCGGGCACGCATGCTGGGCGGACCTCGGCGGGCACGCACGCTGGGTGAACCTCCACCTCGGGGTCGCCATCCTGCACACAGTAGAGGTACACCCCCACCGCAATGCCCAAACACAAAGACACGGACATATCTGACACAGGGAAGACGGACTGGACAGACGAGACAGGGGGGGACACCACGCTCACGCCACATGTATCCACATTTACCCCCCCGAGTGCCGGTTCCGGTACCGCCCCCTCGCAGCACGACCCAGGCACGGTGCGGTCCGGCGCGGACGCGTCACGTGACTGCCCCGCAGCGCACGTATCGCGCTCATCGTCTTGGCACTGCGCCGGCACGCTCTGCGTCTGAATCTCGCAACGGGGGGGTTTAACAAGCTGGACCGGAGCGTCCGTCCAGAACTCCTCAGAGTTGAGGAGGGTTCGTATGGGCAGAATATGCCCATACAGGTACGACTCGCCCGCCTCATCATCGGAAATCTGAACCAGATCCAGACCTTCCTCTGCGCAGAGCGCTTCGTACCCATACCTCCACATCCACTCATCATCGGAGTCATAATACTCCGTCATCTCTCTGTAAGAGCCGTCCTTACTGCTCCGGGACGGCGGGCTGCGCATAGCGGCGCACTCGCAGACACGGCGTAACGCGCTGCGAGTACGAGGTTACACGGTCCCCGCAAAGAAAATTTTTTAAAATAGCTTACCTGGGCTCTGGACTCCCCAAATTGCCTGGCTGGTCGTTCTGTCACGGTAGTCTACCTCGGAATAAAGCGGCTGCGCATAGGAAGCACAGAGCCGCCGCGCTTTAACGCGCTGAAGGGAGCCAGGCACGCAGGTAGCAGAAGAACGAGTTTATTAAAGGTGTAGTGACACCACAAAACATGAGGTACAAACCGACTAGTGACATTAAACAAACGACCAGCACTGAGGACGAGAAACAACGGAAATAAATACAAAAAGACACCCGACCACGTACACAAGACAAACCAATGACAATAAGGAGTTAATTAACTAAACTAATGACACATGAACGTTAATTAACTCAACCGAAAGGAACGAAACACAGAACAGGTGACAGGTGCCCTAGGCACCTGTTACAATTAATATGTTAACATAATATATAAAATATTAATGCCATTTTATATATATATTATATATAGATATTAAGGTTCAGCTTTCACAAAGATAATTGTCCTTCTAGTTAATTACCACATTCACTACAGTAGATACAGAAGTAAAAAAACCCTATTTCCTCTTTTTTTTATAAACACGTTTAAATCATGATTCTTCATTAAGTAAATTTAAACATTGAAAAACTGCTAGAATCGTCTCACACCAGATATCGGAATACTTGCTGTTTTAAGTCTCTTATTGTATGCTTTTGCTAACCTGTAATTTGTAGTATAACATTCTCCGTGATTGTTTGTGTTTGTCTGGTCCTGATTTCTGCCCCCCTCAGGCATATGAATTTATGACATGTTCTTGTTGACTGTCCTATTATTCAAAACTCATTCATCAAATAGTCATTTTCTTCTGTTCCCTGAACTATTCAACTATCATGAGTTTTACTTTATTTTATTACTTTTACTAAATTACTTAAAACTATTATAAAAACCTTACATTTGTATTGTTGTATGATGTTTTGCATTGCGTGTTGTTGCAATAAAGCAAAAAAAGTAACAAACGGAAGAGAAATCCCGGAACAAAAATTGGGAGGCGAGTTGCACTCCCAGCCGAGTTGCTGGTTGCACCTTAGCTTTACTCACTGCTATGCATGCCATGCTAATTACAGCTCGGTTTAGAGGCGGAGTTTGGACACGCGTGGAAAAGATACACGCAAATTACATACGCTGTTGTATTTAAAATAACCGTTTTTGGAGGATTTCCCAGTAAATTACACCAGCAATGGAGCAGTGCAGGTAGACCGAACATGGACTGTTTGTCGGTGTTGTACTGCAGTTGTAAGGCATGTTTGTTCATGTACCGATAACCGATGTAACCGACAACTTAATCTCCATTACTTTTGAACACTAAATTAATTAAACTTTCTATATTTTATGAGATTGGAAATCAGACAGGAACAAATCCTATTGAAGCAATGATCATGTACAGCAGGGGTCTCAAAGTTCCGGCCCCTCGAAGCAGTCTTATACGGCCCCTCAAGGGTTAACAAAATAAGCATTAAAAAAAAAAAAATATATATATATATATATATATATATATATATATATATATATATATATATATATATATATATATATATATATGTCAGCATTCGTTCTTCCCCTGGAGATCGGTTACGCGGGAGGGAATGCGTACACCGCTTGCGCCTTGTGAGCGTTTCCCGGGAGATCGGCTACGCGGAGAAAGGATGCGTACGCCGGTCTGCAACAAAACAAACAAAATATATATATATATATATATATTTTATTTTTTTTTTTTATTCTCGCGGAGAAGGGGGGGGTCCCTCTGGAAATGAGGCGTGATGGAAGACCCCTGCTGACAGCGTGGAGCACGCCATCTCGCTGCGGGGCGCGGATTGGTGACCTCTAACTGCGAGGCGGGGAGTGCGCCCCTGGTGCTCAGAGTCTGCGGCGGGAGGACCCTGGTGCTCGGAGTCGGCGATGGGCGGCCCCTGGTGCTCGGGATCGGTGGTGGACGGCCTCTGATGCTCGTGAACGGCGACAGGCGGCCCCCGGTGCCCGGGCTATGCAGCGGGCGGTCCCTGGTGCTCAGACTCGGAAGCGGGCGGTCCCTGCCTCTCGGACTCTGCAATGGGCGGTCCCTGGTGCTCGTATTCGTCAGCGGGCGGCCTCTGGAACTCCGGCTCGACGATGGGCGACCCCTGGTGCTCGGAACACTCCAGATCTTGGGAACGTCTTTCTGTCAGCAATTGTTCTTCCCCTAGAGATCGGTTACGCGGGAGGGAATGCGTACACCGCTTGCGCCTTGTGAGCGTTTCCTGGAAGATCGGCTACGCAGAGAAAGGATGCGTACGCCGGTCTGCTGGATGCAACGCTCCCACGGATACAACCTGCGTGGGGATGTTGCGCAGCGTGGTACCATGGTTGAGCGCGGAAGGAGAGTTCGAGACACCAGGAAATAAAACCAAAACAGGTTTATTATTTAAAATGGTGTAGGGGCACCAACGAAAAAGGGGAACAAGTTCAAGTCATTTATTTATATAGCGCTTTTTACAACAGTACATTGTCAAAAAGCAGCTTTACAGAATGAAAAGCCTTTAGACCCCCAAAGAGCAAGCCGAAGCGACAGTGGCAAGAAAAAACTCCCTTTTATGTTGTTATTTAAGGAAGAACCCATCGGAGGACCAAGACTCAGTGGGGGACTCATCCTCCTTGAGCGGCAAGGCAGCAACAACAGTGTAGGACAGCTATGTACAGATATTAAACAAATGGAAAAACTAACAACTGGAAAACTATATGTGAGTCCATTGGGGGCGTCCTGCAGGACCGCCTTGTCAGGTTCCATACAGTATTCGTCAGCAGAGCCATGGATGAAGATCTCCAGGAAGCCGGGGGACACCTCAAAAGAAACAGACAAGGAAGGCAGTTAGAGCTAATAATAAAGCACAGCATTTAATTAATAGGTAATTTATTGACACAGTGCAGCATGTGACTCCGGCATCACTGACTAGAGCAGCATAACTAAAAGAGGCAGATACTGCAGACTCTACATAGTTGAGATGGCGCCCCGGAACAGCATCATTTCAGCGCCACACCCCCCCATTAATGATGAGGTGGGTGAAGAGGTGAAACGCCAGCACACGCTGATCACAGATTACCCCCCAACACAGCCTAGTCTGAGATCTACATCTTTATCTACAGGGGATTAATTAAATGCAAGATTAAATAAATGTGTTTTTAATTTATTTTTAAAGATTAATAGTGATTCAGAATCATGAACAGTAACTGGAAGGCTATTCCAAAGTTGAGGAGCCTTGTGGGAGAACGCTCTTCCACCAGCAGTAATTTTATTTATTCTAGGAGCTAAGAGTAAACCAGCACCTTGAGATCGGAGCTCACGTGTTGGCTTGTATGATTGAATCAGCTCACTCAGATACTGTGGAGCCTGATTATGTAGAATTTTATATGTTATCAATAAAATTTTGTACTCGATAGCCAGTGCAAGTTTGATGACACAGGACTGATATGATCAAACTTTCTGGTTTTAGTTAAAACTCTAGCTTGCACAAGTTGTAATTTATGTAATGATTTATTAGAACATCCTGTCAGAAGTGAATTACAATAATCTAACCTTGAGGTAATAAAAGCATGAATTAGTTTTTCTGCATCTTGGAGGGAGAGGATATTTCGTAGCTTCGAAATGTTACGAAGGTGAAAAAATGCAATTCTAGTAATATTGCTAATGTGCTTTGTAAAGGAGAGATCTGAATCAATAATGACACCGAGATTATTTACAGATGAACTGGGTCTAATTAAAGAGTTATCAAGGTTTAACATAGTGTTAGAAGCTTTGTTAATTTTGTCCTTGGGTCCAACTATCAGAAACTCTGTTTTATCAGAATTTAGCAGTAGGAAGTTTTTTGACATCCATATTTTAATATCTTGGATGCAGTCCTCGAGCTTACTGACTGAACGACCATCATTAGGGTTAGCTGAAACATATAACTGTGTATCATCTGCACATGAGTGGAAACTGATTCCATGTTTACGAATAATTGATCCCAATGGAAGCATATATAATGCAAATAGGAGTGAACCCAGAACTGACCCTTGTGGGACACCATATTTAACTTTAGCAAGATCAGAATATTGGTTGTTAACACAGGTGAATTGATATCGATCTGTCAGGTAGGATTTAAACCACTGGAGTGCAGATCCTGTAATGCCCACAGTGTTTTCTAATCTATCAACTAAGATGTTATGGTCTATAGTGTCAAAGGCTGCACTAAGATCTAATAATACAAGAAAAGAGATTTAGTTACCAAAAGAGATGGTTATTATCAGAGGACATTAATAAGTCATTAACGACTTTAATTAAGGCTGTCTCAGTGCTATGGTGAGACCTAAAACCTGACTGAAAAACTTCATGAAGGTTATTAGCTAGAAGATGGTGATTCAGCTGGTTGGAACAAACGAAACGAATTAACACCTGGGTAAAAAAACACAAACAAAGACGTGCACCAGGAAAATGGAAGACAGAAACTAAATACAAAACACACCAAGTCATGTGCACAAACTAAACCAATCACCCAACGGAGATTGTGTGAATGAATACACAAGTGAGGGACAGGTGCCCCAGGTGAGTGTATATATATATATATATACACTCACCGGCCACTTTAATAGGTACACCTGTCAAACTGCTCGTTAATAATTAATTTCTAATCAGCCAATCACATGGCGGCAACTCAGTGCATTTAGGCATGTAGACATGGTCAAGACAATCTCCTGCAGTTCAAACCAAGCATCAGTATGGGGAAGAAAGGTGATTTGAGTGCCTTTGAACATGGCATGGTTGTTGGTGCCAGAAGGGCTGGTCTGAGTATTTCAGAAACTGCTCATCGATGATGCTGATTTCACGCACAACCATCTCTAGGGTTTACAGAGAATGGTCCGAAAAAGAAAAAACATCCAGTGAGCGGCAGTTCTATGGGCGGAAATGCCTTGTTGATGCCAGAGGTCAGAGGAGAATGGCCAGACTGGTTTGAGCTGATAGAAAGGCAACAGTGACTCAAATAGCCACCCGTTACAACCAAGGTAGGCAGAAGAGCATCTCTGAACGCACAGTACGTCGAACTTTGAGGCAGATGGGCTACAGCAGCAGAAGACCACACCGGGTGCCACTCCTTTCAGCTAAGAACAGGAAACTGAGGCTACAATTTGCACAAGCTCATCGAAATTGGACAATAGAAGATTGGAAAATCGTTGCCTGGTCTGATGAGTCTCGATTTCTGCTGCGACATTCGGATGGTAGGGTCAGAATTTGGCGTCAACAACATGAAAGCATGGATCCATCCTGCCTTGTATCAACGGTTCAGGCTGGTGGTGGTGGTGTCATGGTGTGGGGAATATTTTCTTGGCACTCTTTGGGCCCCTTGGTACCAATTGAGCATCGTTGCAACGCCACAGCCTACCTGAGTATTGTTTCTGACCATGTCCATCCCTTTATGACCACAATGTACCCAACATCTGATGGCTACTTTCAGCAGGATAATGCGCCATGTCATAAAGCTGGAATCATCTCAGACTGGTTTCTTGAACATGACAATGAGTTCACTGTACTCAAATGGCCTCCACAGTCACCAGATCTCAATCCAATAGAGCATCTTTGGGATGTGATGGAACGGGGGATTCGCATCATGGATGTGCAGCCGACAAATCTGCGGCAACTGTGTGATGCCATCATGTCAATATGGACCAAACTCTCTGAGGAATGCTTCCAGCACCTTGTTGAATCTATGCCACGAAGAATTGAGGCAGTTCGGAAGGCAAAAGGGTGTCCAACCCGTTACTAGAATGGTGTACCTAATAAAGTGGCCGGTGAGTGTATATATACAGTGATACCTCGGTTCTCGAACATAATTCGTTCCGGGAGGACTGTCGAGAACCAAATTGTTCGAGAACCGAAGCAATGAAACCCATAGGAAATAATGGAAACTGGATTAATTCGTTCCAAGCCCCAGAAAATGCCTATTTACTGGCCTAATTTGTATATAATATGTAGAAAAACATGAGTCTCAACAAGAAAAAAGAAATAAAAGTGTATTTATTAAAACAAAAAAAAATCAAATGTACTGTACAGTACAGTAAATTGTGTTTCATTTACTGTACCAGTACCAACCTTTATGGCAGGGAATGAATGTGAAGGGAGGAGGGAAGGGGGATGGTTATTGTTTTGAAGGGGAGTCCTCTTCAATAAAAACAGGGTAACTGCTCTTCGGGTGTTTCTCTCTCCACAAAGCGTGACTCTCTCCAAAAAAACGTGACTCTCTCCACAAAAACGTGACTCTCCCTCTGCACTCACACTGATGACGCAAGCAAGGCGCGCTGGGCCGAATGAACGCCATTCGGCTCAACTCGGCTCATCTCGGACGTTCGGATGTTCGAGTTCCAAATATTTGTTCGGATTCCAAGACAAAATTTTCTCGAATTTCCTGGTCGAATACTGATTTGGTCGAAAGTCAAGGCGTTCGAGAACCGAGGTATCACTATATATATATATATATAAATAATAATAATCTGGCCTGCAATTTGGTTTAATTATTTAAACATTGTTATTTTTTCATATTTTATCTTAATTTGTAATGTGGTGTTTGTGTGTTGTCTTTATTTTTGTAAAAATACGCTGCGTTGCCTGGTGATTAGTGCCTGCTGCGTAAGCCCAACCCACTCTAAACTGTAAACTGCACGTCTCTGCGTGTAACGGGTTGTACTCAGAAACGAAGCCGGAGTGGATGAACAGTATAACAGTCACTGGTGTAGACATGTCGCTGGTGCTAATGAAAGACACAGACTCGTGTAGTAATAGGAACTCCGAATAGCTTTACTCTTTTCCACATGTATTGTACATCTCTCATGTGTCACACTTTTATTCGTCCTCCCGCAACGCATACCTTAAGCATAGTGCCCATGTTACAGCACAACATTCTACAACTGGTTTATTGAAAACAGCGCTCAAACCCCAGTAAACGTACTGATGGTGTAACGCCGCGATGAAGGTGATCGCTGACACTCGGGAAACCGAACTCTCCGGAGAGGTAATCCATAGAACAGAAGAGAGGAGAGCGCAAACAGCGCATTACCGAAGATCAGTCGCAAACAGCCAACCCAACCGAACAGTGAGATAGAGAGAGAAACAGAAAGTAGTAATCAGAAATCTGGAGAAGAACTCCGAGTGCCACCAGTGGCAGGAAGGGGAATAGCAGGTACGATAGGTAAAGTGGAAGCCAAAACATTTTGTTAGCAAAAATGTCACTTTCGAAACTCTCAAAAATAAAGGAAAAGTTGACTTGGAAAAAAAGTACATATGTGTGTGAAAAACTCTTCTCAACTGTAAAATTTAATAAATCCAAGCACAGATCCAGACTGACCGATGCCCATCTCCAGTCCATCATCAGAGTGTCCACTGCAAACTCACTTAAAGCAAATGTGGCTCATTTGTGTCAGAAGAAGCACTGTCAAGTTTCTGGTAGCAAGCACTGAGCAAACACTGAGTGTATTTGAATTTCAATATGTGTACATATTATATAAATAGTTATTATATAAATAGTTGATTTTTTGCAAAAAGAAGTTTCTTTATACAACCTTCCCACATACCCCTAAACCTATGGAAATTTTGCACCATATAGAGCGCATATGTATTTACTCACGGGGATTAATATAGGATTCTGATTCATATGCAGCGGTGGTGAACCCTGGTTTAAAGCATTTGATAAAAGTACTCCAGAATAATAAAAAAAAATCTTCACACTGAACCGTAAGGTTCAGAAGCTAAGGTTGTGAATATCATTGTAAAATTTAAAATGAACCTTTTTATGAGGATGTTTTTTTTTCAATAAACCTTTCTTTGGGGGACAAACAAATTAATAATGCATATAAGCCCCTTGTAAGTGGATGTTGCCTAGAATAAAATGTATGAGCCCATGATAGAGGACTTAAACAGGTGAATGAACCTCTTTCAAGGGACTTTTTTATTAAAATCTATGAGCTTCTTTCAGGGAATTTCTAATTGGCTAATTTATATGAGCCCCCAAGAAGGTTGTTTTGTTGATGGTGTTAGCTTGTGATTCTAGAATGAAATGATCAAAAAATTTGTCCTTTAAGGTGAAAATGTATAATTTCATGTTTATAGGAGGAAAAAATAATTGTTAAAAATAACTAAAGTATATGTATATACACTTATTTGTAGTCAATGTGGTGTAAATAGAGTATGTCTATTTGTGGTATATTTACAGACTGATGGGGTAAACTATTTGGTTATTTAAGGAAATATACTTATTTGGTTTAAATTTTATTAAGGGTTTTAGGTGACTGATTTATTATCAGTGTGTGGTTTATTTTGATGTAGTCTGTATTAACAAATTTTTATTAAGATTATTGGGTGACAAGGAAATTTCGAGAAAAACAAAATCACCCCCCCCCACACACACACCACTGTCATTTTGTGTACTGTTACACCCCTAATTAATAGGTACACAAGCTAAGATTCAGAAAATGAATAGTACGTATGAAGTATATATAAAAGTGTTTCATGGGGATGTCTTTTTCAATAAACCCTTCATTGGGGGACAAATCAAATCATAAAACATATAAGCCCCTGATAAGAGGACGTTGCTTAGAATAAAACATATGAGCCCATGATAGAGGACTTTAATAGGTGAATGAACCTCTTTCAAGGTACATTTTAGTTAAAATCTATGAGCTTCTTACAGGGGATTTCTAATTGGCTAATTTATGAGCCTCCAAGAAGTTTGCTTTGTAGATAGTAAGAATGGTTTGTGTGCATAAGTATGGACAGAATGCTTATTAATATTTGAAGTGTTGCTAGAATTAAAATTTCTTCATTTATGGAGAAAATGTATAATTTGGTGCAAACTTTTCAGATAATTAAGGAAATATTCTTTTTTTATTATTATTATTTAAAAAAAATAAAGTTAAGGGTTTCAAGTAAGCATTTTGATCTAAACTGTATTAAGACTTGACTATTGAGATTATTTGGTGACTTAAGGTACTGGATTGATACCAAATCGTGAGGTCTATACCACAGTGTGAACTGAACCTTGAATATTGTCTACTGTTACACCCCTAATCAATAGGTACATAAGCCAAGATTGAGACCATGAATACATTTTTCCCCCCCCCCATGTCTTTACATTTACATTTAATCATTTAGCAGACGCTTTTATCCAAAGATGGATGTTTTTCCATAAAATGTTTCTATAGTATAGTATTATATATAGTAATTTTATTCATAATGTTTAAGTTAACATTTCCTGTAATTAATGAAAAGCACAATGAAAGAAATAATGTATCATCTAAACATCCCTCACTTAACAACAAAAGTCAACTCCAAATAACACATGATACTCAGTTGCCCTCAGTAATGAACCAAATATCATCTGTTCTGTAGCCTATTGAAAAAAAAACAAAAAAACAATTGAACTAAAACTATCAGTCATTGAAAAAAATTAATTAACAAATTAGCCAGTTAACAAAAAAAATACCTCTTGTGTGAAATGGCCGAGACAGGACGTGAAATACGGACATGTCCCGGGAAATATGGACATATTCGTATAACGGACGTTAAGACACGTTCTCTATCACTGTCATTATCCAGTTAACAACCAAATACAGAATGCAGCGCGCTCTGCATTCTCATAGAGTTATGTTGATTTACTTCAAAACTAAAGAACCTCGGGATGTTGTAGTGATTTATCTGCTGTTCAGCTTCATCCTCATCAGCTCAAATCATGCATGCAGCTCAAATCATTTTCGGAGAGCTACATGTTCCACGTTCTTTATTTGTGTGAAGGTGAAGCTCCGGCAGTTTGGATTTAAACGGAAGCTGTTTCTGCTTTGGCTGTGTTTCATTTGTGCGATTTATCAATTTCTTTTGCAGACTCCGCCTCATTCTGATCAACCCGCTATTTTTTTCCAGCGTTATTGAAGCACTGCAGGTGACGTAAGCGGTTACGTCATTGCGAGTAACGCGGAAATAGTGCAATCCAACAAATCGATAATGGAAATTCATTATCGATACTTTGGATAAACGATTTTTATCGATTTTATCGATTCGTTGTTGCAGCCCTACAATAAACCTTTGTTTGGGTGGACAAATCAATTTATAATGCATATAAACCCCTGATAAGAGGACTTATTAGAATATTACATATGAGCCCATGACCAAGGACTTAAATAGGTGAATGAACCTCTTTCAAGGGACTTTTATATTTAAGATCTATGAGCTTCTTACAGGGGATTTCTAATTGGCTAATTTATATGAGCCCCCAAGAAGTTTGTGTTGTAGTTAGTGAAAATGTTGTGTGCATAAGTATGGAGTAAGTGCTGTTGATGATGAAAATGACCTGAGTTGGTAGATATTGTCCGAATCAAACCGAATGACTAATTGCGCTCAGTGTGTTCATAAGATATTGAATTTTGATTTGTTTCCACAGTGCATAATTCTGATTGAGGAGCCAGATCCAGTGCAGTCATTCCAGTCTAAACAAGGTTAGTGTACGTTTTTTTTATTTTCCACAAACTCTCTGGCAAATACCTGCTTTCTACATATATGTAAATGCATATTTGTAGTCAATTTGGTGTTAATTGTGTACATCTATTCCTGGGTAAACTATTTGGTTAATAAAGGGAATGTACTTATTTGGTGTGTGGTTTATTTTAATGTAGGCAATATTAACACAATTTACTATTAAGATTATTGGGTGACTTAAGGTATAATATTTCTCGAGAATAATAATAATAATAATAATAATAATAATAATAATAATAATAATGATGCAAAAAAACACCCCCCCCCCCCACCGCTGTACCGAATTTGTACTGAACTGTGAAATAATTGTACTGTTACATGCCTAATCAATAGGTATATAACATATAAGCCAAGGTTGAGAATATTAATATAGAATTTAATTTTCTTCTAAGGTGTATTAAGAATTTACTATTATTATTATAATATTTATATAATATAATAATATTATAATATTATTGGGTGACTTAAGGTACTGAATTGGTGCCGAAAATGCATAATTTGGTGTTTAAAAGAGGGGAAGAAAATTGTTGATAAGAATGATCAGTTGTTAGATAATGTCCGAATCAAACTGAATGGCTTATTGAGCTCAGTGTGTTTATAAGATATTGAAATTTGAACTTTGATTTGTTTCCACTTATGGTGAATGAGAGTCTGAAGAAGGAGAGGACCACACAAGCATTCAGCTGCCCAGTGCATCATACTGATTGAGGAGCCGAATCCAGTGCGGTCATCCCAGTCTAAATAAGTTCAGTGTACTTTTTTAAAATTTTCCACAGACTCTGACAAATGCCTGCTTGTAGTCAATGTGATGTTTATAGCATACATCTATTTGTGGTATATATTTTTTAAACAGACTGATGGGTGTCAAGAACTGTCCAGAATCCCCCAGAGGTGAGCGGGTCCGCCGGACATCGCGGACGCCGCTCGCGCATAGGTGAGCGTCTCCCGGGATCCGGCGACGCGTAAACCACAGCGCCCGCCGGTCTAGACGGAGGGAGACGCTCCCACGGATGTGACCTGCGCGGAACGTCAACGCAGCGACACACCGTGGCGGAAATGCGAGAAGGAGGCGACTGGAACACCGGGATAAAATCCAAAACAGAATTTATTAAAAGATGGTGCCGAAGCACCAACAGAACGGGGATAACAGAACAGAACTTAACGTAGGGTAATATAACCAATAACCAAAGACGTGCTCAGACTTACGGGTGAAAACAGATGAAATAGGAAACCCAACTAAACACGTGACAAAAACAACCAATCACCCAAGTGAGACAATGAGAACCGAAAATGAGGGACAGGTGCAGCAGGTGCTCGTGACATACCCCCACCCCAAGGGTCGCGCAAAAGGAAAAGCGACCCAAACCAAAAGAACAAAAATAATAACAATAAATGCATGCAAAAATAACAAACGGGGGGGGGGGTAACAAGTCCCTTGGGCTGAACCAGCCGGTTGCTCCCAGCCGACGGCGAAGACGCGTCCTCTCGCAGCGCAGATCGACCTCCTCTGGCTGCGAGGCTGGGGCATGCACCTCCTGGTGCCCCGAGTTTTGAAATTGCTAAAGTTCTTGCTAAAGTTAAATATGGCGTCCCACAAGGGTCAGTTCTGGGCCCACTCCTATTTGCATTATATATGCTTCCATTGGGATCAATTATTTGTAAACATGGAATCAGTTTCCACTCATACGCAGATGATACACAGTTATATGTTTCAGCTAACCCTAGTTTGCTGAAAGTTTGATCATATCAGTCCTGTGTTATCAAACTTGCACTGGCTACCAGTTAAGTTTCGTATCGAGTACAAAATTTTATTAATAACATATAAAATTTTACATAACCAGGCTCCACAGTATCTGAGTAAGCTGATTCAATCATACAAGCCAACACGTGAGCTCCGATCTCAAGGTGCTGGTCTACTCTTAGCTCCTAGAATAAATAAAATTACTGCTGGTGGAAGAGCGTTCTCCCACAAGGCTCCTCAACTTTGGAATAGCCTTCCAGTTACTGTTCGTGATTCTGAATCACTATTAATCTTTAAAAATAAATTAAAAACACATTTATTTAATCTTGCGTTTGATTAATCCCCTGTAGATAAAGATGTAGATCTCAGACTTGGCTGTGTTGGGGGGTAATCTCTGATCAGTGTATGCTGTCGTTTCACCTCTTCACCCACCTCATCATTAATGGGGGGGTGTGGCGCTGAAATGATGCTGTTCCGGGGCGCCATCTCAACTATGTAGAGTCTGCAGTATCTGCCTCTTTTAGTTATGCTGCTCTAGTCAGTGATGCCGGAGTCACATGCTGCACTGTGTCAATTAATTACTTATTAATTAAATGCCGTGCTTTATTATTAGCTTTAACTGCCTTCCTTGTCTGTTTCTTTTGAGGTGTGACTGGCTTCCTGGAGACCTTCATCCATGGCTCTGCTGACTAATACTGTATGGAACCTGACAAGGCGGTCCTGCAGGACGCCCCCTAATGGACTCACATATAGTTTTCCAGTTGTTAGTTTTTCCATTTGTTTAATATCTGTACATAGCTGTCCTACACTGTTGTTGCTGCCTGGCCGCTCAAGGTGGATGAGTCCCCCACTGAGTCTTGGTCCTCCCAAGGTTTCTTCCTTAAATAACAACATAAAAGGGAGTTTTTTCTTGCCACTGTCGCATCGGCTTGCTCTTTGGGGGTTTAAAGGCTTCTCATTCTGTAAAGCTGCTTTGTGACAATGTACTGTTGTAAAAAGCGCTATATAAATAAATAACTTGAACTTAACTTGAACTTGAAATGGGACGGCATATATCCTTCCCGGGTGGGTGCTGCGCTCATGTAACATAACATAGCCGATAGGGTTTTTTCTTCAGATAGGAATAAAAATTGACAATTCAGAGCCAAGGCCAGGCAGCAGACAGAATGGCCTAACCAACTGCCTGCGAACTGCCAGGAGTCGTCACCCACAATAACTAGGTTCCATACTATTAAGACAGTTATCAAGTATCGCAGTGAGCAAAAAACAAAAAGAGTCCAAAAAGTGTGCCAAAAAAAATCTCATTAATATCAATACAACCTCAAGTAATGTAAGAAACACTTTTAAGTTAAAACTTGGGTTATTAAACATTAGGTCACTGTCATCAAAATCAGCTCTAGTTCAAGAAATAATAACTGATAACATTCTAAACGTCTTTTGTCTCACAGAGACCTGGATTAGGGCCAATGAATACCTAGCATTAAATGATGCCTCTCCACCTGGTTATACTTATGCTCATAAACCACGTCTTAGTGGACGAGGAGGTGGAGTGGCTACGATCTATAATGAAAACATAAATGTAACACTTAATAATAAGTATGAGTCAAAATCCTTCTAAGCTCTTGTACTCAACATAAGCAGTTCATCTTCATTGAAGAATAAATCCAATCTAATGCAACTTATTACCATATACCGCCCTCCCGGCCCATGTACAGAGTTTATTAAAGAATTTGGTGAATTTCTCTCTAACATAGTAATCACATCAGACAAGGCCTTAATAGTCGGTGACTTCAATGTTCACTTTGAAAACTCACTAGACTCATTTAAATTAGCCTTTGACTCCATCCTAGAATCCATGGGCATTACTCAAAGTGTAGTTGGTAAAACACATTGCTGTAAACATACATTAGACTTAGTTTAATCACATGGTATTAACATTAAAAATGTAACTATTGTTCCACTATGTGAGGTCATCTCCGATCACTATTTGATAACCTACAATTTAGAAATTGATATTGATCCAGTCATTAAACCGCAATATGACGAAGCAATAGAGACATTCCCTCTACTGCTGTGTCATTCCTACAACATTTACCCGAATTAAACATTAAACCAGCATCAGGACCTGATGAACTTGAAAACACAGCGGAATACCTTAAACACGTGTTTTCTGCAACCTTAGACAGTGTCGCTCCACTTAAACTAAAAAGGATTAAAGATAAAAGACTCGTTCCATGGTTTAATGATCAAACACATGCCCTAAAACAATCCACTAGAACCATGGAGCGTAAATGGAGACAAACTAAATTATAGGTATTTAGGGTTGCATGGAAGGACAGTATGACTGAGTACAAACATGCACTCAATGCAGCGAAGACTAAATATCATTCTGAATTAATAGAGAACAACAAAAACAACCAAAGATTCCTCTTTAGTACCATTGCCAAATTAACTCGAAGTGCTACTGAATCAGATTCACAGATTCACTCACAGTTCACCAGCAATGATTTCATGAATTTCTTTAGTGACAAAATTGAAAACATAAGACTTAAATCTTCTAATGCATCGTGTAGCGTGACCAATAATCAACCCTCAATGATTTCTGAAAAATCTAGTGGTAGAGAAAATAATATAGTACAAGAGTTAAATACCTTTAACCCCATATCTGTCACGATAGTCTACCTCGGGCAGAAGCGGCGTGCGCATACGAGCGCAAAGCCGCCGTAAACACGCGCTGAAGGGAGCCAGGCACGCAGGTAACAGAAACGGTTTTATTTAAAGGTGCAGTACACCACAAAACAAGAGGTACAGAAAAGACTACGTGACGTAAAACAGACGACCAGCACCGGTGACAAAAAACAATGGACATATATACAAAACGACCCCAGACCATGTGCACAAAACAAACCAATGACAACACCGAGTTAATTAACGAAACTGATGAACTAATGAACGTTAATTAACTGAAAAACGGAACGAAACACAAAACAGGTGACAGGTGCCCTAGGCACCTGTTACATTACCCCCACCCCTGCGGTCGCGCAACGGGGGGACGCGACCAAGAGAAAAAAAACAGTCCCGGGAAGGGGGGGGGGGGGGGGTCCTCCGCCCTCCTCGAGCGGGGCTTGGAAGGCACCCTCGGGTGGACGCCCTCTGCGGGTGAGGCGTACCGAATGCCCTCTGGCTGCAAAGTCCGGAGGACGCCCACGGCGGATCAGAAATGGGCCACGCCCTCTGGCTGCGTGGTCCGGTGGACGCCCACGTCGGGCGCGGGGTTGGCCACGTACTCTGGCTGCGTGGCGCGGCGGGCGCCCCCATCGGACGAGGAGTGGGCCATGCCCTCTGGCAGCGTGGTCCGGTGGACGCCCACATCGGGCTAGGAGATGGCCACGCACTCCGGCTGCGTGGCGAGGCGGGCGCCCTCTGGCTGCGTGGTCTGGCGGGCGCCCACGTCGGACGAGGAGTGGGCCACGCCCTCTGGCTGAGTGGTCCGGCGGACGCCCCCTGGCTGTGTGGCGAGGCGGACGCCCCCTGGCGGCGTGGCGAGCGGCGTGCGACCCCTGCTGTTCGGGCTGGGCGGCGTGCGGCCCCTGGACCTCGGGCTGGGCGGCGTGCGGCCCCTGGACCTCGGGCTGGGCGGCGTGCGGCCCCTGGACCTCGGGCTGGGCGGCGTGCGGCCCCTGGACCTCGGGCTGGGCGGCGTGCGGCCCCTGGACCTCGGGCTGGGCGGCGTGCGGCCCCTGCTGCTCGTGCTGGGCGGCGTGCGGCCCCTGCTGCTCGTGCTGGGCGGCGTGACGCCCCCTGGGCTTCGGGATGGGCGGCGTGACGCCCCTGGGCTTCGGGATGGGCGGCGTGACGCCCCTGGGCTTCGGGATGGGCGGCGTGACGCCCCTGGACTTCGGGATGGGCGGCGTGACGCCCCTGGACTTCGGGATGGGCGGCGTGACGCCCCTGGACTTCGGGATGGGCGGCGTGATGCCCCTGGACTTCGGGATGGGCGGCGTGACGCCCCTGGACATCGGGATGGGCGGCGTGACGCCCACGGACTTCGGGATGGGCGGCGTGACGCCCACGGACTTCGGGATGGGCGGCGTGACGCCCCTGGACTTCGGGATGGGCACACGCGCTGGTAGGACCTCGGCGGGCACGCATGCTGGCTGGACCTCAGTGGATTCGCACGCTGGCAGGACCTCGGCGGGCACGCACGCTGGTAGGACCTCGGCGGGCACGCATGCTGGCTGGACCTCAGCGGGTTCGCACGCTGGCAGGACCTTGGCGGGCACGCATGCTGGCAGGACCTTGGCGGGCACGTATGCTGGCAGGACCTCGGCGGGCACGCACGCTGGGCGGACCTCGGCGGGCATGCACGCTGGGCGGACCTCGGCGGGCATGCACGCTGGGCGGACCTCGGCGGGCACGCACGCTGGCAGGACTTTAGCGGGCATGCACGCTGGGCGGACATTGGCGGGCACGCACGCTGGGCGGACCTCGCCGGGCACCTCGGGCTCGCCATCCTGCACACAAAACATGTAGACCCCCACCGCAATGCCAAAACACACAGACATCTCGGACATGGGGAAGACGGACTGGACACACGAGACCGGGGGACACGGATCCACATTTACCCCCCCGAGTGTTGACTCCGGTACCGCCCCCTCGCAGCGCGATCCAGACACAGCGCGGTCCGGCGCGGATGCGTCACGTGACTGCCCCGCAGAACACGTACCGCGCTCAGCAGCTGCGCGCACACGCTGCGTCTTAGCACCGCGCCGGCGCGCTCTGCGCCCGGATTTCGCCGCGGGGGGTTTAACAAACTGGACCGGAGCGTCCGTCCAGAACTCCTCAGAGTTGCGGAGGGTGCGTATGGGCAGAATATGCCCATACAGGTATGATTCGCCCTCGTCATCGGACACCTGAATAAGATCCAGGCCCTCCTCCGCACAGAGCGCAGCATACCTGTACCTCCACAACCATTCATCATCAGAGTCATAATCGTACATAGACATTACACTGATCGAGCCATCCTTACGGCTCCGGGACGGCGGACTGCGCATAGCAGCGCACTCGCGGACACAGCGGAACGCGCCGCGAGTACGAGGCTACACGGCCCCCGCAAAGAAAAATTTTAAAAAAGTGCTTACCTGGGCTCTGGACTCCCCAAATTTCCTTTGGCTGGTCGTTCTGTCACGATAGTCTACCTCGGGCAGAAGCGGCATGCGCATACGAGCGCAAAGCCGCCGTAAACACGTGCTGAAGGGAGCCAGGCACGCAGGTAACAGAAACGGTTTTATTTAAAGGTGCAGTACACCACAAAACAAGAGGTACAGAAAAGACTACGTGACGTAAAACAGACGACCAGCACCGGTGACAAAAAACAATGGACATATATACAAAACGACCCCAGACCATGTGCACAAAACAAACCAATGACAACACCGAGTTAATTAATGAAACTAATGAACTAATGAACGTTAATTAACTGAAAAACGGAACGAAACACAAAACAGGTGACAGGTGCCCTAGGCACCTGTTACAATATCTAAAAAAGAGCTTGTCTCATTAATTACACAATCAAAGACAACATCCTGTATGTTAGGCCCAATACCTACAAACCTGCTTAAAGACCTCCTACCAAATATTACAGAGCCTTTTATAAACATTATAAATTCATCACTTAAAATAGGCTATGTCCCCAAAAATCTGAAGTGTGCAGTCATTAAACCATTACTTAAAAAACCTTTAGATCCTCTAATACTGTCCAACTATAGACCAATATCAAACCTTCCTTTTGTCTCTAAAATCCTAGAAAAAATAGTGTTCAACCAGCTGAATCGCCATCTTCTAGCTAATAACGTTCATGAAGTTTTTCAGTCAGGTTTTAGGTCTCACCATAGCACTGAGACAGCCTTAATTAAAGTCGTTAATGACTTATTAATGTCCTCTGATAATAACCAAATCTCTTTTCTTGTATTATTAGATCTTAGTGCAGCCTTTGACACTATAGACCATAACATCTTAGTTGATAGATTAGAAAACACTGTGGGCATTACAGGATCTGCACTCCAGTGGTTTAAATCCTACCTGACAGATCGATATCAATTCACCTGTGTTAACAATCAATATTCTGATCTTGCTAAAGTTAAATATGGTGTCCCACAAGGGTCAGTTCTGGGTCCACTTCTATTTGCATTATATATGCTTCCATTGGGATCAATTATTCGTAAACATTGAATCAGTTTCCACTCATATCCAGATGATACACAGTTATGTTTCAGCTAACCCTAATGATGGTCGTTCAGTCAGTAAGCTCGAGGACTGCATCCATGATATTAAAATATGGATGTCAAAAAACTTCCTACTGCTAAATTCTGATAAAACAGAGTTTCTGATAGTTGGACCCAAGGACAAAATTAACAAAGCTTCTAACACTATGTTAAACCTTGATAACTCTTTAATTAGACCCAGTTCATCTGTAAATAATCTCGGTGTCATTATTGATTCAGATCTCTCCTTTACAAAGCACATTAGCAATATTACTAGAATTGCATTTTTTCACCTTCGTAACATTTCGAAGCTACGAAATATCCTCTCCCTCCAAGATGCAGAAAAACTAATTCATGCTTTTATTACCTCAAGGTTAGATTATTGTAATTCACTTCTGACAGGATGTTCTAATAAATCATTACATAAATTTCAACTTGTGCAAAATGCTGCAGCTAGAGTTTTAACTAAAACCAGAAAGTTTGATCATATCAGTCCTGTGCTATCTAACTTGCACTGGCTACCAGTTAAGTTTCGTATCGAGTACAAAATTTTATTGATAACATATAAAATTCTACATAATCAGGCTCCACAGTATCTGAGTGAGCTGATTCAATCATACAAGCCAACACGTGAGCTCCGATCTCAAGGTGCTGGTTTACTCTTAGCTCCTAGAATAAATAAAATTACTGCTGGTGGAAGAGCGTTCTCCCACAAGGCTCCTCAACTTTGGAATAGCCTTCCAGTTACTGTTCGTGATTCTGAATCACTATTAATCTTTAAAAATAAATTAAAAACACATTTATTTAATCTTGCGTTTAATTAATCCCCTGTAGATAAAGATGTAGGTCTTAGACTTGGCTGTGTTGGGGGGTAATCTGTGATCAGTGTATGCTGGCGTTTCACCTCTTCACCCACCTCATCATTAATGGGGGGGTGTGGCGCTGAAATGATGCTGTTCCGGGGCGCCATCTCAACTATGTAGAGTCTGCAGTATCTGCCTCTTTTAGTTATGCTGCTCTCGTCAGTGATGCCGGGGTCACATGATGCACTGTGTCGATATATTACCTATTAATTAAATGCCGTGCTTTATTATTAGCTCTAACTGCCTTCCTTGTCTGTTTCTTTTGAGATGTCCCCCGGCTTCCTGGAGATCTTCATCCATGGCTCTGCTGACGAATACTGTATGGAACCTGCAGGACGCCCCCTAATGGACTCACATATAGTTTTCCAGTTGTTAGTTTTTCCATTTGTTTAATATCTGTACATAGCTGTCCTACACTGTTGTTGCTGCCTGGCCGCTCAAGGAGGATGAGTCCCCCACTGAGTCTTGGTCCTCCCTAGGTTTCTTCCTTAAATAACAACATAAAAGGGAGTTATTTCTTTCCACTGTCGCTTTGGCTTGCTCTTTGGGGGTCTAAAGGCTTTTCATTCTGTAAAGCTGCTTTGTGACAATGTACTGTTGTAAAAAGCGCTATATAAATAAATTACTTGAACTTGAACTTGAACCTGTTCTTCTTAATCTTCTTATTATTATTCTTGCACGATTTTCTAGCTCTTTCTCGTCCCGCAGCTTTTGACGTAGAACATTTTGTAGTGTTGTAGTACCTGTAACCACTTACCACTTTGTGCTTTTTGAAGCAATTTGGAATATGGCTTTCATGCCACGCCCCTTTTTCGGAGCCTTTTTTCGTATTGACTTCCATTGAAAAAATTTTCAAAGCTTTTTTGTTGATTTTCACTCAGTCTTACAGGTTTTTCTTTCTTTTTTTTTTCTTCCTTTCCTCTAAATCTTAGATGTTCTAAGATCTGAGATTTGGAAGTTTGGCATGTTCTCCACATTAGGAAGTTTTTTTTAATTTCCAATAACTTTACAGGTTTTTATTTCTTTTTTTCATTTTTTTTTTGTCTAAATCTTTTTGCTTATCCTTTTGGTTAGCCACTGTCAGCCTTTGGAATTTTGGCATGCTCTCCACATTAGCATAGGTTTTGTTTTTTATTGTTCTTATTTTATTATGAAATAATAATTTTATTTTTATTGTTTTATTTTATGGCGGCACGGTAGCTTAGTGGTTAGCACGTTCGCCTCTCATGTTCTCCCTGAGTCTGCGTGGGTTTCATCCGGGTTCTCCGGTTTCCTACCACAGTCCAAAAACATGGATCAAGTCAATTAAGTTCTCCAAATTGCCCCATATAGAGTGTGTATACGTGCGTGTATGTGTGAGTGAGTGTGTGCCCAGCGATAGATTGGCGTCCTGTCCTGGGTGTATCTGCTCAGCGTCCGAAAAGTTCTCCCCTGGATTGACATGTGGAACCCCACCGTGACCCTAATAGAGGATAAAGCGGAAGATAATGAATGAATGAATGAATGTTTTATTTTATTATACTTTTTATTTTAATTATTCATTGTTTTGGTTAGCTTTTTGTTAACACTTGGAAGTTTGGCATGTTCTCCACATTAGCATTGTTAGCATTTTTTTTTTGTTTTTTAGTTTTTCTGTTTGTTTTTTTTTTTTTTTGGCAGTTTTTTTGCAGCAGCAGTCAGCCCTTCCAAGCCAACTTTAAAATTTGTGAACAAAATTTCCTTTCTAGTTATTATTATTATTATAAACTGAATAAATGATGAAAGCTTTGTTTAACTTCACATTAATGCGCTCTGATCATGTGACCCATGATCATCAACTGATTGCAATTTTTCTTTATTTCATTCAAATTTCATTATTTTAATTTTTACCTTTAAGACAACCAATTTGTCTCTTATTGCACATTCTTATTCCTTTTGTTTTTTTTTTAAGTTGCTTATTATACAGAGATAATGAGAATAAGTTCAGTGTAACTCCTCCTCTACTAAATTAGTAGAACAATTTCAAAGCAGCACCTTATGATATTAACATGTTCAACACACATGAAACAACAAATACTGTGGGATTTAATGGAGTTAGGTTTTTATAAGTCTGATACCTTTTCAAGCTTTTCATTTTCCTTAAAAATCTCTAAGGTCCGGTCCTCAAATTGTTGAAGGGGCAGTTTGAGACCCTCAATTAGTTGCAAAATTTGTTCCTTCTGCTCCTTTGCTGTTTTCAGCTCCATGTTGCACGTTCGCCTCTCAGCGCTAGGAATTCCCGGTTCGAATCCCCATCTGGGTGGAGTTTCCATGTTCTCCCCGTGTCCGCGTGGGTGTCCTCCGGGTTCTCCGGTTTCCTCCACAGTCCAAAAACATGGATCAAGTCAATTGAGTTCTCCAAATTGCCCCATATAAAGTGTGTATGTGTCCGTGTCTGTGTGAGTGAATGTGTGCCCAGCGATGGATTGGCGCCCTGTCCTGGGTGTATCTGCCCAGTGCCCAAAACGTTCTCCCCTGGATGGGCGGGGGGGCCGCGACCCTAATATAGGATAAAGCAGAACATAATAAAAGGAGGGATAAATACAGATTAAGATCTTTTGAAAATGTATAAATATCGTAAAAGTAATAATTATATATAAGTGCTGTTATTTATGAAATCACTCATTAGAAATGAGGTGTGCACAATTTGTCAAAGTCTCTGAAAACATTTTAGTGTTTGTTCAGTACATTTACATTACATTTGGACATTTGGTGGATTCTTTCATTCAAATTATCTTACAGTATCTCAACTTGGTTCTGAGTCAGAACACAGAGTTGGCACAGCATCATTGGAGCAATAATGGTTGAGGATCTTGCTCAAGGACCTACCTTGGTGTACACTGGGATTTGAGCCCACAACCTTCAAGCTCAACATCCTAACCATTGAGGTACCACTCCCTCCATTCAGTATAACTACATTTTATGTTTTTATACTTTGAATGAATGCATCTTAAACTCTGTCTCAGTTCCATCTGGGGGAAACAAAACAATCACAATAGGACTGAATTTTGCAGTAAGGTTTCAATATGTCGTGACGTTTTCCCAGTTTAAAGAATTGTATTACAATGCAAGCTTGGATTCTTACTAAATATTAATTCATGTGATCATATTAAACCTAAAAATTCAAACATTTTTTGAAAGGATTGCTGATTTTCTGCTCCGCGTGAATACTACACGTTATATTTTGGATACCCAGCAATCGTTAGTCCATTTGTAAATATTGAAATGTATTCCAGCGGTTTAACGCTTCGAAGTTCTACATTTGAACACTTTGTTTTAACAGAGCCATTAACTGTCGTTAGTATTTTTCAATCTATAATATGGATTTACCAGAAGCTCGTGCAGCTTCTGTTGGATGTGTCCAAACACCTTCTGAATTATAAACGTGAGAGTAAACATGTTTGCGCATCGCCAAAAAAAACACAGAACGAAACGACTGTTTTACTGTTTGCAAAGCGGTTATAGAGTGTAGAATGCCAGCTACTGGTCCCCATAGTAACACTTAGGGTGTGTAAGAAATAGGCTGTCTGTCTCTCTCTCTCCAGCACGCTTTCTCAGCCCCGCCTGCTAGTTCCACCTTCGCTTCCTCACCAGGTGCGGCTGATTATTCTGATGGGTCGGTTATCTCTATTTAAACCCTGCTTTCAGGCTGGATGGCGCGAAGTATTGTCCCTGGTTTCTACTACACATACCGATCGTTTTTGCTGTTATCTGATCTGTCTCTGTCCACTTCTGTTTGTGCTGTTTACCATCTGGGTGAGTGCGCGTCTATTTAAGCTTAGCGTTAGCTTCCGTGTACTCACTTCCTTGTTTAGCATAGCGTGTGTTTGTGTGCATGAGTGAGCGTCTGTGTGCGTTTGTGTCTGCTCCCAGAGTTATTTTGAGTTCATCTCCTTCTGTTTCCACCATTTCCCCTGTCCATTACTTTCAGTGTCCCGGGAGCATTATTGTTTATTGTTTGTCCTCACAGGTGAATCGGCTTTGGCCGGCTGGGGTGGAGTTTGCGCTCCGCTGGCGCGTCACCACCTGTGTGTGTTCGTCACTCAGTGTTCACTCTGTATACTAACTTTTCAGATCTATTTACTAACCCGCTCTCTATCGGTGAACTAACCCTTTCTTATCCAGTGTCTGCTAACCCTCTTGCTGTCTCCCCTCCCTGTGTTTGTTACAGGTCCGTTCAGGTCTGCTCGAGAGCGCATCCAGTTCACCGATCCTCTGTCTATATCACGTTCATCTCTGTATCTTCCTTCTGCGTGTGTTCTTGCCCCCTTACCCCCTTTCAGTGAAGGAGACGAGCATCATGGAGTACATCAGTGAGTCCTTGGCACAGGGGTTCATCCGGCCATCCAAATCCCCGGCCAGCTCAAGCTTCTTTTTTGTGCCAAAGAAGGACGGTACTCTTCGGCCATGTATTGACTACAGGGAACTCAACCGAGTCTCGAAGAGATACACCTACCCCATTCCGCTCGTCCCATCGGCTCTGGAACAATTGCGCGCCGCTAGGATCTTCACTAAGCTCGATTTGCGCAATGCGTACAATCAAACAAACCCCTCGCACACTCTCCCGCAGAGGTAGGCTTCCGGGCTCCCTCCCCAGCAGACCAAGGGGTCGCCCATGCCTTTCACCTCACCCGGATGCAGCGCCCTCCAGCCTTAGTCAACCTCTCCCTGTCACAGTGCGCCCCAGCTCCAGCCTATCTCCCGGTCTGTTTAGTCAGGACCCGTCTATTCCGGTCTCTCAGCCGCGTAGGCCCAGGGGTCATCCCCGAACCAGACCCCGTCCTGACTCCCGCCTGTCATCCGCCTCCCCTTCTGTTACGGGCAGAGCCACGCGTAGCGCCAATTCTCTTCCCAGCTCTCCCCGATTTGGTCCCGGTAGGCCGTCTCCCGTTGCCCCCAGTGGGGCCCCTTTGACGACCTCTTCGGGGGGGGGGGCTATGTAAGAAATAGGCTGTCTGTCTCTCTCTCTCTCCAGCGCGCTCTCTCAGCCCCGCCTTCTAGTTCCGCCTTCGCTTCCTCACCAGGTGCGGCTGATTATTCTGATGGGTCGGTTATCTCTATTTAAACCCTGCTTTCAGGCTGGATGGCGCGAAGTATTGTCCCTGGTTTCTACTACACATACTGAGCGTTTTTGCTGTTATCTGATCTGTCTCTGTCCACTTATGTTTGTGCTGTTTACCATCTGGGTGAGTGCGCGTCTGTTTAAGCTTAGCGTTAGCTTCCGTGTACTCACTTCCTTGTTTAGCATAGCGTGTGTTTGTGTGCATGAGTGAGCGTCTGTGTGCGTTTGTGTGTGCTTCCAGAGTTATTTTGAGTTCATCTCCTTCTGTTTCCACCATTTCCCCTGTCCCTTACTTTTAGTGTCCCGGGAGCATTATTTTTTATTGTTTGTCCTCACAGGTGGATCGGCTTCGGCCGGCTGGGGCGGAGTTTGCGCTCACCCTAGCCCGCTCCACTGGCTAGTCACCACCTGTGTGTGTTCGTCACTCAGTGTTCACTCTGTATACTAACTTTTCAGATCTATTTACTAACCCGCTCTCTATCGGTGAACTAACCCTTTCTTATCCAGTGTCTGCTAACCCTCTTGCTGTCTCCCCTCCCTGTGTTTGTTACAGGTCTGTTCAGGTCTGCTCGACAGCGCATCCAGTTCACCGATCCTCTGTCTATATCACGTTTATCTCTGTATCTTCCTTCTGCGTGTGTTCTTGCACTCTCCTTTTCACCCTATTCTGTGTTTCCTTAGAGTTTGTTATTTTGCCTACTAAAGGCCACCTCACCAGCTTAGTTCCTCTTTCTTCACACATAGCCAGTGTAGGGTTCTCTTACTACAGTGTTTCTATTATCTCTCTGAACCTCTGTTTATTGGTTTGTTCGTTTGCTCGGTGTTGTGCTCTGCCCAGGATCTCGTTCCAGGTGTCAGTCCTCATCCTGGTCCCCGGGCACCCGAAACCAGTTCGTCCTTGCTCCCTCCGTACTACCCTGCCTCTGCCTCATCACTTAATAAATAACCAGTGTTCTGCATATTCGTCTCCTGATCTCAGAACCCTTTGTGACAGGGTGTAAAATCTTAAACGTTTAAATTCCCAGTATGGAACGTTGGTTGAAAGCATCCCGTGCAGAATAGACTTTGAAGAATTTCACAGAAGAGGACAGAGATGATATTTAACCAAAAATATATGTGAACCTGAGCCCAAACATTTCCTCTACTTCATTTATTTAGCTTTTATACACTACATTTTATAACACACAGCATCTTGTGAAAACAAGGAAACTCCTCCACATCTGTTTACCACCAACCTTTTAAGCAATGCACACTGTAGTGGAAATTCATCATGTATTTTATTAATCCATTTTAGTGTTGGTGTGACATTTACAAAACTTCTATAACCTTGGAGAAAATGAGAGAAGTGATATGATGTAATGATGGAATGTGTTTGGAGGATGTTATTTCACAAAGCAGGTGCATTGGGAGCGGGGTAAGAAAGGTTCAGGTTCGAAGCCTCAAACCTCCCCTTTCTGGATGCAAACAGGTTGTGAAAAGTTGGAACCCATATATGGTATAGCTTCCTCTACCTGTGTTTTTTTTTTCCAAGTATCTGTTCTTCTTACATTATTATTGGACAGAAACTGTATTATCTATTTTTCCATTGGCTGTGTTTTTCATACGAATACTGTGGCTGAGCAGTCATGAGCTCAGAAGCTTGCAACAACCTCTATTAGGTTGTTTGTCTGGTTTCTCGATTTCTCATCTTAGTAAATCATTTTTTACTTTAACTTATTCTGTCATCTGATTATTTACCACCACAATTTAGCGCCATGAACAGGATTCCACTTACGAGGAAGAAGAGAAGCCTCCAAGAGAGCAAATGGGACTGGCCACCCCGCATCTCATCTCCTGATTTAGGAGTGGAGGACTTCTTCATTCTCGCGCTGGAATCACTGTTTGAAAAGAACCTAAGGTGGACGTGTGACAGAGTAAAAAAGTAAAAAATTAGATACATGTATCGTCTGTTCGACTGTGTATGCCAACAGTAAAACGTCTTTACTGTATGTATAGACGTAATCGTGCACTAGAACGCACAAGTGTGCATTCACCTATTGGACTGTGTATGCCAACAGTAAAAGGTCTTAACTGTGTGTATAGACGTAATAGTGTTCACCAGAACTTTTAAGAGTGTCTTGCATTCGCCTATTGGACTGTGTATGCCAATAGTAAATTATTAGCTGTAAGTTTGATGTGTATCGTTTGTTTACTTTTGGAAGTCAACAATGGGTCAGCAAAATTATATAAAACAAGGCTTGGTTTTCCTGGAGCCAGCAGTTCACTGTAATGTTATTCCTGGGGACCAATCATAGACATAATGACTAAGGAACACACTGATAGTTGCGTCCAAATTGGGGAATGGGTAAAATATTGTCATTACCTGCCCAAGGGAACCTTAAATATAGGAGAGTTTGTAATTTTTCATAAAGAATTGCAAAAACAACAGCGTAAAGTTTGATAAAGCTGCTGAAATGATTTAAGAAATAAAGCTAAAACACAAATCTGAACATTTTACATGGCAGCCAAACTGGCATGCTTATAGAAAATGAAGACAGAGAGCGCAAAAAGAGTTAGATAATCAAAAGATTCAGGCACGTAAAAACACACACACAGTAGTAAAACTAGTAGTGAAAGAGACTTACCTTGACGACACGGCCGACCACGGCCACAGGGGGCAGGCTTCTCGGGATGACTAGCATGAAAATCATTAATGAGTTGGGGATCCAATATGTCTGCGCTAGCTACCCAACTGTGTTCCTCGGGACCAAACCCCTCACAATCAACCAAGTACTGAATTGTGGAACCACGTCAACGAGAATCCAGCAGAGAGGACACCGTGAATACATCCGGAAATGATGCAGGCTGGGTGACTGTACCTTCTTGCAGAGCTGAATCCAGAGGACCAGTAACAAAAGGTTTAAGGAGGGATGTGTGGAAGACTGGATGAACACAATACTGAGGAGGTAGTTCCAATCGATATGATACCGGGTTAATCTGACGCAGTAACTTAAAAGGACCAAGAAATCTGGGCAAAAACTTGCGAGAATCTGAACGGCAACGAAAATCGCAGGAGTTGAGCCAAACTAAGTCCCCTGGAGAATAAACCGGGGCCTGACTACGACGTCGATTTGCAAAGGTCTTATTGCGACGCAAGACTTCGTCGATATGTTGATATGTTGACCGCCAAAGGAAAAAAACGAATCACCCGAGAAAAACAATCAATAAGAGTGACCACAATGAGAGTGACCAAGGACGCGAAGGCACCGGCAAGGGATTGAGCTTACCAGCGGGTAACACCTTAGGAATCTTACAAGCCGCACAAATAGAACTGGAGGAAACCACCTGCTGAACGTCAGAGTTTAAAGACTCCCACCAGTATTTACGTCAGAGAAGTTGAATAGTCCGGTCTAGGTGCAGTGGGTGGGGCTGCTAAGCGGTCTCACCACTGTCGCCTGGGCCTGCTCCCAACATTACACATAGACACTTAGGGTTTGGGCTGGAGTGGGGGTGCACGTCTCTGGGTCAGATCATGTGCTGACCTCCCCCTCCTCCCCCTTTTAATCGCACCTTAAAAAACAACAAGCATCAACAGCATATCTGGGGGTGGGGGTATGTGTGTGGGGGTCTTAAGCCGCTCCCCCGTTTCCCGTTATGCCGCTTGGGGTGGGGGGTAGGTGAATAAGGGGCAGTCCGTCTGGTGGGGGCGGGGGCAGTGGGTGTGCTGCGGGGCTTGGGGGGGTGGTGGGGGCGGGGCCGGTCTTCTGGCTTCCCTGGGCCTGTTTGGATTCTTGGATCATCGCCCTGGGCTGTGCGGTCATTCCTCTGGCCGGGCTTGTCGCCGGGGTCTGGCGGGCGCTCGGCGGGGGGTGTCTGCTTGGCTGTTGGTGGTGCTCGGCGGTGGTCGGGGGCGGGTCCTCACCGTGGCGGGGGCTTGCCCTGCCGGTCTGGTGCAGCCCGGGCTATGGGACGGCCTTGCGGGTTCGTGGCTTTGGCCGTCCCCTCCTCTCCACCCTGGAGAGAATGGGTTTACCCTCTGGGTCCGGATGTGGGTTTCCACCAATAGGGGGCGGACGCATGTCCTGGACCCAGAGTGTGTATAGAGTGTGTATGGGGAGTATGAGTGAGTGTGGCGTATATGTTACTGTATATGTTTACTTCGAATGAGTGGAGGTGAGTATGAGGGTGGGATGGTATGAGTGCGTTTGTGTGTGAATGTGTATTTGTCAGGCTGGGGCCTGGTCTGCTCCCTCTCCTGGGTCATCTAGGGTCCGCCTAATGGTGGCCCCCACCTCCGCATCGCATTCCCCTCCCGGGGGGGTTGTGCCCTTTGCCCTCTGGTGGGCTGGTGGCTCTCGGTTTCGGGGGCTGGGCGCCGGGGGGTGTGCTGGCTGGGCCTGGTGGCTGCCTGGTTGGGTTTGGGCCCCGTGGCCCCGGGGGGCCCTGGCTGGGGGGTGGCGCGCCTCGGGGTCCCGGGCCTCCGTGTCCATGGTCGGATCTGCTCTGGCGTGGCGGGTGCTGGCGGGGTCTGAGGGCTTGGGGCTGCTGACCCCTGGGCTCCGCGGGGGGCTGCTGGGGGCTTCCCTCGGCTCTCCCTTTGGGTCCGTTCGGGGGGTGGGGTGTGCGGTTGTCCCTGCATTGGGGCCCCTGGGGGCGCGGCGCCTGGGACCTCCGCGGTGCCTTTGGCCCTGGTCTTCCTGGTGTCTGCCTCGGGCCTTGGGGTCGGGGCCGGGGGTCCCCCACGGTCACTACTACAAATTCCCATTTGGCATTCCTATGGAAGAAATCTTTCATCTACTTGCATGCTCACAACTGCACACAAACAGGTGTTCAGATCCTGGTTTCTTAAAATTGTCTTTCTTTTCGTTAATTTATAAAATCAATTAAAAGAATAGTTTAAATAAATAAATAAATATATTTATACTGGAAATTGTAATTAATTTTAGTATATGAAGGTAAATGTAAGTATGGATGTGTGTGTATTTATTTATGTGTGTATATATGTATGTGTGTGTATGTGTATGTGTATATATATATACAGTATGTATGTATGTATATATGTGCGTATGGGCATATATGTACTTATGCGTAGGCGCGTATATGTATATGTGTATGTGTATGTATGTGTATATGTATGTGTATGTATGTGTGTATGTATGTATGTGTATATATGAATAGATATATATATGTATATGTATATATGTATATGTGTGTGTGTATGTATGTATGTATATATATATATATATATATATATATATATATATATATATATATATATATATTATTGTATTTATTTATTTATTTTCTTTTCTCTTTATTTATTTATTTATTTTTTTTCTTTTCTCTGTTTGTCTTTTCTTCTTTCCTCCCACCACTTTCGTATACCTCTTTTTTTTTCTTTTTTCCTTCTTCTTTTCTGTTTCTTTTTTCCATCTCCGTGGTTGCTGTACAGATATGATCCCCAAAAAAAATTACAATCAAGTTTTAAATATATACCAAGTGGAGCATCATGGAGAAATACCTGTATGCTCCACTTGTAAAATCAAAACTGTTGGGCCTGATTTAGACACTCAGACATCAATCCTGAGTTTCACAATGGCAGACAGGACACGGAGAAAAAAAAAAAAAAAAAAAAAAAAAAAAAAAAAAAAAAGAATAGTCCGGTCTACCCCCAGATGTCCTGCACACAACAAAGAATGAGCCCAGGTGATTAAGCGAGTACGGAAGGGTAAGGGTACAAACAGTAACCCAGAAGGGCAGTGGGGAGGAGCCGGACAACCCTGTAAGGCCCTCTCGATCTCGTGATCAAAATCCCAATGTATGGAATTCAGTAAACATGTCGCGGGAAGAATAGACGCCTCCTCCATAGACCCGCTACCAATACCCGGATGTAGACGGGAAAGGGCATCTGCTTGGAGGTTATGATGACCTGGTCGATAAGAGATGGTGAAATGAAAATTGTTAAAAAACAGTGACCAGCGAGACTGACGGGCATTAAGGCGTTTGGCCCCCTTAAGATATTCCAGATTCTTGTGATCAGTTATAACTACAAAGGGGTGGTTGGATCCCATTAACCAATGCCGCCGCTCTTCCAATGCAATCTTAATAGCCAGCAACTCCCTGTCCCCAATGCTATAGTTGCATTCAGTAGGAGACAACTTCCTGGACAGAAACGCCACTGGATGACGATGGAAAGATGACTCCGGTCCCTGAGAGAGGACAGCCCCCACCCCGTTAGAAGAAGCATCCACCTCCACGAAAAACTGAGAATCAGGATCTGGGTGGGCTAAAACGAGCCGACACAAAACTCTGGTTCCAGTGAAGGTGCTTAGGTTTCCCCCGTAAAAGATTGGTGAGAGGTAAGGCCAAGGAACTGAAACCACAAATAAATTACGGTAGAATACAGGGCCTCAATGAAGAATCCTTCTTGGGTATGAAAAAAAATCCAGATGCAACCGGGGATTTGGAATGCCGAATAATGCCCTGTTGAAGCGATTTTTCGATATATTCACGCATAGCCCTACTCAGCTTGAGTTAAGGGGTATGGACGAGGTAGTTTGGACCCCTCAATAAGATCAATGGCACAATCTGACACACGGTGAGGAGGAAGCGTGGAAAATGTGGAGGAACCAAATACCTGAGCCAGTTCCAAGTAGTCAGATTGAACTCCACAAGGAAGCTCCGGAAGGGTTTGGACCTTAGGGCGTGGCCTGGGCAGAGGGGGGTGCAGACAATGAGCGAAGCAATATGGAGACCAATTGGTAATATCCAGAGAATCCCAAGAGATGGCCGGATCGTCCCGCTGAAACCAAGGTAACCCTAAAATGAGAGGAAAGGAAGGAGAAGAAGAAACGTTAGATCCTCAGTGTGAAGAGCACTCACAGACAATTTACAAGACACTGTGGAATGTGAAATAGTACCAGGGTGCAGCAGGCGACCATCAGCGGAACTAACCCGGATGGAATGCGCAAATTTAGTTTTAGGAATACCCCAACTTATCAGCAAAAGCAGAATCCAAAAAATTCCCTTCAGCCCCAGAGTCCAGTAATGTAGTGGTAGAAATACATTTTTCTAAGAATGTTAAATTAACAGGCAGTAAAAATGGTTGTTGCAAATTGAAAGTGCTCACCACCACAGAATCCTGGGAAGAGGTAATGGCCCTAAGTCTAGTGGCTGAAACATGACCCCTAGTGGAAGGAAAAGTGGGACATTGGTCCAACAAATGATCATTTCCACCACAATATAAACACATCGTCCACGGATGCAACGACTCCTCTCACTAGCAGAAAGCCGAATAGACTCCACTTGCATAGGATTCTCCAAATCCACCGTAGAAGCAGTAGCTGCGGCAATGGAGCGCGGAAACGAGGACTGTCCCTTCTTACATTGCCAGAGTTGATCCAACCGAATAGTTGTAGTGATGAGATCGGAGAGAGACATGCCCTTGTCCTTTAAAAGTAGCTCCGCAGCAAGCTCCTTCCTTAATCCCGATCGGTAAGCTACCATAAGGGCCGGCTCGTTCCAGCCGCTATGAGCTGCAAGCGTCTGAAACTGGATGGGTGAACTTAAGCCTCACCCCAACTTTTTGGTAAAACTGCTGTTATAGTAGGAGCAGGTGACGTTCCTATGATTGAACGCAGCACTGAGGCATTATCTTGCTTTTTCACCTTTTTCTTCTCTCTTGATGCTGTCCTTTTAATCTTCTAGCTAGGGATTTAATGTGTAAGTTTTGCATTTCACTGGTTTTTCGGACAGGGGAATTGAAGTTTCGGCTCTAAATTATGCCACAAATTCCTACCAAGAACCCCTGTCTTTCTGGGTGTCCTTGTTTATCTTTATTAATGACAGGATTTGGATTTGTAGTAATAAACATGCAGAACTTCGATAACCACCACTGCACTGCTGGTGTCCTGGGTGAACCCATTGAAGTGGACATTCTGTCCGAATTTCAAGCTGACTCCATAACCAAGTTATTAATTCAGTACTGTCAGTTGCAAAACCAGCACGTGCTCTGTGGAGAGATGTCCACATTTATCTCTGAATGTAAAATTCACTCTGATTGGAAACCCAATCAGAATGGGAATATTGTTCTCATCTAAAAGGTACACAGGTTGCAGAATTTGCGTTTGTTTACTGCAACCTCAGACGTCTGTATGTTACCAAACCTGGTCATGACCATGCAAGCACTTGACCCATGTCCATTGGACTTTGTTGAACCATGGCTATGGGCCAAAGAAAAATATGATGTAGGCCTTATGAAGGGAGCTCCTGAATTAGTTATTAGCCCAAATTAGTTGTTACCAAAGGGGACTTTTGACTATGTGTTACTCAATATCCACTTGAAAAAAAAAGCATTTGATGGAATTACACCAGTGTTTAATAGTTTACTAGAGAGAGGCATCATTGTCGAGTGTCTTGACTCTCCATGCAGATCTCCTATTTGGCCTGTGAAAAAGACCTGTACCACAGGGGCTCCCCAGAAGTGACGTTTTGTACAAGACTTGCAAGCAGTAAATAAAGTCATACACCCCCGTGCACCTGAGGTTCCGGACCCTCACAGAAGTACCCTCACAATTTAGAGAACTAAATTGTTTATGATTTCTAATGGTTTTCTGTTAACGCTTTTTCAGTCTTAAAGTGCATAAATGCTCACAATTCTGGTTTACATTTTTATTTCAAGGGAAATCATACACTTTCACGCGTGTTCCACATGATTATGCTGAATCGCCATCGTTTTTCAATGCAGCACTGAAAAAAACCTTTCCAATTTTGTTTTTCCAGGAAACAGCGCAATATGTTGGTAATCTGTTGGTTTGTTATCCTAATCAGGATACCTGTACATCTGACACATTGGCTTTACTTCATTTCCTTGCTCAGAGTGATCACAACGTGTCAAAAGATAAGATTCAGCCTACTGTGGTTTATTTAGGTCATAACCTTAGTGAAAAGGGAAAGTCACCAAGTACAGAAGGCATTTCTGCAATACTGCAGACACCAAAACCAACCACAGCCTTTTGAAAGTAAAAGGTGGCTCTGCAAAATTCTGCAGTTCCACATGCAGTTTCAATGAATCTTACTGAAAAAAAACAAACTTCACACCTCAGTGTTGCCAGATGCACAGTTCTCAACACTGCTACCCTCTTGCCCACAGAGGAAGATGGTGAGCCGACCGACTGTCTTTATGTTCTGCACCTTGTTTGCATACCATGTGATGACCTCACTGATGTCCCTTTTAACAAATCCTAATCTTGTTCTCTTTGTAGACGGTTCCAGTCACAAGGATTCCACCGGAACCACACAAACTGGTTTTGCTGTTGTTACTATGTGTGACTCTGTGATTTCAGGTCGATTGCCTCCATCCTATTCCACTCAGGCTGCTGAGCTCGTGGCACTGAGAGAGGGCTGTAAGGCTTTATCTGGTAAATCGGTCACCATCTACACATAATCTAGGTATGCCTTTGGTGTGGCACACACTTTTGCAGCCCTCTAGAAACAGCATGGTTCTCTCACTTCGACAGGTAAACATATTGCACATCATAAACTCGTGTCAGCACTTCTGGATGCAACCCTTTTACCAAATTCTGTTGCTGTTGTACATATCCATGGACACACAAGTGCTAGCACTACAGAAGCAAAGGGTAATGCCCTTACTGATGCTGCTGCTAAAGCAGCCTCTCTACAACCCTCTGTGCATGCTCCTTGTGTACAGGCTTCAATTTTGCAACCACCCAGCATAACAGTCCCTGGCATTCAACGTTCAGCCAGGGATGTCAAACAATGGCGCGCAGCCAGTTGTACCTTTAATGTTACCGTTTGAACAGGCCCAGATGGCAAACCATGTTTACCCGCCACCTATTTCCCGTATTTTGCAAAAATGTCCCATGGGGTAGACCATTGTTCGAAGTGGGTACGACAGAAGCATTAAATCAAAACTGGTTTTGATTTAATGTTGGTTCTGTTTGTTTCAACACATATGCCCAAAATTTCACAAAGAAGTGTCATACCTGCTTAAAATCAAATGCAAAAGGTGCGGTTTCTTTTAAACACATGCATGGGCATGCAGAACCTGATATGCCATTAGATCATCTACAAATGGACTTTATTGAATTAACGCCATTCCAGAAAAAAGAAATATGTGCTTGTCATCATTAACATTTTCTCCAAGTGGGTGGAGACTTACTCTACGTACATCTAGACAGGACTCATTGACTGTGGCCAAAGTCCTATTATAGGGCTAAATTGGATAGAAACCCTCCCTTTGGTGTGTATGCATTATTAGACAGAGTGTCTAGCAGAACCAAATTGTCTCCCTTTGAAATACTTTTCGACAGACCACCCAACACTGGTTGTACCCTGAAAAAGGACACACTTACTACAGAAGATTATCACATGCAAAAGTATTGTACAACAATTTGTTCTGTTTTATCTGACGTGCGCAGGTGAGTAAAGGAAGGCTGATTATTGGCAAGGACCATTCCAGGTCTTCCTGACAACGTACACTGCTGTAAAAATCGCTGAGAGGGACAGAGAGCCCCTGCCCCAGAATAAAATCGTCCTGCATGCTGTCAATATATGTCTCAGATAATAACCCGTCGTGTTCAATACCAACTACTACAGGCATACACTTCTTATGACAAGCTACTACTAGAATACCAGGATGTGGAATTATTCCAAACAAACAATTTTATTTACTGTGATTAAATTTGTGTTTAAATGTTTTGTTTAAATGTTTTTCTGAGTGCTAAATCTATGAAATTGTCGCACAAAGTTTACATGTAACAATGGATGTTACTTTTAGGCTCATAATACTTTTAATGCTTATAATCCATGTTTCGAAATGTAACAAAGGGGGGGGGGGGAGTGTAGTGGAAATTCATCATGTATTATATTTTATTAATCCATTTTAGTGTTAGTGTGACATTTACAGACCTTCTCTACTTAACCTTGGAGGAAATGAGAGAAGCAATATGATGGGATGGAATGTGTTGGAAGGATGTTATTTCACAAAGCAGGTGCATTGGGAGCGGGGTAAGAAAGCGGTCGAATGTTTAAACCTTCCCTTTCCGGATGCAAACAGGTTGTGAAGGGTTAGAACCCATATATGGTATAGCTTCATCTACCTGTGTTAAGTATCTGATCTTCTTACATTATTATTGGATGGAAACTGTATTATCTAGTTTTCTATTGGCTGTGTTTTTTGTATGAATACTGAGGCTGAGCAGTCATGAGCTCAGAAGCTTGCAACAACCTCCATTAGGTAGTCTGTCTGGTTTCTCAATTTTGTAAATCTTATTAAATAATTTTTTACTTTAACTATTATTCTGTCATCTGATTATTTACCACCACACACACCACAATGAATGAAGAATACACTTTTGATTATGAAAACATTTATTTTCACATTAAAATGAGTAACAAAATCAAATTTACTACAGTTCATTATTCATTGGTCCTCCTTTTGATGTCAAAGCAGTCCTGACTCATTAAGATATGAATTCCACCAGACCCCTGAAGGTGTGTTGTGGTATTAGTTACATCTATATATAGATATACCAAGATGGCGCTGCAGACGGCGACTCTGGTCAGTAGCTCTCAACAGTACTGAAAAGGCTGTGGACTCCTACAATAATCTCAAAGGACTTGAAATGGGACCATAACATCAGCACCATCATCAAGAAGGTTTAGCAGCGGCTGTACTTCCTGCGTCTGTTGAGAAAGTTCAACATGCCCGTGGAGCTGATGGTGCAGTTCTACACTGCCACCACAGAATCTGTCCTCACCGCATCCATCACAGTGTGGGGAAGCTCAGCCACCAGACATGACACCCACAGACTGCAGCACCAAACATGACACCCATCATCAGGTCTGCAGAGAGAACCATCGGTGTAAAGCTACCCTCCCTACCAGACCTGCACATGGCCAGAACCAGGAAGCGGGCAGAGAACATCGTCCATGATCCATCACACCCTGGACATCACCTGTTCCAGTATCTTCCCTCAGGCCAGCGGTTCAGTCAGTTGAGGATCAAGACCTCCAGATTACGGAGAAACTTTTTTCCACCCGCCATCATACTAATGAACAGCTGAACATTAAAACAGAACTTCTGGACACATTCTCAACAACCTCAACCCTCTCAACCAGTCTTCTTCCATTCTCATCTATTTTAACTATCCATTACAGTATTGCACTAGCACTTTATTTTAAATACAATCTGCACAATTGCACAATTGTCATGTTTACAGGTGTGTCTGTGCGTGTGTGTGTGTGTTTTGTGTGTGTGCGTGTGTGTGTGTGTGTGTGTGTAGGAGGAATGCTAGCTTCGGTTTGTCTGTCACATATTGTGCACTGTGAGCTATTGTAACCAAATACAAATTCCTTGTATGTGTGAACATACTTGGCCAATAAAGTTTGATTCTGATTCTGATTCTGATCTATTTACTACCAACTTTTTTAGTTTTGCACAATAAACATCACAATAAATTAAGAATACACTTTTAATGGGCTGGTGAAGCCTTGTAAAAACTTGTAAAAGCATTTTGTCAAATTTTTTGCGAAAAGGTTAATTTTTCAATCCTTTGTTTGCACACAAACCCCCCTGCTGGTCAAAACTATTTCTGCCAAGAACAGGAATAAAAACTTCTCAATATGGTTTTGTTGTTCGTTAATCCATCCTTCCAGGAATCCATTTATTATTTCATATAATGTGGTTTTGATTTGTGAAGATTGTGCTTCATTAATTAATTAATTCATTCATTATCTCCCGCTTTATCCTTTATTAGGCTCGCGGTGAGGTTCCCCATGCCCATCCAGGGGAGAACGTCTCAGGCGCTGGGCAGATAGACCCAGGACAGGGCGCCAATCCATCACTGGGCACACACACAGACACACTCTATATGGGGCAATTTAGAGAATTCAATTGACTTGATCCATGTTTTTGGACTGTGGGAGGAAACCGGAGAACCCGGAGGAAACCCACGGCGACACGGGGAGAACACGGAAACTCCACCCAGATGGGGATTCGAACCGGGAATCCCTAGCGCTGAGAGGCGAACGTGCTAACCACTAAGCCACCGTGCCGCCCCGCTTCATTAATTTTTATTTAAAAATAATATTTTTCCTCACGGTGGCTTAGTGGTTAGCACGTTCGCCTCCTCCCACAGTCCAAAAACATGGATCAAGTCAATTGAATTCTCAAAATTGCTCCATATAGAGAGTGTATGTGTGTGTGAGTGTGTGCCCAGCGATGGATTGGCGCCCTGTCCTGGGTCTATCTGCCCAGTGCCGTTCTCCCCTGGATGGGCATGGGGAACCCCACCGCGACTGTAATAGAGGATAAAGCGGGAGATAATGAATGAATGAATGAATATTTTTCCTACACATTTTATATTAAAGCTCCTCAAAGCTCTTGATGTTGTAGGACGGTCTTGGCTGACACGCCTTTTCAACATTGTGGGGGCAGTGCCTCTTTTTAAAAATGGGGACTGTAGGATGTGTTTCAATTACAGGAGAATTACACTTCTCAGCCTCCCCGGCAAAGTCTACGCAGGGGAACTGGAGAAGAGAGTCCAACTGATAGTCAAACCTCGGATTCAGGAGGAGCAGTGCGGGTTTCGACCTGGTCGTGGAACACTGGACCAGCTCTTTACTCTCTTTAGGATCATGGCTCCTTTCTACGGGCAAGTAGACAGACATTTGTGCATTATCACTCTTTTTGTAATTTACTAAGCAATTGTATTTCAGAAAACATTATTATTATTATTATTATTATTATTATTATTATTATTATTATTATTATTATTATCTACTGAATACTTTATAAGATTTTGGTTTAACTTCATAATAATGCTCTCTGATCACCTGACTCAACAGATAATCACAATGTTTTTATTTATTTAATATTTTTTAACTTTGAAGTCAACCAGTTTGTCCTTTTCTGCACTTATTTTTGCCTTTTTCTTTTCTTCCAAGTGATGTTTGTTGTCTTCCAATATCTGCATTTTACATATATGAAAAAGATATATAAAAAAGTGTGGTGTTACCCTTTAATTAGTAAAACTATTTCAAAGCAGCACCTTATATTCTTAACATGTTCAACATACATTACTGGATATAAATGAGTGGAGTTTTCTGACACCATTTCAAGCTGCTTATTTTCATTCTGAATCTCTATACTTACAGTGGGGAGAACAAGTATTTGATACACTGCTGATTTTTCAGGTTTTCCCACTTGCAAAGCATGTAAAAGACTGTAATTTTTATCATAGGTACTCTTCAACTGTGAGTGATGGAATCTAAAACAAAAATCCAGAAAAATACATTGTATGATTTTTAAATAATTAATTTCCATTTTATTGTGTGAAATAAGTATTTGATCATCTATCAACCAGTAAGAATTTTGGCTCTCACAGACATGTTACTTCTTCTTTAATAAGCCCTCCTGTTCTCCACTCATTACCTGTATTAACTGCACCTGTTTGAACTCGTTACCTGTATAAAAGACACCTGTCCACACACTCAATCAGTCAGACTCCAGCATCTCCACAATGCCCAAGACCAGAGAGCTGTGTAAGGACATCAGGGATAAAATTGTAGACCTGCACAAGGCTGGGATGGGCTACAGGACAATAGGCAAGCAGCTTGGTGAGAAGGCAACAACTGTTGGTGCAATTATTAGAAAATGGAAGAAATGCAAAATAACGGAAAATCTCCCTCGGTCTGGGGCGCCATGCAAGATCTCACCTCATGGAGCATCAATGATCTTGAGGAAGGTGAGGAATGAGCCCAGAACTACACGGCAGGACCTGGTCAATGACCTGAATAGAGCTGGGACCACAGTCTCAAAGAAAACAATCAGTAACACTCTACGCCGTCAAGGATTAAAATCCTGCAGTGCACGCAAGGTGCCCTTCCCCAAGCCAACGCATGTCAAAGCCCTTCTGAAGTTTGCAAATGACCATCTGAATGATCCAGAGGAGGAATGGGAGAAGGTCATGTGGTCTGATGAGACAAAAATAGAACTTTTTGGTTTAAACTCCATTCGTCATGTTTGGAGGAAGAAGAATGATGAGTACAACCACAAGAACACCATCCCAACTGTGAAGCATGGCGGTGGAAACATCATTCTTTGGAGATGCTTTTCTGCAAAGGGGACAGGACGACTTCACCGTATTGTGGGAAGGATGGATGGGGCCATGTATCATGAGATTTTGGCCAACAACCTCCTTCCCTCAGTAAGAGCACTGAAGACGGGTTGTGGCTGGGTCTTCCAGCATGATAACGACACAAAACACACAGCCAGGGCAACTAAAGAGTGGCTCCGTAGCAAACATCTTAAGGTCCTGGAGTGGCCTAGCCAGTCTCCAGACATGAATCCAATAGAAAATCTTTGGAGGGAGCTTAAAGTCCGTGTGGCCCAGCGACAGCCACGAAACCTGAAGGCTCTGGAGGAGATCTGTATGAAGGAGTGGGCCAAAATCCCTGCTGCAGTGTGTGCAAACCTTGTCAAGAACTACAGGAAACGTCTGATCTCTGTAATTGCAAACAAAGGTTTCTGTACCAAATATTAAGTTTCTTTTTCTGGTGTATCAAATACTTATTTCACACAATAAAATGGAAATTAATTATTTAAAAATCATACATTTTTCTGGATTTTTGTTTTAGATTCCATCATTCACAGTTGAAGAGTACCTATGATAAAAATGACAGTCTTTTACATGCTTTGCAAGTGGGAAAACCTGAAAAATCAGCAGTGTATCAAATACTTGTTCTCCCCACTGTATGTCCTCTGACTTTTGAAGGTTTTGTTGAGACCCTCAATTTTTCTCCTTTGATGCATTTAATCCAACTGAAGCTGCTTTTATTTAAAATTAACTTTATTTTACTGATTATATATTAAGGTCAGGCGGCACGGTGGCTTAGTGGTTAGCACGTTCGCCTCTCAGCGCTAGGGATTTCCGGTTCGAATCCCCATCTGGGTGGAGTTTCCATGTTCTCCCCGGGTCTGCTTGGGTTTCCTCCCACAGTCCAAAAGCATGGATCAAGTCAATTGAATTCTCAAAATTGCCCCATATAGAGTGTGTCTGTGTAAGTGAGTGTGTGCCCAGCGATGGCTTGGCGCCCTGTCCTGGGTCTATCTGCCCAGCGCCCGAGACGTTCTTCCCTGGATGGGCATGGGGAACCCCACCGCGACCCTAATAGAGGATAAAGCGGGAGATAATGAATGAATATATTAAGGTCTGTGATATGTATTCAAATGTATTTTGTATATTTATAAATATGGTAAATGAAATCCTATATTACTATACTATTATTACCACAAAATGAAAGAGGGAAGAGAAAGCAGAAAACGATAAACTGGTTGTCTTCAAGGTGAAGTGAAGAACTATTGCAATCTGTTCCTATAGTGATTATCTGGTGGGTCACATGATCAAAGTGCATCAATGTGAAGTTAAAAACCTGAAATTTATTTTTACTAAACAAACCCTCACAAGTTTTCAGAGGTTTTGACAAATTGCTAATGCCTCATTTCTAATGAGTAATTGACATGAAAGCAGCACTTACAGTACAGTGGGTGTAATAATTATTGAACACGTCACCATTTTTCTCAGTGTATATATATTTCTAGAGGTGCTACTGACATGAAATTTTCACCAGATGTCGGTAACAACCCAAGTAATCCATACATACAAATCAAAGAAATCAAACCATAGATGTCCAGAAATTAAGTTATGTGTAATAATTATGTGTGGAATGGCACAGGGAAAAATTATTGAACACACTTACTGAAATTTATTTAATACTTTATACAAAAGCCTTTGTTGGCAACGACAGCTTCAAGACGCCTCCTGCATGAAGAAACTAGTGGCATGCATTGCTCAAGTGTGATTTTGGCCCATTCTTCCACACAAAGAGTCTTTAAATCATGAAGGTTTCGTGGGCCTTTTCTATGAACTCTAATCTTTAGTTCTTTCTATAGATTTTCTATTGGATTCAAGTCCAGTGATTGGCTGGGCCATTCTTGCAGCTTTATTTTCTTTCTCTGAAACCAATTGAGAGTTTCCTTGGCTGTTTGTTTGGGGTCATTGTCTTGCTGCACCAGGTGTGCAATTAAGCGCCCCCAACCTCATCAACCTTTGTCCCAGCCTAAACACCGGTGCCGGCGCAGCCGCCAAGGCAGAGCTAAACCTCCCCAGCTCCATTGAGGAGGGGGGGGTCCTCTCTGCAGTATCCGCACCCTCAGCTGTCCCTGTGGAGTGTGTGGGGTCTGGGGAGAGTGAATGTTTTGGTGTCAGTGGGGTGTTTTGATGTATGTAGGGTGTCTGAGGGGTGTGTTTATGTTGGTGGTGATCCCCAGTGTCATCCTTCTCCCGCATGTGGCCCTGAAGTCCCTGATAGTGTTGTGTGTGATATTGTCTGTCATGTGTGTGCTGGGATACTGGCAGTTGTGTTCTGTATCCAGGAGGTAAAGGAGGGGAGATGGAGAACGCTAACACAGTTCCAGCACCTTATAGCATTCAGGAGGAGCAGCCCGTGGTTCCGGAGCCCTCCACTCTGTTCCAGGTGTCCTCCGTGCCGGACCAGTTGCCCGCTGATGTTCAGGATGAACATTCCTCGCTTTTGTACCTGGTGTGTCCTGAGCCGGACAGCCATTCATCCGTGTGTGCCCGAGTCAGCCCTGCGTCCATGTGTGCCCGAAACAGCCCTGCGGTCACGTTCTCTGAGTTCCCTCCAGTGCCAGAGCCCGCTGTATTCCCGCCAGAGCCCACTGTAGTCCCTCAAGAGCCCACTGTAGTCCTTCCAGAGCCTACTGTAGACCCTCCAGAGCCCGCTGTAGCCCCTCTCAAAAGGCCCGAGCTTCGCCTTCGCGCCCTCCAGCGCTCCGCAACCTTTGCACCCTCAAAAAGCTCCAGCGCTCCGATGCCTTCGCTGTTGGTATAGTGTTTTTAGTGTGATGTCTAGTGCCATTTGACCTCCAAACATGATGTGTATTATGGCATTTAAAGAGTTAAATTTTGGTCTCATCTGACCAGACTATATTCTCCTAGTATTACACAGGCTTGACTAAATGTTGTGCCGCAAACTTTAAACGAGCTTCAACATGCTTTTTCTTCAGCAATAGAGTTTAGAAAAATAACACTTAGCAAAAATCCTGATTAAATCCTGTTTATTTGTGTTATAAAGTCCTTTTCTATTGCCATCAAAGCTAGTGTCGACAGTCAAATCATATATTTTATAAGATTTAATAGATTAAAAATATCTGCTCATCAAAAATACTCTCTAATCAGAGGCTGTGAATACACTGACATAACATTAGCCTTCTAGAAGACTTAGTGTTGAGTACTCAGGTCGATCAACACTTATTTAATGCTACCGGGCCAGTAAAATTTCTTCTGAAGGCTTAGGCAGAAAATTAAAAACGTGGAAACCAATAATGCTGAAATGTCATTGTGTCATGCAGCCTACCTCTGAACGCAATAACTCCAATTCCCATAATCCACTTCAGCATGAAGGTTCCAATACCACGCCCCTTCATCGCTCGGGTTCACCAAGGTGTGGGTAATTACTCGTGGTAATTACCCACACCTGGACTATATATACTTATGGTTCCCAGTTCCACGTCGCGAAGTATTGTTATCTTGTGTGACTTAATGAGCGTTATCTTGATTTTTGCTTTACCCGTTATTTGTACTTTCCGCCTGTTTCCCCTGACTCTTTTGGATTTGCTTGTTTGGATTTGTCACATACGTAGATATACATGGTATTGCCAGCAGTGAAATTCTTTCCTGACTTCTACACATAAAGTTAAAATTTGTTTAAGAGGATAAGAAAAATAGAATAAAGATAAAATAAAAATAAAATAAAATTTTACTATGTGTAATGAGTCTGGCTCAGAGAGAACAGAGGAGACATTGATGCAAAACAACTTTGGTTTTATTAAACCAATCAAACAGCGGCGACCGAGTGGCACGTGACTGAGTAGGTGATCGGCAGAGGGATCACTGGAGCACTCGCTGCACGTGCGTAACTTGAGTACCAGGACTGGCAGCGAACCTGGTATCAAGCAGAAGAGAGGAGAAGAACACAAACCAACACCAAACACAAAATATAAACACCGGCGAATAGATTAAACAAAGAGAGTGGAAAATAGTGTAAAAGGAGGAGCTAAAAAGAACAGGAAAAGTACAGAGGAGGTGAAGTGCTGGATGAGGCGGTAACCAGAGAGAACCTAGGGTGAACGACGGGGAAGGAAACACACCGATGGGGAACTGGAACCGGGAGACAGAGGAGTGGTTAGTGAGAGTTGGGTTAAATGTGTTATATACACCGACAGTGGAGATATTAGTAAGTAAAAGTGAGAATGTGTTAGGGAGGCTATACATAAAAGACGGACACGAACTTTCCTTCCAAACACCACATGCACACAGGAACCTAAACTAAGGGAAGGAGAGAAAGGACGGGGACAAGGGAAAGGGAGAGAGGGAGGAAGAGAGGGCGGTAGAAGCGGGGAACACGCTACTACTAAACCACACTCGAATTTGCACTCACACAACAGAGACCAAACACGGAAGCAGACACATATAAAGAAAGCAGGGAATATCACTCGGATAGCGCTCGGTATGACGTGGGACGATCAATACTTCGCACCCGACCAGCGAAACAGGAAGCCTTATAAAGGAAAGACAGAACCCGGAAACATTGAACCTCACCTGGTGCACAGAGAGCGCACGCTGATTAGAAGGCGGGGCTAGGGGAACATGCTGCAGCGCTGCGGTCTCTGACACTATGTATTTACACTGTGCAAATGAAATTTTTAAAATAAGAGAACTGTACAATTATGGCACTAATAGATATGAACTAAAATGGTCTTAAAAGTTAAAAGTTATAATCAAAGTGAGTTGTGCTATTATGTGCAAATAATGCAGTGCAGGGTTAAAGGTTGTTTTAGTTAATGAAGGTGTTGTGGGTGGGATTATGTCCATTTAGTCCGTTGGGAAGAAGCTCATCCTCTCTGTGTTTGCCTTCAGGACACAAAACGCCGTCCTGATGGTAATAGAGTGAAGATCTTGTTGTCAGAATGACTGAAGTCTTCCACAATCTTTTGGGCTTTGGACCAGCACCGCTTCCTGTAGATGGTCTGGAGGTCTGGAAGTGCTACTCGGATGGTGTGTTCGGCCAAACGTACCACCTTTTGTAGTGACCGCTTGTCCAGATAGGTGCTGTTCCCGAACCAGGTTATGATGTTCCCTGTTTCAGGCCCCTACACTCCCTTCCTTCTTCAATCGAGTCTTGGGGCGAGTCGCCCTGACACGCTCACCATCATCCTTAAATCAGTGCCTGAAAATATTTATCAAAAGACATAAAAAAAATATTTTTCTCACAGGATGCTTTCGACGGTGCAGAAGTAGAAATTCTGAAGGACCTTGGAGGACAGCCTGAAGTCTCGTAGACGTCTAATGTGGTAGAGACACTGTCGAACCTTCTTTGTCAGTTTGTTAATGTGGCAGGACCAAGATAGTTCCTGCGCGATGTGAACTCCAAGGTACTTGAAGCTGTCTACCCTTTCTACTGCAGCACTGTTAATCTTCACAGGGTGGAAGCTCCTCGTCTGTTTCTTGCTGTAGTCCACTATCAGCTCCTTAGTCTTGCTGACGTTGAGTTGGAGATTATTATCCTGGCACAAGGTCTCCAGGTGTGTTATCTCCTCCATGTAGGCCCTCTCATCGTTGTTGGAGATCAGAGCTACTACAACGGTGTCGTCAGCAAACTTAATGATGGTTGTGGAGCTGGAGGTGGCCACACAGTCATAGGTGTATAATGAGTACAACAAAGGACTCAAAACACATCCCTGACAGAGGTTCTGACAGAGGTAGGGGTGTCAGGTAGTTCGCGATGGAGGTTTGAAAAAAACCTTTTACAGCACAGTATCGTACTTATACACTTATATACTGTACATGCGCACGCACACATTTTCAAACACACAATGTGATTAATTCTGAATCGCGATCTCTATCCGTGTGCAAGCGAACAGTCTGCCCCCCACCCCCGTCCCCGTCTCTCACGCTGTTCCCAAAACCGGCACGTGGCCACGCCTCTGTGTGTAAATCCAAACGCGCTGCCTCGCGAATCATCTACATTAGATAGTTTCTGTTTGTGTTTTTGCACTTTATTTGACTGACAAGATGAGTGAAGGACTTTAGCCCCAAAATAATTTAAATACCACTTTCATTTAGAGTGGGAGGATGAATATTTTTTTACAATGTCAAAAAATGCATGTTTGATTTGCCAAGTAGCCATTGCACTTCCAAAGAGGTTCCAATGTCATGCTGTTTGCTGGAATGTGTTTAATAGAAGAGCAATTTCTGTGAATATGGCAATCTGAAGCCGTCTTTTCTATGCTGATTCAACAATACTAACATGATGTGTGTAAACAGGTTTCAATATAAAGACCTAAAAATAAAGGTAAACCCTGGTAGATCTTGGTGACCTGTCCAATGGAGAAGTAGATCTCGGGCCAGAAAAGTGTGGGCACCCCTGCTCTAGTACTTCCTTTTTGGGATATGTTATAAGACATGAGGGAGTGTACATGGACAAGTGAAAAATCACCGCAGTAGTAGCTCCATTGTTAAAACATCCTGATCCTGAGCGTGATTATGTTGTCGAGGTGGATGTGTCGAATAGCGGTGTAGAAGCCATTCTATCTCAATGAAGCGGAACACCCGAAAAACTATCCAGTGGCATATTTTTCTAAGAAACTCTCCCCAGCAGAACGGAATTATGGTATTGGAGATAAGGAATTGTTGGCGCTGAAACTAGCTTTGGGGGAGTGGCGTAAGTGGTTGGAAGGGGCCAATTTCCCTTTTTAGTTTTTACCGACCAGAGAAACTTAGAATATCTTAGAACATCCAAACATCTAAATGAGGGGTGCCCAATACATTGATCGTGATCAGGGGTGTCAGGTAGATCGCGATGGAGGTTGGAAAAGAATGTATCAGCGCTTTTTTACAGCACAGTATCGGAAGCACTTATACACACGCACGCACACATTTTACATTTTCACACACACACACAATGTGATTCATTTTGAATTGCGATCTCTATCCCTGTGCAAACGAAAAGTCTGCATGCACTCTGGCTGTTCCAAAAACCGGCACATGTCCGAATCACCTACATTACATAGTTTCTGTTTGCGTTTTTGCACTTTATTTACTGACAAGTGTGAAGGATTTTGCTCCAAAAGAACAAAAATGTTTTACTTTCATTTATAATGGGAGGTTGAATATTTTTTTACAATGTAAAACTCAAAATGCATTTGCTTGATTTGACAAGTAGCCATAGCACTTCCATTGTGTTTGGTTGTACTAAAACCAAGTTTTTGCCATGCTGTTTGCTGGAATGTGTTTAATAAAAGAGCAATTTCTGTAAAACAAAAGCAATCTAAAGCTGTCTTTTCTATGCTGATTAGACAATACTAACATGATGTGTGTAAACAGGTTTCAATATAAAACCCTAAAAAAAATGATCAACCCTGGTAGATCTCGATGACCTGTCCAATGGAATAGATTAGATCTCGGGCCAGAAAAGTGTGGGCACCCGGCGGCAGACATCCTGGACCCTGTACTCATCGACGAGTTCCATCGGCGCCACCCTCCCTTGCCAGCTCCACGATCCAGAGGACGTCCTAGGGCACGGTAATATGTTCCCTCTAAACGCAGGAGGGCTGCTAGGTTTGTTCGGCCTCAGGTTTGACACACTTCGGACTCTTGGGGGGGTGGTGATGTCATGCAGCCTACCTCTGAGCGCAATAACTCCAATTCCCATTATCCGCTTCAGCAAGAAGGTTCCAATACCACGGCCGTTCATTGCTCAGGTTCACCGGAGTGGTAATTACCCACACCTGGACTCCCGTCTATTTATACTTCCGGTTCCCAGTTCCATGTCGCGAAGTATTGTTATCTTGTGTGATTTACTGAGCGTTATCTTGATTTTTGCTTTACCCAGTATTTGTAGTTTCCACCTGTTTCTCCTGACTTCTCTTTTGGATTTGCCCTTGTTTGGATTTGTAGCTAATAATCTTTTATTCTGCATACATCGCTTGTCCTGAATGTACTAGTGCATTACACATTGATTAAATGCTGTAATAAGAAGATTCAGGTCTGATAGCGATGTGACCAGGGAAACACTGAGAAACGAAGATGATAAAGCATTTGAAATCATTTAATAAGAATTCATGGACAAAATATAAGTGACCTCAGTCTATGATTCAGATATTTTTAGGCCTCAAAGGCCTGTCAAGGGTATGAGGGGTCCTTCTTTTGGATGTTCTTGGGGATGATGTTCTTCCTGCCATCTTGCAGTAGCATCTAAATCTGTTACTGACCACTGCTATTCTTTGTTGTTTCTGTCCTGTGGTGGAACAAAAACATAAAAATGACAGAGGAGAGAATAAAACTGACTGCCATTATAAGGGTCTTCAGAGTTCCACATCCGTTTGACAATATCCCATTAAACTCCTCATTAAAGAAATGACAGGGTTTAAGTAGTGTATAATAAAGAAAGAGTGAGGTTAGACCTTTTGCAGCATCTGATATTTGTTGTTGTCAACAAGTGACTGCTCCACATTACTGAGGGAGACCACCTCCACCTACAGCATACAGACATTGGAGAGTTTAAACCATTAGTAAAACACACAGCTTGTCTTAATCACAAATTGATGGAAGAAGAATTATAACTAATTAGAATTATAATCCAGTGGACTTTGATTAAAATTTCAAGTACCTCGAACAGGTCCAATCCCTTCCTTTCTTTGTGAACATTAATGGACTGTACATTGGCCTGATTAATGTCTTTCACCCTCTGCAGAATTCACATATCAAAAAAGAAGCAGTTGTTGGACATTTTCATCCAAATTTGTATGATATACTGTATATTCAAACATCCAGTGATAAACATCCCCTTGACAATATCCCATTAAACTCACCATGAAAGAAATGACAGGGTTCAATGAGTGTAAAATAAATGAAAAATGAGGTTATACCTTTTGCAGCATCTGATCTTTGTCAACAAGTGACTGCTCCACATTACTGAGGGAGTCCACCTCCACCTACAGCATACAGACATTGGAGAGTTTAAACCATTAGTAAAACACAGCTTTTCTCAATCACAAATTGATGAAAGAAGAATTATAACTTTAATTAGAATTATAATCCAGTGGACTTTGATTATAATTTTAAGTACCTCGAAAAGGTCCAATCCCTTCCTTTCTTTGTGAACATTAATGGACTCTGCTTGGGCCTGATTAAGGTCTTTCAGCCTCTGCAGAATTCACAGATCACAAATGAAGCAGTTGTTGGGCATTTTAATCCAAATTTATATGATATACTGTATTTTCAAACATCCAGTGACATACATCCCTGTGACAATATCCCATTAAACTCACCATGAAAGAAATGACGGGGTTCAATGAGTGTAAATTAAATGAAAAATGAGGTTATACCTTTTGCAGCATCTGATCTTTGTCAACAAGTGACTGCTCCACATTACTGAGGGAGTCCACCCCAACCTACAGCATACAGACATTGGAGAGTTTAAACCATTAGTAAAACACAGCTTTTCTCAATCACAAATTGATGAAAGAAGAATTATAACTTTAATTAGAATTATAATCCAGTGGACTTTGATTATAATTTTAAGTACCTCGACCAGGTTCAATTCCATGCTTTGTTTGTGAACATTAATGGACTCTGCTTGGGCCTGATTAAGGACTTTCAGCCTCTGCAGAATTCACAGATCACAAATGAAGCAGTTGTTGGGCATTTTTATCCAAATTTATATGATATACTGTATATTCAAACATCCAGTGATATACATCCCTTTGACAATATCCCATTAAACTCACCATGAAAGAAATGACAGGGTTCAATGAGTGTAAAATAAATGAAAAATGAGGTTATACCTTTTGCAGCATCTGATCTTTGTCAACAAGTGACTGCTCCACATTACTGAGGGAGTCCACCTCCACCTACAGCATACAGACATTGGAGAGTTTAAACCATTAGTAAAACACAGCTTTTCTCAATCACAAATTGATGAAAGAAGAATTATAACTTTAATTAGAATTATAATCCAGTGGACTTTGATTATAATTTTAAGTACCTCGAAAAGGTCCAATCCCTTCCTTTCTTTGTGAACATTAATGGACTCTGCTTGGGCCTGATTAAGGTCTTTCAGCCTCTGCAGAATTCACAGATCACAAATGAAGCAGTTGTTGGGCATTTTTATCCAAATTTACATGATATACTGTAGGGGTGAGCTGCAATATTCGCTGATTCGACGATTCGATATGGAGAACCGTAGTTGACTATGAACCTCATAGTCGAATGTACAATTTTGAACACATGGGGGTGCCCATGGCTGCTGCTAAGCATTAGTTTTTACATGAAATGTCTTTGTTTTCGTTATATATATAGCCTTTTGTCAAATAAAATCATCCTAATTTCTGTTAATTTTTTTTTTTAATGATGTGTGCGCTTTAACAATAGGCTACACATTAATAAAGCTCCCCCTGCAGTTAGTTGCACATTCCAAATGAGCAGAGCTGAACACGCTACAGGGCTGTTAGCATCTACCGGTGTATTTTTCCATGATGGCTATGGCTACTAAAAAAGCTTCCAAAGTATGGGAGTTTTTTGAAAACGGGGGATCCCATTTACGGTGCTCTAGAAAAACAAGTAAAATATTTAAAAAAAACACGCTTATAGCGCCATCTTGTGGTGAAATTTTAACTGATTCGACTATCAGTCGACTATAGGGAAAATCTGACGAATCAGATTCGACTATGAAAATCCTTAGTTGAAGACACCCCTAATATACTGTATATTCAAACATCCAGTGATATACATCCCTTTGTCAATATCCCATTAAACTCACCATGAAAGAAATGACAGGGTTCAATGAGTGTAAAATAAATGAAAAATGAGGTTATACCTTTTGCAGCATCTGATCTTTGTCTTTGTCAACAAGTGACTGCTCCACATTACTGAGGGAGTCCACCTCCACCTACAGTGTACAGACATTGGAGAGTTTAAACCATTAGCAAAACACACATCTTGTCTCAATCACAAATTGATGACAGAAGAATTGTAACTTTAATTAGGATTATAATCCCGTGGACATTGATTATAATTTTAATTACCTCAAACAGGTCCAATCCCATCCTTTCTTTGTGAACATTAATGGACTCTACATGGGCCTGATTAACGTCTTTCACCCTCTGCAGAATTCAAAGGCAAAAAAAGAGGCAGTTGTTGGACATTTTCATCCAAATTTGTATGATACACTGTATATTCCAACATCCAGTGATAAACAACCCCTTGACAATATCCCATAAAACTCACCATGAAAGAAATGACAGGGTTTAATCAGTGTATAATAAAAGAAAAATGAGGTTATACCTTTTGCAGCATCTGATCTTTGTCAACAAGTGACTGCTCCACATTACTGAGGGAGTCCACCTCCACCTACAGTGTACAGACATTGGAGAGTTTAAACTATTAGCAGAATACACATCTTGTCTCAATCACAAATTGATGAAAGTATAAATGTAACTTTAATTAGGATCATAATCCAGTGGACTTTGATTCAAATTTTTAAGTACCTCGACCAGGTTCACTTCCATGCTTCCTTTGTGAACATTAATGGACTCTGCTTGGGTCTGATTAAGGTCTTTCAGCCTCTGCAGAATTCAAAGATTAAAAAAGAAGCAGTTGTTGGACATTTTCATCCAAATTTGTATGATATACTGCATATTCAAAAATCCAGTGATATATTGGATGCTGGTGAAGTTCGTACCTCAGAGAGAACCTGATTTTGGTTCCAAGTCCAGTTTAGGGCTTTATTCAATTTGTCCAGATATTCATAAACACCTTCAACCTCCTTGAAGTAGACAGACATTTTTGCATTATGACTCTTTTTGTTATTTTCTAAGCAATTATAACTTAGAACACATTATTATTATTATTATTATTATTATTATTATAAACTGAATAAATGATGAAAGCAACTGATGGCAATTGATTTTCTTTATTTCATTCATTTTTACCTTTAAGACAACCAATTTGTCTTTTATTGCACTTTCTTTTTCCTTTTGCTTTCTTTCAAGGTGCAGATTGTTTTCATCCTGAAGCTGCATTATACAGAGATAATGAGAATAGGTTCAGTGTTACTCCTACTCTCCTAAATTAGTAGAACAATTTCAAAGCAGCACTTTATGATATTAACATATTCAACAAGCATAAAACAACAACTACTGTGGGATATAAAGGAGCTAAGTTTTCTGATACCTTTTCAAGCTGTTCTTTTTCCTTATAAATCTCTAAGCTTCGGTCCTCAGATTGTTGAATGTGCAGGTCGAGACCCTCAATTAGCTGCAAAATGTGTTCCTTCTGCTCCTTTGCTGTTTTCAGCTCCATGTTGCAGTGCTGCACTACCTTTTTGGACATATTTATATCCAACTGAAGCTGCCTTTTCTGAAATGAAAGGTATTTCTTTTACAGATTATAAAAATAGATTAAAATCTTAGATATTTATTTAAATCTGTTTTGTAAATTTATAAATATGGTAAAATTAATAATTATATATAATTCTAAGTGCTGTCATTTATGAAATCACTCATTAGAAACAAGACATGCACAATTTGTCAAAGTCTCTGAAAACATTTAAGTGTTCAGTACATTTACATTACATTTGGTCATTTAGTTCATTTAATTCAAATTATCTTACAGTATCTCAACTTGGTTGTGAGTCAAACACAGAGTTGGTACAGCATCATTGGAGCAATAAGGGTTGAGGGTCTTGCTAAAGGACCTATATTGGTGTACACTGGGATTTGAGCCCACAACCTTCAAGATTCATAGCTTAACACCCTAACTATTGAGGTACCCACTCCCTCCATTCAGTATAACTACATTTTATGTGTTAATACTTTGAATGAATGCAATTTGTCATCTTAAACTCTGTCTCAGTTCCATCTGGGGGAAACAAAACACAATCACAATAAGACTGAATTTTGCAGTAAGGTTTCAATATATCGTGACATTTTCCCAGTTTAAAGAATTGTATTACAATGCAAGTGTCACGAACACCTGCTCTGTTTGTCACGAGCACCTGCTGCACCTGTCCCTCGTTGTCGGTCCTCATTATCTCACTTGGGTGATTGGTTGGGTTTGTCACATGTTTAGTTGGTTTTCTATTTAATCTGTTTTACCCCTTCATACTGCGCACGTCTTTGTTTTGTGGTTTTCATACCCAATGTTATGTTGTTCGTTTGTTCCCCATTTTTGTTGGTGTCCCTACACCAATCTTTATTAAATTGTACCTTTTGGATTTTATCCCGGTGTCTTGGACTCTCCTTCCGCGTAAAACCACGGTACGGCGCTGCGCACCTTCTCCGCGTGGGTCGTGTACCGTGGGGGCGTTCGCCGTGGACCGACGCACGTAATTTTCCCCGCGTGGTCGGTACCCGGGAGCGCTCACTAGGCGCGAGCGGCTGAACGCAGCCATTTCTCCGCGTTAGCCGCCCCCCTCCCGGGGAAAAACGGACATTCATGACAGAAAGACGTGCCCAACTATCTGGAGAGTTCCGGACACCTGGGGTCACCCACGTGTGCTGAGGACCAGACGCTGAACCACCGCTCCGACCGAGTCCGGGGACCGCCAGCGGCAGAGCCCGGCTTCTGGAGGGCGGCAGTCGTCGAGTCGGGACCGACTGAGGCCGTTCGCCATCGGTCCCGAGCACCAGAGGCCGCCCACTTCGGACTCGGAGCACCAGGAGGTGCATGCCCCAGCCTCGCAGCCAGAGGGCGTTGATCTGCGCTGCGAGAGGTCGCGTCTTCGCCGTCAGCTGGGAGCAACCGGCTGGTTCAGCCCGAGGGACTTGTTACCCCCCCCCCCCGTTTATTATTTTTGCATGCTTATATTATGGTTATTATTTTTGTTCTTTTTGTTTGGGTCGCTTTCCTTTTTGCGCGACCCTTGGGGTGGGGGTATGTCACGAGCACCTGCTCTGTTTGTCACGAGCACCTGCTGCACCTGTCCCTCGTTGTCGGTCCTCATTATCTCACTTGGGTGATTGGTTGGGTTTGTCACATGTTTAGTTGGTTTTCTATTTAATCTGTTTTACCCCTTCATACTGCGCACGTCTTTGTTTTGTGGTTTTCATACCCAATGTTATGTTGTTCGTTTGTTCCCCATTTTTGTTGGTGTCCCTACACCAATTTTTATTAAATTGTACCTTTTGGATTTTATCCCGGTGTCTTGGACTCTCCTTCCGCGTAAAACCACGGTACGGCGCTGCGCACCTTCTCCGCGTGGGTCGTGTACCGTGGGGGCGTTCGCCGTGGACCGACGCACGTAATTTTCCCCGCGTGGTCGGTACCCGGGAGCGCTCACTAGGCGCGAGCGGCTGAACGCAGCCATTTCTCCGCGTTAGCCGCCCCCCTCCCGGGGAAAAACGGACATTCATGACAGCAAGCTTGGATTCTTACTAAATATTAATTCATGTAATCATATTAAACCTAAAATTCAAACACATTTTGAAAGGATTGCTGATTTTCTGCTACGTGTGAATACTACAGGTTATATTTTGGATACCCAGCAATCGCTAGTCCATTTGTAAATATTGAAACATATTCCAGCGGTTTAACACTTCTAAGTTCTACATTTGAATGCTTTGTTTTAACAGAACGATTAACTGTCGTTAGTATTTATAAATCTATAATGTGGATTTACCTCTTGCAGCTTCTCTTGGATGTGTCCGAACACCTTCTGAATTATAAACGTGAGAGTAAACATGTTCGGGCTTCGACGAAAAAACACTGAACGTCTGTTGTACTGTTTAAAACGCGCTTATAGAGCGTAGAATGTCGGCTACTGGTCCCTATAGCAACACTTAAGGTGTAAAACATTAAAAGTTTAAATTCTCAATATGGAACGTTGGTTGAATGCATCCGGTGCAGAATAGACTTTGAGGAGTTTCACAGAAGAGGACAGAGATGATATTTAACCGAAAATAAATGTGAATCATGTTATCAAAACCGCCTGTTCTTGTAGATTCCTTCTTTATAACATAAGGAAGATCAGACCCTTTTTGACTGAACATGCTACCCAACTGCTTGTTGAAGCCCTAGTCTTATCCCGGCTTGATTATTGTAATGCGTTACTTGCTGGTATCCCAACTTCCACAATCAGACCTCTTCAACTAATTCAAAACTCTGCAGCCCGACTCGTGTTTAACCAGCCCAAGCAAACTCACATCACTCCATTACTCACTTCCCTCCATTGGCTTCCTGTAGCTGCTCGCATTCAGTACAAGTCACTGACTCTGGCATACAGAACCATTTACAGAACTCTGGCATACAGAACCATTTCAAATTAGTTGAGATGGCCATCTTGCATCAGCGTGTTCTTTTGCCTTTCCAAAAATCAAAAAGATCCAACAGAACCTGAGCACAAACATTTCCTCTATTTCATTTATTTAGCTTTTACTCTTATACACAGCACTTTATAACGCACAGCATCAACAACGAAACTCATCCACATCTGTTTACCACCAACCTTTTTAGTAATGCACATCACAATGAATAAAGAATACACTTTATATTATGAAAACGTTTATTTTCACATTAAAATGAGTAACAAAAAAAATTTACTACAAATTTGCTACAGTTCATTATTCATTGGTCAAAGCATGTCAAAGGACTCCTGACTCATTAAGACATGAATTCCACCAGACCCCTGAAGGTGTGTAGTGGTATTAGTTACATCTTTTTACCACCAACTTATTTAGTTTTGCACAATAAACATCACAATAAATTAAGAATACACTTTTAATGGCCTGGTGAAGTCTTGTAAAAATTTGTAAAAGCTTTTTGTCAAATTGGTTTGAGAAAAGGTTCATTTTTCAATGCTTTGTTTGCACACAAACCCCCCTGCTGGTCAAAACAATTTCTGCCAAGAACAGGAATAAAAACTTCTTAATATGGTTTTGTTGTTCATTCATCCATCCTTCCAGCCATCCATTTATTATTTCATATAATATGGTTTTGATTTGTGAAGATTGTGCTTCATTCATTTTGATTTAAAAATAATATTTTTCCTAGACAGGGCGGCACAGTGGCTTGCACGTTCGCCTCTCAGCGATAGGGATTCCCGGTTCGAATCCCCATCTGGGTGGAGTTTCCATGTTCTCCCCGTGTCTGCATGGGTTTCCTCCGGGTTCTCCAGTTTCCTCCCACAGTCCAAAAACATGGATCAAGTCAATTTAATTCTCCAAATTCCCCCATATAGAGTGTACAGTACTGTATGTGTGTGTGTCTGTGTGAGTGAGTGTGTGCCCAGCGATAGATTGGCGCCCTGTCCTGGGTGTATCTGCCCAGCGCCCGAAACGCTCTCCCCTGGATGGGCATGGGGAACCCCCCACGACCCTAATATAGGATAAAGTGGAAGATAATGGATGGATGGATTTTTCCTAGACATTTTTATATTAAAGCTCCTCAAAGCTCTGGATGTCTAAGACGGTCTTGGCTGACACGCCTTTTCAACATTGCATGGTCAGTGGGGGTAGTGCCTCTTTTTAAAATTACAGATTTAAAATTTCAATTACAGGAGAATTATACTTCTCAGCCTCCCCGTTAAAGTCTACACAGGGTAACTGGAGAAGAGAGTCCGATTGATAGTCGAACTTTGGATTCAGGAGGAGCAGTGCGGGTTTCGACCTGTTCATGGAACACTGGACCAGCTCTTTACTCTCTTCAGGATCCTCGAGGGTTCATGTGAGTTTGCCCAACCAATCTACATGTGTTTCAACAGTTTTCAACTGTTCCTCAGGGTATTTTGTGGGGGAGGTGCTACCCCGCAAATATGGGGTACATGGCATCTTATTACTGGATGATCAATACTTCGCACTTGAGCAGTGAAACAGGAAGCCTTAAATAGTATAGGGAAGAACCCGGAAATAATGAACCTCACCTGGTGCACGGAGAGCGTGCGCTGCCTAGAAGGTGGGGCTAGGGGAACGAGTCGCTGCGCTAGGGTTTCTGACAGCCGGGCCATTCTAGCAGCTTTATTTTCTTTCTCTGAAACCAATTGAGAGTTTCCTTGGCTGTTTGTTTGGGGTCATTATTTTGCTGAAATGTTCACCCACTTTCATCTTCATCATCTTGGTAGATAACAGCAGATTTTTTATCAAGAATGTCTCTGTACATTTTTCCATTCATCATTCCTTCAATTATTTGTTTTCCAGTACCATATGCTGAAAAACAGCCCCACGCCATGATGTTCACACCTCCAAACTTCACTATTGGTATAGTGTTTTTGGTGTGATGTGCAGTGCCATTTGACCTCCAAACATTATGGCATCCAAAGAGTTCAATTTTGGTCTCATCTGACCAGAATATATACTCCCAGTATTTCAAAGGCTTGTCCAAATGTTGAGCTTCACCATACTTTTTCTTCAGCAATGGAGTTTAGAAAAATAACATAAAATCCTGATAAAATCCTGTTTATTTGTATTATAAAGTCCTTTTCTATTGCCATCGAAGCTAATGCCGACAGTCAAATCATATAAATAAGATTTAATAGGTTAAAAATGTCTGCTCATCAAAATACTCTCCAATCAGAGGTTGTGAATACAGCGATATAACATTAGCCTTCTAGAAGACTTAATATTGAGGACTCAGGCTGATTGAAAACTTATTTAATGCTAAAGGGCCAGTAATTTTTTTTCTGAAGGCTTAGGCAGAAAATTTAAAACCTGGAAAACAATGATGCTGAAATGTCATTGATTAAATGCTGTAATAAGAAGATGCAGGTCTGATAGCGGCATGACAGGGAGAAAGGCTAAGAAACGAAGATAACAAAGCTTTTGAAACCATTTAATAAGAATTCATGGACAAAATATAAGTGACATCAGTCTATGATTCGGATATTTTTAGGCCTCGAAGGCCCCAAAGGCCTGTCAAGGGTTTGAGGGTTCCTTCTTTTGGATGTTCTTGGGGATGATGTTCTTCTTCCTGCCATCTTGCAGTAGCATCTAAATCTATTACTGATCACTGCTATTCTTTGTTGCTTCGGTCCTGTGGTAAACCATTAGCAAAACACAAAACACACAGCTTGTCTCAATCACAAATTAATGACAATAAATGTGACTTTAATTAGAATTATAATCCAATGGACTTTGATTCAAATTTTTAAGTACCTCGACCAGGTTAAATTCCATGCTTTGTTTGTGAACATTAATGGACTCTGCTTGGGCCTGATTAAGGACTTTCAGCCTCTGCAGAATTCACAGATCACAAATGAAGCAGTTGTTGGGCATTTTTATCCAAATTTATATGATATACTGTATATTAAAACATCCAGTGATATACATCCCTTTGACAATATCCCATTAAACTCACCATGGAAGAAATGACAGGGTTCAATGAGTGTAAAATAAATGAAAAATGAGGTTATACCTTTTGCAGCATCTGATCTTTGTCTTTGTCAACAAGTGACTGCTCCACATTACTGAGGGAGTCCACCTCCACCTACAGCATACAGACATTGGAGAGTTTAAACCGTTAGTAAAACACACAGCTTTTCTCAATCACAAATTGATGAAAGAAGAATTATAACTTTAATTAGAATTATAATCCAGTGGACTTTGATTATAATTTTAAGTACCTCGAAAAGGTCCAATCCCTTTCTTTCTTTGTGAACATTAATGGACTCATTAATGATTAATCAGAGGGCCTGATTAACGTCTTTCACCCTCTGCAGAATTCAAAGGTAAAAAAAGAGGCAGTTGTTGGACATTTTCATCCAAATTTGTTTGATATACTGTATATTCAAAAATCCAGTGATATATTTAATGCTGGTGAAGTTTGTACCTGTTAGGATCTTTTGATTTTGAAAAAGGCAGAAAGAACGAGCCTATTCAAAAATGGTCGCCTCAACTGATTTATTGAGGACAAAGGAAAACTTCATGGACACCTTCAGTAGCTCACGCTGGCCAGCGGTCTGCCATCCTCAGCGTTCCGATGCTGTCTGCCTCCGGGTCTGAGTGAAAGTGCCTCCCACGGGGTTTACCTGGGTATATATCCATTACGTTTAGTTCCTGCCCCCTTAACTGCTTTAAGCCAATCACAAATTACCACCCTAGGTTTTAAATCAGCCAATCCCAGCCCAGTATTTTCCTAGTGGCGGGAAACTTAAAAGTCTTTTGTCTTTCGGCCATATTGAGACTCTCATTATGTATAATAAGAAATTTAAAATTTCTGACAATTCCCCCCTATGGGAGCACCTACATGCTCCCATAAATAAATTTTAAATTAAAAATTCTACGGCCATAAATTTCAAGCCAAACTTTACACGTTACCATTTCTAAAATTTGCATGTTCTTATAAATCAATTAACCCAAATATAAACACAATTCATTTCCAATACGACTTTTACAAGTTCACATAACTGAATGCTGAGGAGGCAGAGCGCTAATTAAACTACCTCCCTCTAACTAAAACCCCTCTTGAAGGTGCCCAACATATTACATGGCCATATAGGCTGAAAACACAATTCAGAGACAGCCTCCGTCCCTACACTCACAAACCCAAAATAACACCCCCCTTGCACCACTGTTGCAGAAACTTTAATACCACCCCCCTTGCAGCACTGTTACAGAAACTTTCCCAGAAGATTCTTCAAGGTTTAGTCTTTTCGTTCCGTAGTCCCAGCATTCCCTCGTCGGTTATTGAAGTTCCTTCTATCGTTGTCGTCCTCCTGTTGTCATCCTTGTTGTCATCAATGGCAGCTCCCTTGTTGTCAGCGGCTCACTGTTATCATCAGCAGCACCCTCGTTGTCATCACTTTTCTAAAAGCAGAGTTAGCAATACCTCTATACCACCCTGTTGACACATCCAGAGAAGCATCCTCTTCTTCCTCCAGGGACTGGTCTCCATTGCCCCGAGGATCAACATCCTCACCGCAGATCCATCCTGATCACCACTTACTCTGTTCCTGGAACTCCACTTCCTAGAGAATCTAGTTTCACCCCTACATCCAACCACATTTAATCTGAAACACATCGATTATCTAGAGAACAGCTTTAGGAGATGGGATCAGGACTGAATTTCATGTCTGTTGGAAAGAGGAACTCCAGCAGCTCAAGAATAATGTGCTCTGTTTTAAAGCCAAAATAAATCATCCAAACAAGCATGTTTAAGGCCAAACAAGGAATGATAGTTAACCTCAAACAAAATACTTCTGAAATACAAATGGTTTAGTAAAAGCTAAATGTGGTAGGTTAATTTAACCAGTATGTTGATGTATAAAAGATTATCACTGTGTAGAAATTTAAAGCTGAGTGAAAGAGTGCACCAATAACCAACCTAGTTTACACTTAAGGAAAAGTAAAACCACGGAACCTTAAAACTAACAAAACCAAAATCAACCCATACAAACATTGTATAAAATACAAATAAAATTCTTACTGCATGTGGCTACATGCTCAACATTTTTCCATATATTTTTATTATGAATTATTTTACCTAAATAAATTGGTCGGATGCCCTATAATATATACTGTACATTAAACAAACCCCAATAAATAAATAAAACACTGGAGGATAACGTGGTGGGCACATCTATCAGAACTGTCCAGCACTGCTTGGGTCACACGGCAACAGTCGCACAATGGATAGGTCACTTTTTGCACTCTTAATAAACTCCTCTGGGGACAGCTTACCATACAAATCTATAAAAAATGCAACAATTACAACGGCTTTGTTCGACAAATAATTGTGCAGTATAAATGTATACAATACTGTCTCTATATATTTGGCACCTGTCTGCATAAAATATCTGTAATGAAAAATGTGACATTTCAAAAGGAAAATGTATTTAGTGAACTGATGCAACTGCGATTCACCAAACATTTTCCCACACTACTAAAACAGCTGTTGAAATGAAAATGTAAACGGATATTGAATGATCTATTGGAGGCCGTTTCAATACGGTAAGGGTAAAAATAGTTAAAGCATAGGGAATGTTGATAATCACAAATATTTTATGGATCTTAATCCTGATGTATATAACAACCAATAATATTCAGGGAGGAAGCATGACAATTCCTTATATAAAAATATAGATATTTCTAGCTGCTATGAAATTTAAAGCAAAAATGTGGACATGCTACCACAAAATTTAAATTTGATTAACAACCTCTTTTAACCATAAGCTGTTAGTAAGGCTAGAACTGGCTACTGTATCAATATAATGGGATAAAATAAATTAATAAATCTGAATTTCTAGCCACAGTGGATTTTGGCTGTACACTGACCAATAAGGATGTGCCATTATCATATCGTTCACAACACAAACATTGTGAGTGATATTCCGACTTATTAGACCAATGACATCATGCAGTTATGCATGGTATAGCTTCATTACCTGAGTCATTTAGGATGACAAGGCAGTATGTCAAAGCAGCACAGTGTCTCAAAGAGAAGAAACTAGTGTGTGTGTGTGAGAGACACAGCAAAGTGTTTAGTGTGTCCCACTGGTGAGTGCAGAGGATAAAACAGTAGTATGTTTATGTATAAAATAAGTGTTTTGTCATATCGCCAAGACTATTGTATATATAGAATTACCCTAATATATCATGTTTTTCCAGTCCTGTGTTTAATAATAGTCTTTTTATTATTCTGAGACTCTCATCTCATTACCTTTATTCTCTACTAAAGTTGCATGGGGATTCTTTCTGCCCATCACAGGGAGAAAGTTTCAGGCGCTGGGCAGATACACCCCGGACAGAGCGCCAATCTATCGCTGGGCACACACTCACTCACTCATACACGCACACACTCTACATGGAGCAGACCAAGCAGAAAACCAACTAATTTTACTTCTATTTACTATTTAAGTAAGCATTTAGTCTATTATTTTATGTCTTCATTATCTTTATTGTATGCTAAATGACTTATTATGTAATCAGACCTATGGTGTGTATTAACGACTCATTTGGTTAAAAGGGCAAAGCAAAGATCAAAATGTGAAAATCAACCCAATCAAATTATTTCCAACCAAATAACAATTAGTGGAACCCAGAGAAGCTTTTTCTAAATTTCCATAACAATTCTGAATTTGCAAATTATGTGGCGAAATACTAAGCTTGACATAAAGCACTAAATTCAGCCACCTGTTAAATCAGACTGTAAATCTGTAGGTGAGGATGGACCGAAGGGAATCACAACACCTTGTTCTGCAATTTTAAACCTCATTAAGGACTCCAGAAGACAAGTACCAAATGTTCTGCCATAAAACTGCATCAAATACAATAATACTAGCAAAGGTGCCAATAACTGAAATGTATTTATCATTTTTGTCACGAAACTTGTCACCAAGTGAGGTTATAGTTACAGTGCAAAACATGAAAAGACTTTTATATTTTAAGTTTTTATATGCAGTCATCATAGTAATTGTGTTTAACTCATCCATAACCATGTTTAAATGCTAATTGGGTATTTGCAAAGACAAGACAATGGTGTGCTACTGTCTTTTCCCATTGTTTATGTGGCAAACTACGAATTTCCACTACATCACCTAACTGCCCTTCACATGCCTTCCCTACCTGCTATCCCCATTATATTTCTGTTGCTTCCAGCCATAATTCACCACACTTTCCAAAAGTTTCACCTTGTCTATATCTACTCATATCAGTTCTCTTAAGAGCTGGCAAGGATGTTAAACTATAAGTTATGGGGTATATCCTTAAGAATATCGCATACATACTCTTATGCTTAAAAATGGTGTTTTCTGTCCTTCCTTTCAAACCTCTTCCACTATTTCAATGAATATTCACTTCCTTTTACCTTCTAATCTAGCTATTACCCCTACTTCACCCCAAACACAGCATCTTACCTGCTGTGTACTATTCAACTTTCAACACCCACACTTGACTCCCTTCAGTTAATGGTGGCAATTTAGTCATTATGCCCTCTTCATGGCTTCATGGCTGGTAAACCCTTTGCCCAATCTGTATACTAATTGCATCCTATTGACCATTTTTCCCCTACTGTCCAGTGTACATGTATTATTATTTAACCAAGTTGCTGTAATATGTTAACTTGTTACGATGGGGGGATAATAGGAGCCAAGATACAGGGAAGGAATGGCAGGGTGACAGATGCCACTAAAACGGCGTGTATATATATATATATATATATATATATATATATATATATATATATATATATATATATATATATATATATACTCACCGGCCACTTTATTAGGTACACCTGTCCAAATGCTCGTTAACACTTAATTTCTAATCAGCCAATCACATGGCGGCAACTCAGTGCATTTAGGCATGTAGACATGGTCAAGACAATCTCCTGCAGTTCAAACCGAGCATCAGTATGGGGAAGAAAGGTGATTTGAGTGCCTTTGAACGTGGCATGGTTCTTGGTGCCAGAAGGGCTGGTCTGAGTATTTCAGAAACTGCTGATCTACTGGGATTTTCACGCACAACCATCACTAGGGTTTACAGAGAATGGTCGGAAAAAGAAAAAACATCCAGTGAGCGGCAGTTCTGTGGGCGGAAATGCTTTGTTGATGCCAGAGGTCAGAGGAGAATGGCCAGACTGGTTCGAGCTGATAGAAAGGCAAACATTCGGATGGTAGGGTCAGAATTTGGCGACAACAACATGAAAGCATGGATCCATCCTGCCTTGTATCAACGGTTCAGGCTGGGGGTGGTGGTGTCATGGTGTGGGGAATATTTTCTTGGCACTCTTTGGGCCCCTTGGTACCAATTGAGCATCGTTGCAACGCCACAGCCTACCTGAGTATTGTTGCTGACCATGTCCATCCCTTTATGACCACAATGTACCCAACATCTGATGGCTACTTTCAGCAGGATAATGCGCCATGTCATAAAGCTGGAATCATCTCAGACTGGTTTCTTGAACATGACAATGAGTTCACTGTACTCAAATGGCCTCCACAGTCACCAGATCTCAATCCAATAGAGCATCTTTGGGATGTGATGGAACGGGGGATTCGCATCATGGATGTGCAGCCGACAAATCTGCGGCAGCTGTGTGATGCCATCATGTCAATATGGACCAAACTCTCTGAGGAATGCTTCCAGCACCTTGTTGAATCTATGCCACGAAGAATTGAGGCAGTTCGGAAGGCAAAAGGGGGTCCAACCCGTTACTAGAATGGTGTACCTAATAAAGTGGCCGGTGAGTGTATATATATATATATATATATATATATATATATATATATATATATATATATATATATATATTAAATTAAATTGGGTCATTTAGCAGACACTTTTATCCAAAGCGACTTACAAGGTGAGAACAGGGTTAATCACAACATCCCTGGAGCAATGAGGGTTAAGGGTCTTGCTCAAGGACCCACACTGTTAACTTCAGTGGACCTGGAATTTGAACCCCCAACCTTCAGATTGATAGCCCAACACCCTGACCACTGGGCTAACCCACCCCTATATATATGTATATATGGATGTATATATGGATGTATAGATGGATGTATAGATATATAGGAGTATAAAATATGTAATAATAATATATATATTAATCTGTAACTAGGAGAATCTATATATATATATATATATATATATATTAATGCCAATTAATAATCGGCACTCCCGCGGCGCGCTTGGAGTTACACACAAAACGTCCCGACCGAGGTTCGAACCGGCGGGCTGTGACGTACGAGCAGCCGAACCAACCCGATGCGCCACCTAGGCTTGACGGAAGAGAGCGCGAGGAGCGTTCTAGCCCCTATGGCAGCCGAGCAGTAGAAAGGAACCGAAACTCAAAAAAAAACCTCCGCTAATGCGAGGCGCTCTCGCGCTAAACCAAAAGAAATAACCAAACTAAAGAGCAGCTGCAAACGCTGCCTCCGCGACCGCGGCGCAAAACCCGAACCGAACCGACGCGGGTGTGACGTCACCGGGTGACGCACACACGTCTTCCCTGATCCTTGTTGGAATTTATTGAACGTAAAAAGATATGAATTGCATTATTTGAAAGGTTTGGTCAACTTTGGAAAGCTTTTACCATTGTAATGATATTTTTGTAATTTACGATATGTAAACAACTGCTGAATGGCAGAGGGAATGACCAGGTGGGGGTTGAGCCTGTATAATTATAGGAATGATCATTTGTCGAAAGGGCAGGAGAAGGAGTCAGAAAGTCTGGTCGCAGGGTGACCTGTGAAAATATAGATTTAGGGGTAAGTAACATTTGTTAAAAAGTATTATTGGGACTGGGGACTCAGAAAACCCCACTGTATTTGGAAGGTCCAGTCACACTCACCAACAGAAGAAGGACAGCCCACCTAAGCATTATATACTGAAGCTGGATCTTTGAGACCTCAGAGCTCTCCCATCAATCGTGGTTGCCCGCCATTGATGATTTTTCCTGTACACTTGTTTGACTATTCAGTAAAGCGCATTAAGTTCTTTTGGAACAAAACCGCCGACTTATGACCGTTTATTGGAACTTAACATCCCCTACTCCCAAACCCGAACGCTGTGCTCTCGAGCACGCTGCCGCCTCCGCGGATGAGCGGCGTTCGACCGGACGCGTTATCTGCACACAATAATAATGTACACACAGGGTAGAAGTGATCGCGATATTGCCCTATGGCATACCCCGGCAACCAATATCATAGGACAGTTGGAATACAATATAAGAAGAGGACCCAATGTAAATTAACGATGGGCATAACTCCCTCGACCACACACTGCGCGTGAAAAAGGCGACGGCGTGGCGAGGAAGCGCCGCCACAGGCCGTGTTAAATAAGGACGCTGGCAGCTGGGTCTCGTCAGGCCTGATTGCTGCTGCGCTTCCTGGGAGTTGGAGTTTTACTCCTGACGCGGCGGGATGGCGGCGTGCGTCTCTGTCGCCCCCCTGTGGCGACACGGCCTGTGACAGTACCCCCCCTCTAGGGGCGGCTCCCGACGACCCCATTCCAGCAGCCCGAATTTTATATGTTATCAATAAAATTTTGTACTCAGTACGAAACTGGTAGCCAGTGCAAGTTTGAGAGAGAGGAGAGATCTGAACCAATAATGACACCGAGATTATTTACAGATGAACTGGGTCTAATTAAAGAGTTATCAAGGTTTAACATAGTGTTAGAAGCTTTGTTAATTTTGTCCTTGGGTCCAACTATTAGAAACTCTGTTTTATCAGTAGGAAGTTTTTTGACATCCATATTTTAATATCTTGGATGCAGTCCTCGAGCTTACTGACTGATCGAACATCATTAGGGTTAGCTGAAATGTATAACTGTGTATCATCTGCATAAGAGTGGAAACTGATTCCATGTTTACGAATAATTGATCCCAATGGAAGCATATATAATGCAAATAGGAGTGAACCCAGAACTGACCATTGCGGGACACCATATTTAACTTTAGCAAGATCAGAACATTGGTTGTTGACACAGGTGAATTGATATCGATCTGTCAAGTAGGATTTAAACCACTGGAGTGCAGATCCTGTAATGCCCACAGTGTTTTCTAATCGATCAACTAAGATGTTATGGTCTATAGTGACAAAGGCTGCACTAAGATCTAATAATACACGGAAAGAGATCAGAGGACATTAATAAGTCATTAACGACTTTAATTAAGGCTGTCTCAGTGCTATGATGAGACTTAAAACCTGACTGAAAAACTTCATGAACGTTATTACCTAGAAGATGGCGATTCAGCTGGTTGAACACAATTTTTTTCTAGGATTTTAGAGACAAAAGGAAGTTTTGATATTGGTCTATAGTTGGACAGTATTAGAGGATCTAAATTAGGTTTTTTAAGTAATGGTTTAATGACTGCACACTTCATGAATTTACAATGTTTATAAAAGGCTCTATAGTATTTGGTAGGAGGTCTTTAAGCAGGTTTGTAGGTATTGGGTCTAACAGACAGGATGTTGTCTTTGATTGTGTAATTAATGAGACAAACTATTTTTTAGATATGGGGTTAAAGGTATTTAACTCTTGTACTATATTATTTTCTCTACCATTAGATTTTTCAGAAATCGTTGAGGGTTGATTATTGATTACGTTACACGATGCATTAGATGATTTAAGTGTTATGTTTTCAATTTTATCACTAAAGAAATTCATGAAATCATTGCTGCTGAACTGTGAGTGAATCTGTGAATCTGATTCAGTAGCACTTTGAGTTAATTTGGCAATGGTACTAAAGAGCAATCTTTGGTTGTTTTTGTTGTTCTCTATTAGTTCATATAGCTGCTCCCAACTTTTTCTTTACTGGTTGATGAAAGTGCAACGCGCCGACTGATGGTTTCAAACGTTTTATTAAAGGATTTTCTTTCTTACAAACGCCCAAGACCACCGTGAACACTGAAACAAATACACGGTGGCAAATACTCAGTGAAACGGTCATGTTTCCATACATGAGTAACTTAACTGCAACTTATTATACAAAATATGTAACAAATTATACACATTCAAACAAGAATTTCACTTAATTGTGCATACCGTGTGCCCCTCCAACCAGAAGGTTAGGAGTTGCTAGAAGTCCATTTCTTTTAAACACCGCTTGCACACACCGACTGAGTATTAAAACGAAACTCAAGTTTTTCGTAAAGTGCATCACGTGACCAAATGATGACCAACTGCTGATGTGGTCAAGTAACGCTATTACACAAATTTCCCAAAGTATGTACATAACAGTCAAAAAATATACAAAATATAAAATGGATATTACAAGGAAATAAATAAATTCACACAAAAAATGCTTATATTACTGCGTCCGTTACAGTTCAGAATAATATTTTGTCTTCGCTGCATTGAGTGCATGTTTGTACTCAGTCATACTGTCCTTCCATGCAACCCTAAATACCTCTAATTTAGTTTGTCTCCATTTATGCTCCATGGTTCTAGTGGTTTGTTTTGGAGCGCGTGTTTGATCATTAAACCATGGAACAAGTCTTTTATCTTTAATCCTTTTTAGTTTAAGTGGAGCGACACTGTCTAAGGTTGTAGAAAACACGTGTTTAAGGTATTCCGCTGTGTTTTCAAGTTCATAAGGTCCTGATGCTGGTTTAATGTTTAATTCAGGTAAATGTTGTAGGAATGACACAGCAGTGGCGGAAATGATTGTACGCTTCATACCATATCGTGGTTTAATGACTGGATCTCTTTAATGACTTTAAGTATATATATATATATATATATATATATATATATATATATATATCATACTGCAATATTTCAACATATTTTAGCTTTATTCATTGTGCACATTAATCATTAATTGTAAACATTAATCATTAATTTATGGTTCATAATCTAATTATTACTTATTTTAAACTTCTATATTACAATTTGTTGATCCATATAAGCACACCATATAATTATTTAAATATATATTTAGATAACATTATATAACAGCAATTCAAACAAGACCGGTCAGTTCCAATGTGTCCTTTAAACAGGCTGTTTGACCGTCACAGGCACATGAGTAAGTCATCAACGTATTTGTAGAGCAAGGTGTTGTCGTGCAGGATGACCTGGACTGTCTTTGTACTGGGGCATGTTGTAGGTGTATTGTTGACCCCTAAATGTGAAAGCAAAAATGTGCTTGACCTTATTAGATAGTGGAATACTGAAAAATGCATTTGCCAGGTCTACTACGGTAAACCACGCATGTTCTGGGGTGAGGTTCTGCAGCATTCTGTAAGGGTCAGGTACTGCAATCCCCTCAGTGATTGTTACTTGGTTAATGAGCCTTAAATCATGCACCATGTAATATTCATTCTTACCAGGTGTAGCTCCCTCAGATTCAAAGTCGACAGCACAAATATTCTTGCCAATACTGATTAGGTTTATTCTTGAGTTTGCACTTTAACTTTGTACATAACCTTACACCCAACCGTAAGAACTGTAACATAAATCAAATAAACAAATATACAATGAGCAATTTACATATTGTAAACTATTAATCTTAAGACTGATCCTTTGTTGGTTTTATCACACGAATTTACATCTTAATTTAGAACCGTATACACTATTATACAATTTTACAAACTTTAAACCAATTAAAATATAAACTGCTCAAGTAGGTAGTTACACTCCCACCAAAATCTATGATTTTAAATCATGAAATGAAATTATACCAAGCAGATTATTTTACAGTACTAGTTTGGTCATGAATTCGCATGAATTTACAACTGTAAAGTGAAGATGAAGATGATGGTCTTCACTCTGCTTCTAGTAATGTCACCGTCTTATGGATAGGCCTCTCCAGATAAATTGGTTTGGAAACATGCCTTCCCTTCTTATCCAGGTTGGAATCGCTGATGCACAACTTCACCTTTCTCACTCTACCGTCTCTTCCTGGATACACTTCAACGACCCTTGCCAATTTGCACAGGTTACGAGATGTAGCGTCTTCTTGCAGAAGGACGATATCGTTAACCTTTGCATCTCTGCGATCCTTGATCCACTTCTGCCTTGGTTGAAGATTCAGGAGATACTCTTTCTTCCACCGACTCCAGAAGAGATTGGCTAAGAATTCTTGGAGCCAACGTTCCCACTGAGGTTGCAAATCATCGGGTGAAGTATCGTCCCAACATGGTTGCAGCAGGATCTGCTTTCCCAATGATCCTCTAAGGTTAAATGGTTTCTCCCTGACAACCACTCTAAACCAAAACTCGTCAGAAGCCACGTACCACTGCACTCCAAGAGCTCTTTCTATTTGAGATTCTCCTAATGTCATATCCTTGGTTGTAGTAGCTTCAGCACATTCTTTCTTGGGAATAGAGTCAAGGACTTCTCTACTATTGGAAACGAACTTGTGAAGTCGTAGGTTGCCTGTGCTGCAAAGTTCTCTGGCTTCTTTCACCAGCTGGATTGCTTGACTTGTAGATGTCATGCTTAACAGGCCATCATCGACGTAAAAATTCCGCTGTATGAACTTGATGGCGTCATCACTAAAGCGTCCGCGTCCTTCCGCGGCGATATGCTTGAGTCCATAGTTGGCACACCCAGGTAATGAGGCTGCACCAAACAAATGGAACTTCATTCGATAGGTGGAAGGTTGAACTTCAAGATTCCCATTCTCCCACCAAAGGAATCGAAGATAATCTTGGTCTTCTGTTTTCATATGGAACTGGTGAAACATGCGCTCTATGTCACACATGATTGCAATCAGACCTCTTCGGAAGCGAAACAAAACTCCCACCAAGGCATTTGTTAGATCTGGACCGGTTAAAAGATGATCATTCAGAGAGGTTCCTTGGAACTTGGCAGAACAGTCGAAGATGACGCGTATCTTTCCCGGCTTCTTTGGATGGTAGACTCCATGATGCGGGATGTACCACGCTGGAGTTTTTTGGATGTCTTCCATTGGGACCTTTTCTGCGTCTCCACGAAGAATGATATCGTTCATGAAGGCCTTGTAGTCTTTCTTATATTGCTCATTTCTCTTTAGCTTTCTTTCCAGACACTTAAGACGATGGATGGCACACACCTTATTATTAGGTAGCTGGGGCCTGTCTTCCTTGAATGGCAGCGGCATTTCATAATGGCCCTCACTATTGAGTGTGATGCCTTCTTTTAGCTTCTTTAGAAATCTGTGATCTTCTTGAGAAACACGATTAGCTTCAGAAGCTCTTTCAACAAAATCAAATTTCAGAGCCTTGATGACATCTACAGGAGTAATGATTTCCTTGATCTGTGTTCTGTAGACGTAATTCACTTCTCACTTGTAAGATTTGAGGAAGACTGAAGATCTGGTACCACTTTCTTCACTACCACTTGGTGGCTTACTCCCATACCATCTCCATAGTTGAGACATGGATTACCACAGCCTACTACACTCCATCCCAAATCCGTTTGCTGTGCAAAGGGTTGGTTTCTTTCACCAGCCACTACTCGTTTTGGTAGTAAAGCCTGAGGACAGTTGCTGCCTATTAAAAGGCCAACTTCACAGCTTTGCTGAGGAGCAATCTCATCTGCAATATGTTCCAGATGAGTCCATAACTTTGCTATCTCCGGTGTAGGAATATGATTTCTATTTGCCTGTATAATTTCTCTGGAATAAGTCAAGGGAAGTGGTATTATCTCGTCTGAATAGAACCCTCTCACTTGTAAACCAGTCATCTTCTTGCAGGACACAACACTATTTGTTGAAGATAGTGTGGTAACACTCAGCTGAACTGGTTCGCTCCTTACGTTGAGTGCCCTTGCAGTTTCCTCAAGTATAAATGTCATATCACTCTGTGTATCCAGAAGTGCGTACACAAGAACTTCACGATTTGGCTCAGACGCAGCAGAGACCCACACCGGGATTATTGTAGATGTATGGGTGTGGCTGCCACCCTGTATGACCTTATGTACTATGGGTCCACATATACTTGTAGATGTACTCGGTCAATCTTGTGGTTGTTCTGGCCTTTCATCCTTTGGCTTGTCTTTGTGTTTTGCTCCATCAGCCTTTACTACTTGTGTTCTTTCTTGCTTGCGTTCTTCTTTAGCACGGTTATCGTGAAGGCAAGTTGGATGACCTTTCTCGCAGGTCTTGCAGATATTCCTTTCACCACAGTTCTTGGAACGATGACCCCATTTCAAGCAACCAAAGCACAACCTTTTCTCCTGAACAAACTTGACTCTTTCTGTGATTTTCTTCTTCATAAACTTACGTCAATCTGGTAAGCTGTGTCCTGCTTTCTCACAGAAGACACAGTCTTTGATGGTGGCGTTCTCATCTGAATTCATTATTAAAGCATTTGCTCCTGGATTTCTATACTTATTACTTATACCCTTACTTTTCTCTCCTTCATGTGGATTTGATGTAGGGAAAGATGTCATTGGGTTACAAACGATTTTGGCTTCACGTGTAAGAAATTGTACAAACTGGCTGAAGCTTGGAAATTTTATACCTTGTTCTTGTAATTTTATGACTTTCCATTTCCATTTCGAGATCAACCAATCTGGAAGTTTAGTAAGCATCTTTCTGTTCTCGCTGCAACTGTTAAGCACTTCGAGATCTTCAATTTGAGACATTGCAGATTCACAACTGCGAAGGAAGTCATCCAGTTCTTGCAGTTCCATATTGTTTTTGGTACTTATTTTGGGCCATGCTTCGATCTTATCCCTGTAGGCTTGGGCAAGGATGAATGAACTGCCATAACGTTCTTCCAGGATATGCCATGCATCAAAATAGGCTGACTCAGTCCCTTGCAGGAAGTAACTCTTGTCAGGTTGGGAGGGTTGGGCCCCTCCTACTTGCCTCCCGTGGTTCGGGTATTTGGCCGTTCTAGGCTTCCGTAGGTAGGACCCACCCCATTGTGCAGGGATTGGGTCCTACCTGATCACGTGCGACCTACTGACTGCATTTGAGGGATTCCGGCTGAGCAGTCAGTAGGTCAGCATTAGATGAAGCTCTAGCTTATGCTAAGCCTCATGCGTCACGGCGGGGGTTAGTGTGGTTGTTATTCACTAATAGTTCGCTCTGCATTCAGCGGCCTTTCCGCTGTTTGCATGTGCTCTGTTTATTTTCGGTGAGTGTCACGTGTTATCGTGTCCGCAGCGGCGTTCCCGCTGCACCGGTGTATTGCTGTATATTGCTCTCGGCTCCTTCTAGCGGCGTTCCCGCTTTTAGCCATTAAAGAGCTTGTTGTGTTAGCTTACCTGGTCGCCTGGCTCTGTGTTTCCACACTGCACCGCGCTGCTCCGCCATTTTCCGGGCAGCGCGCCCCGTTCGCTGACAGAATGCTGACCTCCAACAACAGTAGCAGAGTCCAGGATTCCTCCTCCGGGTAAGCGCACACTTTTATTATATTTCTGCGCGCCTGCGTCCACCTGCTTTCATCCCGGGTTGTTCGTTATTAGCGCTGTCAGCCGCGTTGCCCGGCTTTCGTTTCGGGTTTGTTTTTGTTTGTTATTTATTCGCGCTAGCAGCGTTAGTGGTCGTGCTAACCGCGTTTAGCTGTTTAGCGTTTAGCCGTTCCCCGGCTTTTGTCCCGGGTTTTTTTTTTTTTTTATATATACACTATCGGCAGCTGCGTTAGCTTCGGCGCTAACCGCGATTAGCCGCATCTTCCGGCTGTTCGCGATCTTAGCTCCGGCGCTGGCCCGCGTCGGTAGTGCTTTTTCTGCAGCAGCATTTCGGCTATTTAGATCGGCGTTAGCCACGCCACTAGCCACGTTTTTTGGCTGCACCTGGCTATTTAGTTTGGCGTTAGCCACGCCGTTAGCCGTGTTTTTTGTTGCTGCATTTGGCTATTTAAATCGGCGTTAGCCACGCCATTAACCTAGTCCCCGGCTGCAGCAGTAAGGCTTATTAACTCGGCACTAGCCATGCCAGTAGTTGCCCCGTCTGTGGCGATTGGCTTTCTTAGCCTGGCGCAGGCCACGCCGTTTAGTTCTCGCTGCAGTACTCGCTCCTCGGATGTTGGAGCGAGGAGGGGTATCGATCGGGTCCCGGAGTATGGGGAGATTGTCCTCCCTCTCTCGGCTTCGGTGAAGCTCCCGGCAGGGTGTTCGACATGGTCACCAGTCGGGAGCTTTTGGACCGAGAGAGGGTGTTATTCTACCTCTCCTGACTCCTGGGCCCTGCGCTGAGGTGGGCCGAAGGCCTAGTGGCCACCGGGGACGCCTGTCTCACCTCAGCAAGCCGTTTCGAGTCGGCATTCTTAGCCCGGTTCGCCCCGGGTTCAGATGCCGGCCCCATGGATGAGCACCTGGACTGCCTCTTCACCGCGGACAGGCCGGGAGTCTGCGGCGCGATCCGGCGCGTGGGTCGAAGCGCGAGCATCCGCGCTCCTCCGCGCGTCTCCCGCCATGGGAGATTCCCGGTCCCAGGGTTCACCCACTTAGCGAGTGTTTTCTCGCCGCTCGGGATTCGCAGCGCACTCCTTCGTGCGAGCCTTATGACTCCACGGAGGACCCGTTCAGCGAGTTTGCTTCCGCCGACCGGTTCCCGCTGCACGCTCCTCCGTGCGAGTCCTCTTACTCCACGGGGGACCCTTTCAGTGAGCTGGGGCCGCTCGGATCCCGTCGCACGCTCCTCCGTGAAAGTCGTTTTAATCCAAGGAGGCCCCGTTCAGCGAGTTCTCCCCCGTTCGCTGAACGGGGCCTCCGTGGAGTAAAACGACTCGCACGGAGGAGCGTGCGATGGGATCCGAGCGGCAAGCCCCCTCGCACGGTCCCTCATGCTGCATTTCTCGATGCTTTGGATGAGGCTTATCCTCAGCGCGTGTTCTCTCGCGGTTCTCCCCGCGTTTTCCCTCGCGTTGCCCTTCTCATCCCTCCGCACGTCACTTCCCGCGATTCCACTCGCGGTCCCCCTCGCACGGTCCCTCGTGCTGCGTCTCACGACGCGTTGGATGAGGCTTATCCGCAGCGCGTGTTTCCTCGCGGTGTTTCCCGCGATTCCCCTCGCGTTGCCCCTCAGAGGCTTATCCGCAGCCCGTGTTTCCTCGCGCCTCTTCCCGCGATTCCACTCGCGGTTCCCCCCGCACGGTTCTTCGTGCTGCGTCTCCTGACGTTCCGGTGGGGACTTCCCCTCAACGTGTCTCCTCTTGCGTTGCTTCTCGAGGTCCTCCTCAATGCCTGTCTCCTTGCATTGTTCCCTGCGATTCCTCTCGCGTTGCCCCTCGCAGCCCTCCGCGCGTCGCCTCCCACGATTCTGCTCGCGATTCTCTTCGCGTGGCCGCTCGTGCGGTTTCTCCCTGCATTGAGGGTGACACGCTGCCGACGCCCCAACGCGGTTTGTCCTGTGTGGCTCCTCGTGCCGCCCCTCTCGTTGCCCCTCGCGGTTTTTCCCGGGTTATCCCTCGCGATTCCGCTCGCGATTCGCCCCGCACCGAGCCGTGTGATACTCAGGGTGCCATTCAGCATGCGTCCCAACGAACCTTCCCTCGCGTTGCCTCTTGGGGTTCCCCTCAACGCGTGCTTTCTCGCTGCTCTGCCTGCGTCTTGCGAGGCTCAGGGTGACACTCCGCATCTGCCTCCACGCATTTTTTCTCGCGTGGCTTCCAGTGGAGCCCCTCGTATTTCACCTCGCGATGCGTCCGGCACTTCACCTTGCGATGCCCCGCATAGTACTCCACGGGGTTCTCCGCAGGGCATGCCGTCCGGGGTCAGTCTAGTATGCGGTCGGGGTTCGGACTCCGTTTTGGTAAACCAGGACCATATTATGCATAGTGTGGACAAAGTACTGGCTCTCCCTCTGTGTTTCCAGGTGGCCGAGAGAAAGGAGACTGGAGGTCGAGGCGTGGGGCTCTGCGTGTTCCCTAGAGGGCAGTCCAGTGACCTGGTGAGGAGGCAGTGGAGTCCTGTGGTCCCCGCACAGGATAAGTTGACCCCTGCTCCTGACCATAAGACCGCCGCGCTGGACGATGTGCCCTGTATTGTGGATGGCCCGGTCTCCGCCCAGGACTATTTGCCACCCGCTCTGGACCAAAATGCCGCCGGACCAAGGACTTTGGGGGCGGATGAATTCACATGGGACCCTGGGCCGGCTGCCATGGGCATGGACCTACTCGGCCTCACAAGTGCATCCACTCGGGCCTGTTCTGCGGTCACTCGGGTCACACGTGCGTTCACTCGGGATTTTTCTGCGGTCACTCAGGTCACCTATGCGTCCACTCGGTTCACAAGTGCGTTCACTCGGGTCACATTTGAGTCAACTCGGACCTTTTCAGCATTCCGTTCTGGTATTGCTTTCTCGGGTCTCCAGGGGGTTTCCTTCCCCACTCACACTCAAGGGGTCACGTCCTTCACGGGCTCACAAAGGGTCATGGCGTTCCCGTACCCTCAGAGGTGTAGACCTCTCTCGTGCGTGCGCTGAGGGCCAGGTCCTCAGCGCACGCACCTTAGGTCTCGGCGCCCCCGCAGACTTAAGGGGTGCCGTCACCCTCGTGCCCACAGGTCGGCTAGGCACCACCGCCTACACAAGGGTCTGCTTCCCGTCCGCTTCCACACGGGGTCACAGGGTTTCCACACCCTTCGGGCAGCACAATGGCCCTACATCCTCAAGGGGTCACGTGCCCCTCGTCAATACACGAGGACACGACGTCCTCACACGAGGTCACGGTGCCGCCGCACTCTTGGTCACGGCGCCCCCGCACACTCTTGGGGTCTCCACACTACCCTCGAGCCCCCTTTGTTTTCATTTTTTTCTCGCGGCCCCGGGTGCCTTTGCCCCCCGGTTGTTTTTGGGGGGCGATATGTCAGGTTGGGAGGGTTGGGCCCCTCCTACCTGCCTCCCGTGGTTCGGGTTTTTGGCCGTTCTAGGCTTTCCTAGGTAGGACCCACCCCATTGTGCAGGGATTGGGTCCTACCTGATCACGTGCGACCTACTGACTGCATTTGAGGGATTCCGGCTGAGCAGTCAGTAGGTCAGCATCAGATGAAGCTCTAGCTTATGCTAAGCCTCATGCGTCACGGCGGGGGTTAGTGTGGTTGTTATTCACTAATAGTTCGCTCTGCATTCAGCGGCCTTTCCACTGTTTGCATGTGCTCTGTTTATTTTCGGTGAGTGTCACGTGTTATCGCGTCCGCAACGGCGTTCCCGCTGCACCGGTGTATTGCTGTATATTGCTCTCGGCTCCTTTTAGCGGCGTTCCCGCTTTTAGCCATTAAAGAGCTTTTTGTGTTAGCTTACCTGGTTGCCTGGCTCTGTGTTTCCACACCGCACTGCGCTGCTCCGCCATTTTCCGGGCAGCGCGCCCCGTTCGCTGACAACTCTCTATGGCCTTCTTCGCATTTCCACCCACATATTTTCGTAGATAATATATTTTTTCTTCTTCTGGGATGTTCTTTCTGTCTTTCTGTATTCGCCACTGAATATTGTTGGTTTTGGGATGGGAAGGCGATTAGCATTAATCGATTCTGCAAGTACTTTAGCAAAGGATACTGTGTTGTCTTCAGCTGGATTTATAACAGCTTGTGGTGGGAAAGGACAACGTGGTGGACTCAGTTCCTGTTTGATTTCCTTTCCACTCTTCGTAGGAACAGCTTGATGAAGCAGCTTATCCAATTTGTCATCTAAACGTTGACTCCTTTTAGATGTTCAATAAGAACCTTCACTTTGTTCATATACTTGCTGTCTTGCCTTAGCAGCTTTCAGTTCTTTAATCACTTCCAGCCGCTGCAATTCTTCTATATGATGTTCTTGCTCTAGCATTACTTTCAAGGTGGCTTCTTTGGCGGCAACTTCGGCAGCTGAACTCCGAATGGAGACAAACTAAATTAGAGGTATTTAGGGTTGCATGGAAGGACAGTATGACTAAGTACAAACATGCACTCAATGCAGCGAAGACTAAATATTATTCTGAATTAATAGAGAACAACAAAAACAACCAAAGATTCCTCTTTAGTACCATTGCCAAATTAACTCGAAGTGCTACTGAATCAGATTCACAGATTCACTCACAGTTCAGCAGCAATGATTTCATGAATTTCTTTAGTGACAAAATTGAAAACATAAGACTTAAATCTTCTAATGCATCGTGTAGCGTGACCAATAATCAACCCTCAATGATTTCTGAAAAATGTAGTGGTAGAGAAAATAATATAGTACAAGAGTTAAATACCTTTAACCCCATATCTAAAAAAGAGCTTGTCTCATTAATTACACAATCAAAGACAACATCCTGTATGTTAGACCCAATACCTACAAACCTGCTTAAAGACCTCCTACCAAATATTACAGAGCCTTTTATAAACATTATAAATTCATCACTTAAAATAGGCTATGTCCCCAAAAATCTGAAGTGTGCAGTCATTAAACCATTACTTAAAAAACCTAATTTAGATCCTCTAATACTGTCCAACTATAGACCAATATCAAACCTTCCTTTTGTCTCTAAAATCCTAGAAAAAATAGTGTTCAACCAGCTGAATCGCCATCTTCTAGCTAATAATGTTCATGAAGTTTTTCAGTCAGGTTTTAGGTCTCACCATAGCACTGAGACAGCCTTAATTAAAGTCGTTAATGACTTATTAATGTCCTCTGATAATAACCAAATCTCTTTTCTTGTATTATTAGATCTTAGTGCAGCCTTTGACACTATAGTCCATAACATCTTAGTTGATAGATTAGAAAACTGTGGGCGTTACAGGATCTGCACTCCAGTGGTTTAAATCCTACCTGACAGATCGATATCAATTCACCTGTGTTAACAACCAATATTCTGATCTTGCTAAAGTTAAATATGGTGTCCCACAAGGGTCAGTTCTGGGTCCACTCCTATTTGCATTATATATGCTTCCATTGGGATCAATTATTCGTAAACATGGAATCAGTTTCCACTCATATGCAGATGATACACAGTTATATGTTTCAGCTAACCCTAATGATCGTCGTTCAGTCAGTAAGCTCGAGCATTGCATCCAAGATATTAAAATATGGATGTCAAAAAACTTCCTACTGCTAAATTCTGATATAACAGAGTTTCTGATAGTTGAACCCAAGGACAAAATTAACAAAGCTTCTAACACCATGTTAAACCTTGATAACTGTTAAAATGTGTGAAGAAATGTGTCCTCAGGTTACATGGCTTGTAAATACTGTTATGTTCTCTTAGCGACAGTAGAGGGCGCAAGAACACAAAACATATGACTAATGTCTAAGTGCTCATGTTCTATTTTTTTGGTACAATGGACTTCCCGTAGTCGGACACTTTTTACGCGGGAGAGTTCTACACATGTATATATTTTTTTGTCTACGTACAGCCCAACTGGCAGACGGTCATGTTATATTGTTCTGTTAAATAAATGAGCAAACATGAAAAGAAGTCGTCAGCTCTTTCCTAACACATCGCTAGCAGCATCACTCTGCTGTTAAACTCAACAGGTTATGGGCCCAGGAGTTGTTTGAAAGAAAATTTAATCGACGAAAGTAGGCTAACATGGCGGAGCAACGAAAGACAAGTAGCAGCAGGATACACCGACTGTTTTTCGACGGAGATGAGACTAAGTATGAAGTTTGGGAAACTAAATTGTTGGGACATTTCCACTTGTTAGGGCTGAAAGACACTGTCTTAAAACAGCCACAGTCAGAAGCTGAAATAGAAGCAGATCCTGAGAAAAACACCGACGCATATGCAGAGTTAATTTTACTGCTAGATGACAAGAGTCTGTCTCTGGTAATGAGAGATGCACAAAATGATGGCAGAAAAGCATTAAAGATTCTGAGAGAGTATTATGCAGGGACGGGAAAACCTCGAATAATTAACTTGTACACCACGCTGACCTCACTGCAGAAGTCCAACGATGAAAATGTGATGGACTATATCATTAGAGCAGAGACTGCCATAACTGCCCTGAGAAGCGCGGGAGAAACGCTGGGGGACGGTTTGCTAGTGGCTATGGTGTTGAAGGGATTGCCAGAGAGCTTTAAGCCATTCGCAATTCATGTGGCGCACACGTACGAGAACATCACGTTTGCAGACTTTAAGACCAAACTGCGGAGTTTCGAAGAGACTGAGAACATCAGAACAACCGAGTCCAAAGACAGCGTGATGAAAACCCAGGGGAGAATCGGACGGCGACCTCCCAAGGCTAGCGCAGGTGAACTGAACGACAGCGAGATGGTGTGTTTCAAGTGTGGCAGAAAAGGGCATCGAGCGAGAGCGTGTCGACAGAAGACCTGGTGTAGTGTTTGCAAGAATGACACGCACAGGGACGCGACATGCAGGCGAAAAGATAAAGACAGAGACAAAAGAGACGGCATCAGCAAAGTTTCGGAAAATGTTGAGGTCATGGACTTCGCGTTTAAGATGGCAGAGGGAGGGGCCAGTGTCCAGCGGAAGCCTGCGCACACCGTGCAAGAGAGGGGCCTGATGGTGGACACCGGAGCCACATCCCACGTCATCAACGACATCACCTTGTTCACCAGTTTCGACAGCACTTTCAGGCCGGAGACCCACAGCGTCGAGTTGGCTGATGGCACCAGATGCAGCGGCATCGCTCAGCGGAGAGGCACCGCAGTGGTTACCCTCATCAACAGCAGTGGACGGTGGTGCAAAGCGAAACTGAGAGACGCTCTGTATATACCGTCGTACCCACAGAACATTTTCTCAGTGAAGGCAGCAACCACAAATGGGTCCAAAGTCGTCTTCAAAGAAGGCAAAGACGTCCTGATAGCCAGAGACGGTAGCAGGTTTGACATTCATGTATATGGCAGGTTATACTACCTACACACTGAAAGTGAGTCTAATGATGATAAGTGTAATGCAACCCACGATATCCAAGCATGGCATGAGATATTAGGCCATTGTAACTATGAAGATGTGCTTAGGTTACATGATGTAGCTGATGGTATGAAGATTAAAGGGAAAATGAGTAGGCCTGAACAAGAATGTGAGGTGTGCATTCAGGGGAAGTTTACACAAACCAGAAATAGGAAACCTGATGCCAGAGCAAAGATTCCCTTAGAGATGATACACACAGACCTTGCAGGTCCAGTAGCCACAGAGTCACTAGAAGGGTACAAATATATACAATCTTTCACTGATGATTACTCCAATGCAGTGTTTGTATACTTCCTAAAGAAAAAGAGTGACGCAGTGCAGGCAACTGAGAAGTTCCTTGCAGATGTATCCCCTTATGGAAAAGTGAAGTGCATCAGATCCGATAATGGAACTGAGTTCACATGTGGTGATTTCCAGACGCTGCTAAGGAAAAACAAAATTAGGCATGAAACGACAGCTCCGTACTCCTCGCACCAAAATGGGACTGCTGAACGTGGGTGGCGTACTCTTTTCGAGATGGGCAGGTGCATGCTAATTGAATGCGAGTTACCAAAACACCTATGGCACTATGCAATACAAACGGCAGCAATGGTACGCAACAGATGCTTCAATAAGCGCACAGGGCTGACTCCTTATGAGATGTTGACAAACAAAAGGCCCAATGTGTCCAGAATGCAAAGATTCGGGTCTGTTTGCTACACTTACAAACAGCAAAAGGGAAAACTTGACTCCAGATGCGAACAGGGGCGTTTTGTAGGGTACGACAAGAACAGCCCAGCGTATTTGGTGTATCACCCAGATACGAACAAAGTGCAAAAACACAGGCTGGTGAAATTTGTGCACAAAACAGCTGCGGAAAAACAAACTCAGACATGTGAACCAGATCTAAATGATGACAGTGTGGGACTAAGAGTCAGGACTAGTGGGACACAGGGGGTCAACAAGAGTGCAGAAAAGGCTCCAGAGCCAAATGAGCCCAATAAAATTCCATGTTGTGATAGTCCAAAAGCAGCAAATGAGTCTACTGAACAAAATGAAATTGAGACCATTACAAACGTTGATCCTGAGAGTAGGCGGTATCCAATTAGAGAAAAGAGGGCACCAAATTACCTAGGTGACTACGTAACCAAAGACAATGATAGTGACGGAATGCATGTCACGGTAGACTACTGCTGCAGAGCAGTTTGTGGTATTCCACAGAATTATGAGGAAGCAATGCACTCAGACAATTCAAAAGAATGGAGAAAAGCAATGGATGAGGAAATCCAGTCTCTAAATGAGAATAAAACCTTTACCCCGACAACACTACCCGTGGGCAAGAAACCAGTGGGGGGTAGGTGGGTTTATACAATCAAGTATGGTGTGGATGGGAATGACCAATACAAGGCTCGATTTGTCGCCAAGGGCTACAGCCAGAAAATGGGAATAGATTATGGGGAAACGTTTTCACCAACTGCAGATTTAACAAGCGTAAGAGTTGTGCTACAAAAGGCAGTGCAGGAAAATTTACTGGTCCACCAAATGGACGTGAAAACTGCGTTCTTACACGCCCCCATCGACTACGAAATCTACATCAATCCGCCAGAGGGTTACCAAGAAAAAGAGGGTATAGTCTATAAGCTGGAAAAATCGCTTTATGGACTCAAACAGTCTGGGCGAAATTGGAATAGGGTTTTACATGATTGTTTAACTGAAAGTGGATTCACACAAAACCAAACTGACCACTGTGTATATTCTCAAGAGTCAGAAGAAGGGAAAGTGATCATAATTGTATGGGTTGATGACTTAATCATTGCTTCAAGCGATGAAGGGAAACTGAAAAAGGTAAAATGGATGCTTGCAGAACAATTCAAGATGAAGGATTTGGGGAAACTCAAACATTTTCTTGGTATTAATTTTGATTTTTCTGATGGGTGTATCAAGATGTCACAAGAGAAGTACATTAACAAAATTCTACAGCGTTTCAACATGTCAGAGTGTAGAGGGAGAGAAACTCCTTGTGAGCAAAAGCTTGAATACAGTGATGATGCAGTTAAAATGACAGACATCAGGATGTACAGAGAGGCCGTGGGCAGTCTGATATACCTAACAACCTGCACTAGGCCTGATCTGAGTTTTGTGGTGAGCAGGTTGTCACAATATCTAGTTGAGCCTACAGAGGAGCAATGGGTCACTGTGAAGCATGTCCTGCGATACCTTAAAGGTACAGCAGACAAAGGTTTAACCTTTAGGAGAAATAACACTGAGAATCTTGGTATACAAGCCTACAGTGATGCAGACTGGGCAGCTGATACTAGTGATCGCCGCAGTACAACAGGATACTGTGTAAGTCTAAGTAAAAACAGTGCACTTGTTTCATGGAAGACGAAAAAGCAACCTTCTGTGGCACTTTCCACATGCGAAGCAGAGTATATGGCACTTGCTTCTACTGTTCAAGAGTGTCTTTACCTAGAACAATTACTGGGAAATATGGATAGTTACAAATACACACAAACGGTAATATATGAAGACAATCAGGGAACAATTGCTCTTGCCAGAAACCCTGTAAACAGAAAGCGATGTAAACACATCGACATTAAGTATCACTTTATTAGGTCTACTGTGAATGAGAGTAAAGTAAATTTAAGGTATTGTGCTACTGATGAGATGGTCGCTGATGTAATGACGAAACCTGTAACCAAGTTCAAATTAAGAAAGTTTGCAGGTCTTCTTTTTGGTGATTAATATGTGTAAGCTAAAGGTACACATTTGTTAATTTTCTTTTTGTTTGACTGTTGTTACCAACCTGAGTACAAGTGGGGGTGTTAAAATGTGTGAAGAAATGTGTCCTCAGGTTACATGGCTTGTAAATACTGTTATGTTCTCTTAGCGACAGTAGAGGGCGCAAGAACACAAAACATATGACTAATGTCTAAGTGCTCATGTTCTATTTTTTTGGTACAATGGACTTCCCGTAGTCGGACACTTTTTACGCGGGAGAGTTCTACACATGTATATATTTTTTTGTCTACGTACAGCCCAACTGGCAGACGGTCATGTTATATTGTTCTGTTAAATAAATGAGCAAACATGAAAAGAAGTCGTCAGCTCTTTCCTAACACATCGCTAGCAGCATCACTCTGCTGTTAAACTCAACAATAACTCTTTAATTAGACCCAGTTCATCTGTAAATAATCTCGGTGTCATTATTGATTCATTTGATGATGCATTTTTTCACCTTCGTAACATTTCGAAGCTACGAAATATCCTCTCCTTCCAAGATGCAGAAAAACTAATTCATGCTTTTATTACCTCAAGGTTAGATTATTGTAATTCACTTCTGACAGGATGTTCTAATAAATCATTACATAAATTACAACTTGTGCAAAATGCTGCAGCTAGAGTTTTAACTAAAACCAGAAAGTTTGATCATATCAGTCTTGTGTTATCAAACTTGCACTGGCTACCAGTTAAGTTTCGTATCGAGTACAAAATCTTATTGATAACATATAAAATTCTACATAATCAGGCTCCACAGTATCTGAGTGAGCTGATTCAATCGTACAAGCCAACACGTGAGCTCCGATCTCAAGGTGCTGGTTTACTCTTAGCTCCTAGAATAAAGTTACTGCTGGTGGAAGAGCGTTCTCCCACAAGGCTCCTCAACTTTGGAATAGCCTTCCAGTTACTGTTCGTGATTCTGAATCACTATTAATCTTTAAAAATCAATTAAAAACACATTTATTTAATCTTGCGTTTAATTAATCCCCTGTAGATAAAGATGTAGGTCTCAGACTTGGCTGTGTTGGGGGGTAATCTGTGATCAGTGTATGCTGGCGTTTCACCTCTTCACCCACCTCATCATTAATGGGGGGTGTGGCGCTGAAATGATGCTGTTCCGGGGCACCATCTCAACTATGTAGAGTCTGCAGTATCTGCCTCTTTTAATTATGCTGCTCTAGTCATTAATATCTATTAATTAAATGCCGTGCTTTATTATTAGCTCTAACTGCTTTCCTTGTCTGTTTCTTTTGAGGTGTCCCCGGCTTCCTGGAGATCTTCATCCATGGCTCTGCTGACGAATACTGTATGGAACCTGACAAGGCGGTCCTGCTGGACGCCCCCTAATGGACTCACATATAGTTTTCCAGTTGTTAGTTTTTCCATTTGTTTAATATCTGTACATAGCTGTACAGATATTACCTACACTGGACTCACATAGTTTTCCAGTTGTTAGTTTTTCCATTTGTTTAATATCTGTACATAGCTGTACAGATATTACCTACACTGTTGTTGCTGCCTGGCCGCTCAAGGAGGATGAGTCCCCCACTGAGTCTTGGTCCTCCCAAGGTTTCTTCCTTAAATAACAACGTAAAAGGGAGTTTTTTCTTGCTACTGTCGCTTCGGCTTGCTCTTTGGGGGTCTAAAGGCTTTTCATTCTGTAAAGTTGCTTTGTGACAATGTACTGTTGTAAAAAGCGCTATATAAATAAATAACTTTAACTTGAACTTGAACTCCTTTTGCTAGCAGAAGATCGATGAGAATAATTTGAATTCTTGCTGCTGCGAAGGCGAATGCTGCTCTTGGCAAGACCATGTTCTTGAACATTCGTTGCTCGATGCATGATCTGTGTCACTGATTGACAGATGTCGATTCTACGACGTGTATCTTGATCAGGAACACTAATTCGTCTCAGCTCATCATAGATAGCATTCAGGTTTTTTGAGGCATCATTCACCTTGGTAACATTTTCATCCAACAAGTGCTGAGCACTGTCCACCTAAATCTTGGTTGACGGTCTGAATGACTTCCTTCCACTTCTTATAGCACACACTGAAGCGACGTTCCATTCTTTTCACTTGTTCGTCGTGTAGTGCTTGACCCTTCTCCGTCATCTTGCGGACTCTTTGTAGCTCTTGTTCAGGAATTGAATCAGGACCTTCTGGACAGTCGTCACTTGTGAATGAGTGTCATCATGAGACTGCGGCTCATCCTTGACGCTTGATCTTGTCTCTACGAAGATTTGGCTCTCGTTGCTATTCGTATCACTATGACTATTTGGCATCTTCTATCTGCAGGATTCCTCAAGCAGTGAAGCACAGAGTTCTTACTTTTCCAATGAGTTCTTACTGTAGCTCCCTCAGATTCAAAGTCGACAGCACAAATATTCTGGTTTATTCTTGAGTTGCACCTTAACTTTGTACATAACCTTACACCCAACCGTAAGAACTGTAACATAAATCAAATAAACAAATATACAATGAGCAATTTACATATTGTAAACTATTAATCTTAAGACTGATCCTTTGTTGGTTTTATCACACGAATTTACATCTTAATTTAGAACCGTAATTACATATCAATTCACTCTAAAGCTAGAAAAGGTAATAAACATAATTGGGATACTAATAGAACACAAACCTCATTGGCTGCATGAAATATCTAAGGAGGCTATAGTTTCACGTTGTGACCTGTCGCTCTTCAGCCACTGAATGACCCTTAATGCTAACTTTGGAACCTTTGGAACGTGGTAACCGCGGTAATTAGCAGTGTAACCATGGAAATTAACATTGTCAATGTTCTTAAAAGAACAGAAGTTATATTATACACTATTATACAATTTTACAAACTTTAAACCAATTAAAATATAAACTGCTCAAGTAGGCAGTTACACCAGGCTTCAACACAGTCGGGATGGGTGTGTTTCAAGGTGAGATGGTGGGGGTCAGTACTCCTACCATCAAGCGGTATGTATGGTGTCAGCAATCCCCTCTATCGCTTCACACTTTAGGGGGTACTGTGGTCGATTCACAGGAGTGGTGTTTGGCTGGACACTTATCGGGGCCACGTGATGTTCAGTCAGTCCCACGTCTACTTTTGATACCGTCCAAAGTGTCATTGGCACCTGTCCCAGCAGATCTGGCGTCTGTGGGTGATCTGTTAGTTCTCTGCCATGATACCTGTTTAAAACCACATGTTCAAATTTGCCTTCATCCAAGCACTTGCATTCAATTTGCCAGTACTTACCACACGCTGTCTTGTGTACGTAGGGGTGTCTGTGGGCTGAAAGTCCAGCGTCAGAGCATGTTTCACCATCGGGCCAAGTTGCCTGGCCTCATGACCAGCAGTTATGAATAGTGTTATGTGTGGTGCGCTGTCTGCTCGCCACACCTCTGCTCGCCACACCTCCTTTTGTCTGGGATTCAGGATTACTACAGCCACCACCCCTTCTGGACCCATTATGATGCTGTTTGTGCGCAGCTGTGTGTATTTTCTTCAGATTGTTCACAACTTACCATAAGAATCCTCTCTGAAAGTCCCAAAGGTCTTTCAGTGTGTGCAGTGGTCACCTTTTCTGGTGAACATGTAAGTGTAATTGAAAATGTGCTCTTTCATGGCATCAATTCCAACACCTCCCCATTACGTAACCCCTGGACAAAAACACGCTCATAGTTCCTCCCTCAACGGCCTCCCCGGGTTGACCCGCCATTATTTTGCAGTCATGAGATTGTTTTGTCATGTTGTGGTCTGGCTCTGGTAAGGGCAGTGCAGGGTAAAGGGCAGGTACTAAATTAACAGTGGGAGGGGTGGTTTGGCATATGGGAGGGGTGCTAGCAGTGGGAGGTGTGTAGGGAGGAGGGGTCGGAGTAGGAATGGGTTCCTGCTTCACTTCCTGTTTCTCATCATTTGACTCTATGTACTTGCCCTCGGTTATCATTGTCATGTGTTCCAGTATCAGTCTTATCAAACCCTGCTCGTTCTCAGCCTTTGTAGCTCTTATTCTAGCCCCCACCTTACTCAACCCATGCGCACCTTTTGCCTCCTCTTCTGCAGCATCAACTTTCTTTTGCATTACAGACAACAAATGATCATGTCCATCCATGCCCAACGGCGGGGCAGCATCAATGGGGTACAGCCTCGCACCACACCATTCATTAAACATGTTTTCAACCTTTTTCGCCACCTTCTCGTGTCTCGCAACCGGATTCGTTTCTTTCACTCGCTTCACCACCTCATTCTTTACTTTACCAGCAGTCAACCCCCCCATTCTTACTGAACACACAAGCTCGCACACACACACGCGCAACAACCTCAATTCAAACTCTCTCGTGCGTCCACGAGCCAAACAATGTCACACAAATGCAGCTACTTTATTGCTGTATGCTGAGTTTGACTTAGTGACTATTTTAGTTACCTGCACGCACAGTGCTTCAGCTTAATCAACTTTAAACAAACAATTTCACACTTGCCCACACAAGTGTCTCCTTAAAACTATTTAAAACTATGAGCCCCCCTGGGACTTTGACCCCCCAAGGACTGAGCAATTCTACTTTAATTTACGGTCCTTTTGGGTGTTGAAACCAATCACCTTGACCGATTTACCTACCAAGACTTTAATTTACGGGTCTTTTGGGTGTAGAACCCAATCTCCTAGACCGATTTACCTACCAAGACTTTAATTTATGGGTCTTTTGGGTGTTGAACCCAATCACCTTGACCGAATTACCTACCGAGACACTGTGTGGCTCTTGGGTCTTGAACCCAATCACCTTGCCAATTTACCTACCAATACACTGTGAATTTACAAGTGTCTAATACCCGTATATTCGTATTCCCCCTCTTAGGTGTACACCCTGGAGGAATTATCCAATTGGCTTTTGAGACGGGCCAGTCTGCGTACACACAGGTTGCGTCCCCGTTCGCCTCAGTAATGCAACTATGGGATCTTCAGAATCCCCTGGTCATGACCTTATTAATTTTAAGTTAAACCCAGCATTCAACAATTTAACAATATTATGCAATATAATACACTGAAATACACCGCAATACACTGCAATACATCGCAATGCAACGCAATACAACACAATATACAAAGCCACAAAGCCTTGGAAGAAAACACTTCAACACAAAACAACTTAAATTTATTTTACCATTCCAATTGTATTAATTTAATTCACATTCCAACTTAGGTTTACGTGCCACTCACATCTACATATAATATTTATCTAATCTAAATATAGGAAAAAAAAATCCTTACTTTATTGGCCGGCCTGTGAGTACCACGTAAGCCTTATCGTTGGAATCGACCATTTATTCAATGGGATCAATTCTCTGCATTGCAGTCCACGTCGTCTCCGACCATCCCTGCTACCAATTGTTAGGAAATCTCAATTTCCACGATGAACCTTTTTCTGGAGGAGTCAAAAAACCACGATGCAGACTTTGGTAGATACTCAAATCAAGCGGTTTATTTAAGACAAACCAAGCTAAAGAAGTGTGTTCTTCCAAAACAAGCCCAAGATCACGGTCGACTCTGACTTTCGCAAACCTCTCCCAGCCAGAGTCCAGAAGTCCAGTTTCTACCCCTATTTATCCTGAAAACCCACCCCTATCTCTCCTGTTCCCAGCTACGTCGAGGGCATCTGAAAGGTGATCATACTGCCCTTTCTTTAGGGGGGGGGGGGGTTGTTGACAATTAGGCGTCTATGAGTCCCATTTACCAGGTCTGATGTCTCAGTTCCTGGAATGTACGTGCTGAACGTGCACATTTTAGGGGCGTTGTTTGGTTCAGGTCAGGCTGACAATCTGACTTTAACCATCATTCGTCTATTCAATCCTCGCCTACCCCCCCAGTCACCACGCATTCACATTTACTGAACTTTGAGCTGATGGTCTGTTTGTATTCCTTCAAAAGCTGTAAGACTCTTAAACTCCACCTGAAACAACAGACACCCAAAGGAGCTACAAGGGTTCCCCCTGAAATGGGCTCACCACCTGTGGGAGGGGTAGTAATAGGGGTTCGGTGCAGTGTGGATCGGGCGGTGGCCAGAGGCGTGGGCCTGGGCATCACAATCCTCGAGTGCTGAAATTGGCTTTAGGAACTTGGAACGTTACTTCACTGTCGGGGAAGGAGCCTGAGCTGGTGCGGGAGGTTGAGAGATACTGGCTAGATATTAGAGGTGCGAATCTCTCAGTGTCTGGCGATTCGATTCGATTTTGATTTTTGAGGTCACGATTCGATTCAGAATAAATTTTCGATTCAGAAACAATTTTTTCAGTTCAAATGGTCTTTAAATTTTGTTTAAATTATGTGATTGACAAGATGAAATGACAATGTAAACAAATAAACATTTATTTAAAAAAAATATTTTCAGGTTCCTTCCTGTATGTAAGAAATCCGGGTTCTGCGTCTGTCTCTCCTTCACGCTCTGTCACTTGCTCTCTTAGCCCCGCCTTCTAGTTCCGCTCTCGCTCTGTCACCAGGTGAGGCTAATTTGTTTGATGGGTCGTTTACCTTATTTAAGCTCTGTCTTCACACGGGACAAACGCGAAGTATTGTCCCTGGTTACCATACATACCGAGCAATTTTTTGGCTACTGTTCTCGATCTGTTCTCTCAGCTTTTTGTCCTGTGGTGTATCTGGTCTCGGTGAGTGTGCGTCTGTTTGTGTTAGCTTTTTGTTAGCATCCGCGCTCTCACCTCTGTGTTTAGTTTAGTCTCTGTTGTCGTATGAGTGAACGTCTGTGTGTTTCTGCGATCGCTCCCAGTGTCTTGTTTAATCCTCTTTCTGATTTCAGTGTTCCCCCTGTCCCTAGAGTCCTGCGTCCCGGGAGCGATCGTTGTCTCTGTCCGTCCGCACAGGTGGTTCGGCTTCGGCCGGTTGGGGCGGAGTTCGCGCTCACCCTAGCTCGCTCCGCTGGCGCGTCACCACCTGAGGGCGTCCACCCAACATACTAACGGTTCCCATCTATTTACTAATACTCTCTCTCTCGGTGAACTAACGTTGTTTCCTTCCCTGTGCATTAACACCTTCGCTGTCTCCCCATCCCTTGTTTGTTTCAGTCTGATTCTGAGCCGTCCGTCGTCCCGTGTAGTTCACCGTACCTCTCTGAGCACTTTCTCCACGCTTTCTTCCTTCAGGGTTTTGTCTAACACTCCCTTTGACACGCCTGTCCTCCCTATCTTAGGTTTTGTTATTTTGTCTACCCTAGACACCCTCACTAGTCGTTTCTGCTTTTCCTCACGCATAGCCAGTGTAGGGTTCTCTTTCTACAGCGTTAGTATTATTGTGTGCTTTGTTTTATTTGGTTATTGGTTTTGCTCGGTGTTGTGCTCTGCCCAGTCCTCCGTCCAGGTTCCACACCCCGGCCTGGGTCCAGTTGGCAACGCCCCCCTCGACCAAACCTCCTCCTGCACTACCCTACCTCTGCCTTGCTTACTAATAAACCTGATTTGTTCTGCATCTACGTCTCCAGACCAATCCTTACAACCACTTTGTGACACTATCAAATCTTTTTGCATCATTTTATATTTATACAAAAATAGGATTGCGCTAAATTAAAAATATTATAATATAAAAAAATTATAATATAATATAATTCTAAATATATTAATACAAAAGTTTACCATGGTGCATTAACCTTTAATTGGAACTAATATACAGAATTTACAGTCATAGTGCATTTATATTTTGCAAATCTATAAACTTAACCTTACAAATAAAATCCATACTTAAGTATATTGCACCAACATTCACTACATTTTCAAAACTTAACTTTAAATATTAAATATATTTTCAACTTCTTTTAGCTCAGGCTGATGTGGCGCCAAACGGGCTCGCACATTTATCGTATTTCCAAAGTACCTCGATTTCATTTTGCACTCGTTGTAAACAGCTGTGCTCATGTCAGCTCTCTCTTCCTGGCTTTCTCCCCCTGTTCCATGCTTCCCGCTAGCATGAACTAGCATGCTAGCGAACTACAACAGGAGCTGGTTAACAAGCTTGCTGTACGGTGGAAGAGCGGATACGTAATGTGATTTGCAGTACGCTTGGCAGGGGGCGGCAAAAAAAACAAATTTTTTTAAAATCGATTCTTGGGCATTTGGAATCGATTTAGGATCAGGACTACGAATCGTGATTCTTGGAAGAATTTTCAGCACCCCTACATAGTCGGATATAGTCGGGATCACCTCAACACACAGCTCAGGTTCTGGATCCAATCTTCTTGAGAGGGGCTGGCCCAGGGATAGGATTCGTCAGCGAGCGTCTGGTGGTCAGGCACTTTCCCATGGTGCCAGATTGGCAGGGAGCGGCAAAGTCTACGCAGGGGTACAGGAGAAGAGCGTCCAACTGATAGTCGAACCTCGGATTCAGGAGGAGCAGTGTGGTTTTTGTCCTGGTTGTGGAACACTGGACCAGCTCTTTACTCCAGGATCCTCGAGGGTTCAAGGGAGTTTGCCTAACCAGTCTAGGCTTTCGACTGTGTCCCTCAGGGTATTTTGTGGGAGGTGTTTTGTGAGTATGAGGTACATGGCTCCTTACTATGGGCCATTCATTCCCTGTATTTGCGAAGCAGGAGCTTAGTTTGCATGGCCGGCGGGTAAGTCTGACTTGTTTCTAGTGAGAGTTGGACTCTGTCAGGGCTGTCCTTTGTCACCGGTTGTGTTCATAATTTATATGGACAGAATTTCTAGGTGCAGCCAGGGGATGGAGGGTGTCCGGTTTGGTGATCTGAGGATCACGTTGCTGCTACTCCTCTGCGTCGAAAGGAGCCAGTTGAGGTGGTACGGGCATCTCGTAAGTATGCCTCCTGGGCGCCTCCCTAGGGAGGTGTTTCAGGCAAGTCCAGATGGGAGGAGACCCCGGGGAAGATCCAGGACATGCAGGAGGGATTATATATCTCAGCTTCCGACACCGCCACATAAAGGGGACCTGTGGGATCTCTATCTTTAAGTATTAACACTTACATTCCTGGTAGTGTTATTTAGGTGACCCCGCTGAAGTCTAAAGTCCTTAAGAACCTTAGGCTGTTCATTGGGATGTGTTGGGAGGAGGTGTGGCCTCTTAATTTTTCCAATATTGTGGGTGTGCTTTCCCTTCATATGGGTGTGTGTATATCTTATATGTATTATTTTTTTGTAACTCTTTCCTGTTAATTCCTGGAGGGGAAGACTTTTATTATGAAAGTGAACCCTGGTTTGAGAACAGGAAAAAGGAAGTAGCCATGTTGAAGATCCGTCTGTCAATCTCACGCTCCATCTTACCATCACTCGTGAACAAGACCCCAAGATTCTTAAACTCCTCCACTTGAGGCAAGATCTGATCCCTGACCAAGAGAGGACTCTCTACCCTTTTCCGACTGAGAACCATGGCCTCAGATTTGGAGGTGCTGATTTTCATCCCGGCCGCTTCACACTCGGATGCAAACCGATCCAGTAAGAGCTGAAGTTCGCAGCCTGATGATGCTAACAGGACCACATCGTCTGCAAACAGCAGCAACGTGATCTTTATAGAAAATTCTGTCTATATAAATTATGAACAGAACCGGTGACAAAGGACAGCCCTGACGGAGTCCAACCCTCACTGGAAACAAGTCCGACTTACTGCCGGCCATGCAAACCAAGCTCCTGCTTCGAAAATACAGGGACTGAATGGCCCGTAGTAAGGAGCCATGTACCCCATACTCACAAAGCACCTCCCACAAAATACCACGAGGGACACAGTCGAAAGCCTTCTCCAGATCTACAAAGCACATGTAGGCTGGTTGGGCAAACTCCCATGAACCCTTGAGGATCCTGGAGAGAGTGAAGAGCTGGTCCAGTGTTCCACAACCAGGACGAAAACCACACTGCTCGTCCTGGATCCGAGGTTCGACGATCAGTCGGACTCTCTTCTCCAGTACCCCTGCATAGACTTTGCCGGGGAGGCTGAGGAGTGTAGGAATTGTAACAAGTAAAAATGAAATTTCAGATATCTAAGACTGCATTTCAGATATCTAAAGTTAAAATTATGTTGTTACTAGTGACAATTTTATTTAAGATATCTACAATTCCTTTTATAACTAGTCAGAAATTAATTGCAGATATCAATAAATGAGTTTCCACTAAATTAAAATGATGTTTTGACATGTAAGACCTAATATGCAAATGAGGGCACATATCTGAAATTATATTTTAACATGTAAGAACTAATATGCAAATGATGGCAGATATCTGAAATTACATTTTGATGTTACAACTAATAAGGCACATATCCAAAACCAATATGCAAATTGAGTTGAATGCCGACCAATGGCTGTTTCATGTTCCAATTCTGACGTGATCCATGCACTGCTAATATTAACATGAAAATGCCAAAAAATCCAAATGGTGGCTAATTTCACCCGGTTTCGACACGCAAATATGGACAGTGTTTCTAATACTTAGATGGCAGCTAATGTATTTGACAGAGTTTGTAATGTGGCAAATAGAGCTATAGAAAGTTGGTCAGCAATTCTCTAGGAATTGACAATCGCGGAATCAATGCGCATAGTTCCCTTTGACTGCATATACCTTTCCTATATGTTTGTTCAACTGCAAAACATTTCCGCCTGATTTTTGGTATCACTTGCTCCACCATGTTACACTTTTATCCTGAAACAACATTATTGTAAAAGCCGGGGATGGGCTTTGTGACCCGCCCGCATATCCAAAATGAATATATGCAAATGAAGGAAATAGCCGACCAATGGCTTTGTGGCACGCCCACATATCCGAAATGAACATGCAAATGAGAGCACATATCCGAAATGACTAAATGTAAATGAGGGCGAAACATTTGACATGTAAGAACTAATACATGTCAAGAACTAATAGGCTTTTCTGATACGACACTTGAATGGTCTCGATCCTATCTCACAGGAAGGACCTTCAAAGTGTCATAGAATGAAGAGATATCTAACTCTCACCAAGTACGCACTGGTGTGCCTCAGGGCTCTGTACTTGGTCCTCTCCTCTTCTCACTATACATGACATCACTGAGCAAAGTCATCCAGGCGCATGGTTTCTCTTACCACTGCTATGCTGATGACACTCAGCTTCATCTATCTTTTGCCCATGACGACACCACCATCTCAAATCGGTTATCTGCCTGCCTCACTGACATATCTGTTTGAATGAAGACCCGTCATCTCAAATTAAATTTAGAAAAAACAGAGCTTCTCATTATCCCTGCTAAACCCTCAATCCATCACGACCTGACCTTCCAAATGTGATTGTGATGGCTCCACAATCTCCCCAACTGATTCGGTCCGGAACCTTCGTTTCACAATAGAATCCCACCTTAAACTCTGATCATGTTATCAAAACCGCCCGTTCCTGTAGATTCCTTCTTTACAACATAAGGAAGATCAGACCCTTCTTGACTGAGCATGCTACCCAACTGCTTGTTCAAGCCCTAGTCCTATCCCGGCTTGATTATTGTAATGCGCTACTTGCCGGTATCCCAGCTTCCACAATCAGACCTCTTCAGCTGATTCAAAACTCTGCAGCCCGACTTGTGTTTAACCAGCCCAAGCAAACTCATGTCACTCCACTATTCATTTCCCTCCAGTGGCTCCCTGTGGCTGCTTGCATTCAGTACAAGTCACTGACTCTGGCCTACAGAATTTCTGGATCTTTTCAAAATACACTCCGACTCGTTCACTTCACTCCAGTGATGATTGCCGCCTGGCGATTCCACCTCACCGAGGAGCTAATTCTCGCTCCGTGGCGTTCACCACTGCAAAATGGTGGAACGTTCTTCCCAACTCTGTCTGTAAGGCAGAATCACTAAGCAGTTTTATGAAACTACTGAAGACGCATCTCTTTAACAAATACCTGTTGTAGAAGAAAAAAAGGGGGGGGGGGGCGCAGCATCAAATAACAATCAGGTTTGATGAACTTACAGTATATTTGGTTTTCTCCATAACTTCTGACTTGTGATGTTCTCATTTGTAAGTCGCTTTCGATAAAAGCGTCAGCTAAATGACTAAATGTAAATGTACTACAAAAGAATGGATACAACTGAAGGACTCACCACAGAAGACAGAACCACGGAAAAACGGACTAGAGACTTTGTAGGGGACATACGGACTGAACACATCAAGAGAACTGAAAGCCAACCAGAAAACACAAGAAAAAAAGGGAAGATCCAACTAAACATCCACAAAGCTCTCAAAAAACAAAAAAAAAGACGAGAAGAGGCCAATGAAAAGAGAATTGACAATACACGACAAGGGATGTTTGACGTTTTACCTGAAGTGATGCTGGAATGAGGATTTTTATGGGGTATGTCTTTTTAACCTGTCTGTTTTTAATGACATTTTACCGTTTTACCTCAATTAATGCTAGAGGTTTAAGAGAGACAGAACATTTTAAAAGACTTACCTTTTTAGCTGAAAAGTTTGATATTTTATGTATACAAGAGACATTCTGGAACAACGAAATACCAGAACATATGAAAAAACAATGGGATGTGGAGATAATTCATAACAGTCACCACAGTAAAAGGAGAGGAGTAGCTATTTTAATTAGAAGAGATGTATTTGAAAAAACTGAGAAACTGTATGCAGATGAGGAAGGAAGAATAATAATTATTAAAGTCACCAATGGAGAGAACGACTTAATTATTTTTAACATACATGCACTGAACAATGAAAATGAAAAAACGCTTTTCTTTAAAGAATTAAACATTTTAGTAAATAAAGAACACACAGAGAATGTTTCAGTGATGGGGGATTTTAATACGGTTTTTAATATTTTGGATATAAATGAGAACATGGTTTTTAGAAGAGATAAGGGAAGAGAAGAACTGAAAAAACTAATGAACACTAATGGTCTGGTGGAGGCATGGAGGATACAACATGAAAATGTTAGGGATTATTCACAAGAACAAATTGTAGAAAATGTTTTAAAACAAAGTAGAATAGATCTCTTTTTATGCCCACACCAACTTTTAAAATACATAATGAAATCACAATATAAAAGATATAATTTTAGCCACCATCATTTATTACAGGTGATTTTAGATTTTAGTGAGATAGAGCGAGGACCCATTGGACTCTTAACACAAAACTTTTAAAAGATTGGGTTTTTAAAGCAAATGTAGAAAATTTAATTTTAAACAACTGGACTGCAAATGAAAATTGTGAAATAAAGAGAATTAAATGGGACAATCTAAAATATGACTTAAAGAAGTTTGCCAAAAAATATTCAAGGAAAAAAAATAAATTACAAAGAGAAAAAAATGAAAACATAAAAAAAAGAACTACACAATGAACTACAAAAAGAAATAAATGGAATGGGAAATCATAAGGAAAATCCTAAAATTAGAAGCCAAATTAAAAAAAGTAGAGGAACTAAAATATAAAGGAGCAATGATAAGAAGTCGGGCAAAATATCAATTAGAATGAGAAAGATGTACAAAATACTTTTATGATTTAGAGAAAATAAGACAGAGAAGTGATGAAATAAGAACATTAAAAATAGGAAATGAAGAAATAAAAGATATGAAAAAGATTGTTAAAGAAACGGGATCATACTATAAAAGTGTTTTTCAGACAAAAGGAATAGATGAAAAAAGCAAAAATTTTTTACTAAATCATATTCAAAATAAATTAGATGAAAGCAATGTAGTAATGTGTGTAAAAAAAAAATATAAAAGTTACAAAAATAGAGGAAACTATACAAACAACTGAATAATGGAAAAAGCCCCGGAACAGGTGAGTTACCTTCAGAATTTTACAAGGTTTTTAAAAATATTTTAATATCGATTTTAACGGAAGTGTTTCCAATTTCCAAAGAAATTTTCCAAAATGAAGATTTAAGTCCCAGTATGAAAAGAGGAGTAATAAAATTAATATATAAGAAAAAAGGAGAAAAAAAGATCTTTCACACAAATTTTAGACCCATAACGATTTTAAACACAGACTATAAAATACTGGCCAAAATCTTGGCAAATAGATTAAAAAGGGATTTTCCAGAAATAATATCACCAAATGAAACATACGGCGTTTTGAACATAGACATCACCGACACATCAGTTTTATTACAAAAGAAAACAAAAGAAAACAAAACAGAAAACAAAACAGGATATTTTATAAACATAGATTTTGAAAAGGCCTTCGACAAAGTCGAGCATGAATATTTATTTGATCTTATTAAAACATATGGATTTGGGGAAAAGTTTTTAAAGTGGATAAGGTGTTTTTTTTTGCGATATATATAGCTGTGTGAAGGTAAATGGGTTTTTAACAGAGTATTTTAAAGTAACCCGTTCGGTGAGACAAGGCTGTCCCCTGTTGGCCTTTTTATACTCAATGTCAGCTGAAACCTTAAACCTGGCCATAAATAGAAACCCTGGCATTAAAGGAATACAAATAAACCTAGGAAAAACAGAGGACAAAATCTATCAATATGCTGATGATACGACACTTATTTAAAAAAACATTGAGAGCATTAGAGAAGCTGAAAAAATTTTGGAAAATTACAGCAAATAGAATAGAATAGAATAGAAAGCCTTTATTGTCATTATACCACGCATACACAGTATACATCATATAACGAGATTTAAGCTCCTCCTTAAAGTGCACATGGCATTATATATAAATAGAAAAAACAATAGAAAAGACATGTGCAAAAATGTACTGTGCAAATAGATGTGTAGTGTTTCACATGAAATGCCAATTAGTGCAGGTTCCTGTTTAGCATTGAAATGGCTTTGGGAAAGAAGTTGTCCCTGAGTCTGTTTGTTTTGGCCAGTATGGACCTGTAGCGTCTTCCAGAAGGCAGCAGGTTGAAAAGGTGGAATCCGGGGTGAGTATTGTCCTTTAGGATGTTGCTGGCGCTGCTGAGACAGCGGGAGTGGTAGATGGAGGTTATGGAAGGCAGGGAGCAGCCAATGATTTTTTCGGCTGTGTTGGTCACTCTCTGCAGTCTTCTTCTGTCAGCCTCTGTGCAGCTGGAGTGCCACACTGACACAGCATATGTCAGCAGGCTTTCAATGGTGGAACGGTAGAAGGTCACCAGCAGGCTTGTGTGTAGTTGCTCTTTCCTGAGCACCCTCAGGAAGTGAAGCCGCTGCTGGGCCTTCTTGACCAGTGCAGAGGTGTTGACTGTCCAGGAGAGATCTGCAGAGATGTGTACCCCCAGGAATCTGAATGATTCTACTTGCTCTACACATTCACCATTGATGTAAAGGGGTGTAGGTGCGACCTAGGAAAGAGCAAAGAAGAACAGGAGCAAATATTAACAAAGACAAAACAGAATACATGAGAATAGGACAGTAGGAAATTTTACCAAAAGATGTCAAGTTCAATTTTAATCAGAACAACATTAAAGTCTTAGGAATTAGAGTCGGAGAAAATGAAACACAAGTAAGAGACATCATTTGGGATGAAATTTTAAATAAAATGGAGAAATGGCTCACGTTCTGGAAACGGCGAGAATTGTTTTTGAAAGGAAAGGTTTTAGTTTTAAACTCATTGTTTTTATAAAAAATGTGTTATGTTCTTAATGTCAGTATCCCGATTTGGGTTATAAATAGAGTTAAAAGAAGTGTTTTAAACTTTCTTTGGGACGGTAAACTATGACCCTCATAGATAAAGAGGAAGAGAGGGGACTGGGACTTATTGATGTTTTTATGAGAATGAAAAGCCTAAGAATAAAAATGATCAAAAAATATTTTAATGAAAAACAGCTGGAAATACATTTTTAAACATTTTATGGGAAAGTGGAAGTGGAAATTCTGAAATGAGAAACACCCAAAGAGCAGTTACCCTCTGTTTTTATTGAAGAGGACTCCCCTTCAAAACAATAACCATCCCCCTTCCCTCCTCCCTCCACATTCATTCCCTTCCATAAAGAATCAGAATCAGAATCAGGTTTATTCGGTTTAAAGGTTGGTACAGGTACAGTAAATGAAACACAATTTACTGTACTGTACAGTACATTTGATTTTTTTTTGTTTTAATAAATACACTTTTATTTCTTGTTGAGACTCATGTTTTTCTACATATTATATACAAATTAGGCCAGTAAATAGGCATTTTCTGGGGCTTGGAACGAATTAATCCAGTTTCCATTATTTCCTATGGGTTTCATTGCTTCGGTTCTCGAACAATTTGGTTCTCGACCATCCTCCCGGAACGAATTATGTTCGAGAACCGAGGTATCACTGGGAAACAGTTTGCTATGGATGAAATTGAAGGAGAACATGATAAAGGAAATTCCAGAATTTTATAAAGAGGTTTTAAGAACATGGGGAAGCTTTTTAGAACACATAGATTATGACGTTGAAAAAAGAAATCAAATTTTAAAGCAACCACTTTTTTAAATCTGAAAATTAATTTTAACGGGAATCCAATCTTCTATAAAAACTGGTTTCAAGCAGGCTTTGGACAAATCAGAGACATTTTATATGAAGTTCGGCCGGGGTTTTTACCCGCACAAGCAATAATTGATGAAATAGAAAAAGAAGAGGAAATTTAAAGCAGAAAAACAATAGAAAACCAATTCTCAAAAATAAAAGCAGGTGTGCCTAAAGAATGGCTCCACAAAATAGATCATAACACAGATAAAGATGAAGGAGAGGAAATAAAGAACTTTGTGAAAATAGGAGAAAAATCAATACAGTTTAAAGGATGCACCTTAAAAGACATATGCACTGCAATACAGCTCAGAGCAGGGGAAGAACCCCGATCTAACTCCTACTGGAGGAGATTATATCCAGATGTCAATGTTAAAGACATATGGAATATTAAAACCAGAAACCACAAAATTTTAGAAGTGGAAAATTTTGATTACATCCATAGGCACAACTGTTTATACACAGAAAAGAAATATTAACAAAAATGTGTTTAAGTGAAAATGCATTGTGTAAAATATGTTGAAAATCTGCTCCACATGTTTTTTAAATGTGAAAAGCTAAAATGTTTTAAACAGAAATTAATGGGAATAGTTGATGTTTTAAGAGGAGAAAAATGGAAAATTTCCATTTCATTCCAAAAATGCCTATGCTCTTAACATGTTTTTAGCAACAGCATGGTGGTCGATTTATAGCAGAAAGAATATATGTAAGTGGAAGGGAAAGATGATCGAAATTTGTACATTGTATGAATCAAGACTGTTTTATGTAATAGATATTTTATTTGATTACTTTAATGAACAAAATGAACCAAAAAAGTTTGATGCACAGATCAGATGCACATTAAAAATAACCCTTTCAGAGAAAAAACTCAAACAAGATTTCAGATGAAATTTAATAGATGTACAAATATGTAACGAATGTACACTTATTTGTTTATTATTATTATTTTTTTAATTTATTGGTTTTATTGTTTGAAAACATGCCAGTAATTATAAACCACTTTTACACAAGTTAACTTATTATATTATTATTTAAATGTGCTGTGTAAAGAATACTATTGTAACATTTTGACATTGTTAATAAAAATCAAGAAAAGGACACGCCTGATCCCGTATGATCTCAGAAGCTAAGCTAAAAGCAGGTGCCATAAGCTTTTTATTTGTTGCAGTTCAGCAATGTAAGTCACCATTTTTGATTATTTCTGGACTATATTTGCATATAACCGAAGCAGGGTGGGAAAAAAACTGTTAAAATTTCTTTCTTTAGAGCGTTGGCATAGCATGCTTCTTAAGGGTAAACATTGGAAGCTGCTTTCGCTTACGGCCATAACCACCTAGACACGCCTGATCCCGTCTGATCTCAGAAGCTAAGTGGGTGTGTTCCTGACCAGTACTTGAATCGGTGACCGCCTAGGAAAGTCAGGTGCTGTAAGCTTTTTATTTGTTGCAGTTCAGCACTGTAAGTCACCATTTTTGCTGATTTCTGGACCATATTTGCATATAACCGAAGCAGGGTGGGAAAAAAAGTTAAAATTTCATTCTTTACAGCATTGGCATAGCATGCTTCTTGTAGGTAAACATTGAAATCTGCTTTCATTTACGGCCTTAACCACCTGGACACTCCTGATCCCGTCTGATCTCAGAAGCTAAGTGGGTATGTGCGTGAACAGTACTTGAATTTCGGGTGACCGTCTACGAAAATCAGGTACCGTAAGCTTTTTATTTGTTGCAGTTCAGCACTGTAAGTAACCATTTTTGCTGATTTCTGGACCATTTTTGCAAATAACCGAAGCAGGGTGGGAAAAAAAAGAAAAAACATTTAAAATTTCATTCTTTACAGCATTGGCATAGCATGCTTCTTGTGGGTAAACATTGGAAGCTGCTTTCGCTTATGGCCATAATCACCTGGACAAGTCTGATCCCGTCTGATCTCAGAAGCTAAGTGGATGTGGGCCCACTTAATCACCTGGACACTCCTGATCCCGTCTGATCTCAGAAGCTAAGTGGGTGTGTGCCTGACCACTACTTGAATGGGCGACCGTCTAGGAAAATCAAGGTGCCGTAAGTTTTTTATATGTTGCAGTTCAGCATTGTAAGTCACCATTTTTGCTGATTTCTGGACCATTTTTGCATATAATCGAAGCAGGGTGGGAAAAAACAGTTCAAATTTCATTCTTTACAGCATTGGCATAGCAAGCTTCTTGTGGGTAAACATTGGAGACTGGTTAGGCTTACGGCCATAACCACCTGGACACGTCTGATCTCAGAAGCTAAGTGGCTGTGTGCCTGACCAGTACTTGAATGGGTGACTGTCTAGGAAAATCAGGTGCCGTAAGCTTTTTATTTGTTGCAGTTGAGCACTGTAAGTCACCATTTTTGCTTATTTCTGGACCATTTTTGCATATAACCGAAGTAGGGTGGGAAAAAACAGTTAAAATTTCATTCTATACAGCGTTGGCATAGCATGCTTCTTGTGGGTAAATATTGGAAGCTGCTTTCGCTTATGGCCATAATCACCTGGACAAGCTTGATACCGTCTGATCTCAGAAGCTAAGTGGATGTGGGCCCACTTAATCACCTGGACACTCCTGATCCCGTCTGATCTCAGAAGCTATGTGGATGTGTGCCTGACCAGTACTTGAATGGGTGACCGTCTAGGAAAATCAGGTGCCGTAAGCTTTTTATTTGTTGCAGTTCAACACTGTAAGTCACCACTTTTGCTGATTTCTGGACCATTTTTGCATATAACCGAAGCAGGGTGGGAAAAAACAGTTAAAATTTAATTTGTTACAGCGTTGGCATAGCATGCTTCTTGTGGGTAAACATTGGAAACTGCTTTCGCTTACGGCCTTAACCACTCGGACACGCCCACAGGCAATCACAGGAAGTGTGAGTCAGCAGTAGGGAGAGAAAGGCTCTCCCAGTACGTTTGTTAATTTTTTGGTTATATTTCGTTTGTTTTTTGATCTTTTTGATTTCTGTTTTTTCCCCTGATTACCTTCAGTTTTAATTCCCCAGCAGTACCTACTGTTTGGGGAGGAATCTTTTTTTTTTTCTCCAAAAGTGACTGATCATCTGGACAAAGACAAGGGCATGCCTGAACGACAAAGGAACCTGGATATCCCCTTAATTGTGATGAATGGCTCGGACGGACAACCTGGAACTGACCTCGGAAAGAAACAAAGACTACGGAAAAAGGACACCCCACGGCATGATGAAAGAAAAAATGGAAATGGTAATGAGAATGTAAAGAAAACCTGGCAAAGGAAATATGCAAAAGAAGCGACATGTGTAATAGAGCTGGATCAGCTAAAAGGAATTGGAGCGATGGACATAATAAAGGCAGTGAATGACACAGTTGGAATTGGAAAGCTACTCGTTGTAAGACCTAAAGCGTGTAAAGAGTACGAGGTCACTCTGGAAAGTGAGGAACTGGTGGACATCATTTCAGAAGGACTTATGATTAAAGAGACTCTCTGTGAAGTCCGAAAACTGTGTTCGTGTAAGCTCATGGTTTCTTTTCTGAACCTCCCAGCATACATAGAAGACGCTGTGATTCTGGAAAGACTCCCAAAGTGGGGAGTAACCCCCATACTACCGATCCGGAGGAGGTACTACCCTGGAACGACCATCACAGATGGGGCACGGTACCTCAGATTCCGGTTCCCCAAGGAGGTCATCTCTCTCCCTTACAGTGTGCGGCTGGAAATGGCAGAGGGCCCCCAGTATTACCGGGTCATACACGACCGGCAGGTGAAGATGTGTAGGATGTGTATGAGCCCGGACCACGTTATGCGCGATTGCCCCAGCTTCGTATGCAGAGAGTGCTGTGAGCAGGGGCATTTTGCATGGAACTGTGGGGCCACGAAATGCGGTGAGTGCAACCATGCGTTAATCAGCTGTAGCTGTGTGGAGATTGAGGAGGCCTCAGGGGAAACTCGGGAAGAATGTGGGGCAATCTCCCCGGTGCGTGCTGAGGTGGAGGTGGAGTCAGACCAGATCCAGCAGGAGGCGCCGCAACCAAGGGGAGGTTTAGAGAGGGAGCTGGAGCTCGCACAGCTACATGAAGAGGAAAAAATTGAAGAAGGATGAAGAAGGAACAGAAAAACCACCAGAAAAAAGAAACCGGGAACACGATGAACTTTTAGAGGACAGTAATTATAAAACACAACATGATGGTTTTAAGGGCGTATAAAGAAGGAAAATCAAGGCGTCACCGAACATATCAAAAGCCCTGGAAAAACAGAGAAAAAGACGAGAAGATGTAAAGGAAAAGATTTTAGAGAATTCAAGAACTGGTATGTTTGACATTTTATCTGAAACCCAGGAACCGTAATGATTTTATTGTTTTTATTATTTTTAATGAGCTTTTACCCTCTTTTATCACTCAACGCTAGATGATTAGCAGACACTGACTATTTTAAAAGACTTATGTTTTTAAGCAAAAAGGCGTACATTTTATGCTTACAAGAAACTTTTTGGGACAATGAAAATGCTGGAAACATGGGAAAAATATGGAATGGAGAAATGTTTTTTAACTGTCATAATTCTAAAAGAAAAGGTGTTGCTATTTTAATTAAGAAGGGAGTGTGTGAAAAAGCTGAGAAGATATATGCTGATACTGAAGGAAGGGTGAAAATAACAACGACCAATGAAGTTTTAATGATATGTAACATATACGCTCTGAAGGGATAAAAATTTGTGATTTGTAAGTATTTTGTGTTCAAGGGAATTAGCGCAACCTGGCCGACAATTGCCCAAGGCCTATATTTCATGAAAACTAGTGGCTGGTGGCTGGTGGATAATGCTCGAGGACAGCTGAGCTGTCTCAAGCTCCCCCTGATAAGGGATGGAACGGCGCGTTCAACCCCCCATAGAACTCCAAGTTTTTTTCAGAATAAGCAGAGCGAGGGATGGTTTTTCAATAGATAGTGTCAGAAACTGGACTTCGGGGCTCTGTTTTGGTGGGACCGGTGTGGTGCTGAGATCAGAGTCGGATCGCGATCTTGGGCTTGTATTGGACGAACGCTGCTTTGACTCGGTTTGTCATAAATAAACTGCTTGATTCGAATAACTATGAAATCATCTGTACTGTGCTTTTTGACGCCTTCAAAATTGGTTCATCGGGGAAATTTCAGATTTCCTAACAGTGGCTGCAATGTCTCTACTCAGACACCTATAGCTGTGTTAAAGTGAATGGGTTTTTAACTAATTTTATCCCGATAACGAGATCTATTAAACAGGGATGTCCTCTGTCTGCCATGTTGTACACACTGGTGGCTGAACCTCTCGGTTTGGCTATTGCGGCAGCGGAGGACATCAAGGGTATTTTTATAGAGAAATCAGATGAAGAGAGTTAAATTTTTCAGTATGCTGATGACACGACGCTCATTTTAAAAGATTTTAAGAGTGTACAGAATGCAAGGAAAATTTTAGAAAAATATTGTAATGGCACGGGGGCTAAGGTCAATGAAGCTAAAACCAAATACTTGGAAAGACGGAACCTCTACCTGAGGGGATCCCTTTCAAATGGGTTGAAGATAATTTTAAAATTTTAGGGGTTTGAATGGGAAAAGATTAAATAAAAACTAGAGATGAAATATGGGAAGAGGTTTTAATTCAAATGGAAACTAAATTAAAGTACTGGCGACAAAGACATATGTTTTTAAAAGGAAAAGTTTTGGTTTTAAATTCATTGTTTTTGTCAAAAATGTGGTACGTGCTGAGTGTCATCAGAATACCCATGTGGGTTTTAAAAAGAGTCAAAACATGTGTTTTAAACTTTTTATGGAATGGCAAACCTTATGACACAATAATCGGGAATGTAGAGGAAGGAGGGTTGGGTCTTTTAGATGTTTTTATCCGTATGAAAAGTTTGAGGATAAAGACAATTAAAAGATTTTTTAATAATAACAAACAAGGGTGGAAGGAGGTTTTTAAACATTTTATGATGAAAAATGTAAACTCGGAAATGGGAACAAATGTTTTATGGATGAAATTAAAAGAAAATATGTTTTACAATGTTCCCGAATTTTATAAAGAGGTATTTAGAGCATGGAGTGATTTTTTAGGAAATGTGGATCTTAAGCCAAAAGGTAGGATCCAGCTCTTAAATCAGCCAAATTTTTTTAAACCCTAATTTATTGTACAACAATCAAGAATTGTTTTATAAGAGCTGGATCCAAGCAGGGATTTCCCAAATTAAAGATGTTCTTTATGAGGTCCGGCCGGGGTTCCTACCAACAAAAGCAATTATAGACGCTTTGGAGGAACATTACTCCATCAACCATAAACAGGTCAAAGAGCAATATGAAAAAATCAAAAACACAATACCAACAGATTGGATCCGGCAAATAAACCTCTACGTCATCAATAATCAAGAAAACATGCAAATACAGTTCAAAATCCCTTTGAACTGTGTAACCTTAAGATGTGTAACCTTAAGATGCTGTACACAGTCCTCAGGGACAAAGCGTGGGTGGAACCCCAGGCCAACTACTACTGGAGCAGACTGTACCCGAATTTAAAAAAAAGAAAACATATGGGATTTGAAAACCAGAAACTTCAAGCTTTTAGATTTAGAAAATTTTGATTTTATGCTGTGTCACAACTGTACCTACACAGAATCACGATTAGTAAAAATGAAAATAGAAGAAAGCACATTATGTAAAATATGTAACAAGCAGGATGAGGATTTTAAACACTTGTATTTTAATTGTGAAGATCTGGAATGTTTTAAACGAAAAATAGGTAAAATTACTAAAGAGTTTTTAACTAAGGACCAGTGGGTTCAGTCTACTTGGGAAACCCTGTTTTTATTTGGTTTTAATGAAAAATGTAAAAACTCTTGTGCTTTAAACCTTTTTTATCTATTGCAAGACAGGTGATCTACAGGAGGAAAAATATTGTCAAATGGAAAGGAACTTCTGTAGATCTCTGTCTTTTTTATGAACAACAGGTCAAGTATTATGTGGGAATACTATACGATTATTATAACATTGAGGGAGAAATAATCCTTTTGTTTTACCCTTAGAGAACAGATTCATCTTAAACCTTCCAGAATGCTTTTAAAAAATGGTTTTACTATATTTATTACTTGTGTAATCTATAGATTCATGTAATTTATTGAATGTTTTATAATTGTAAGTGAATGAAACAACTGTTATGTAATTTAATAAGAAATGTAATTATTTTGTATGTAGATTATATTTGAAAATAAACAAAGAAACAGACATGTCTAATCTCAGAAGCTTAGTGGGTGTGTGCCTGACCAGTTCTTGAATGGGTGACTGTCTAGGGAAAGCAGTTGCTGTAAGCTTTTTATTAGTTGCAGTTCAGCACTGTAAGTCACCATTTTTGCTGATTTCTGGACCATTTTTGCATATAACCGAAGCAGGGTGGGAAAAAACAGTTAAAATTTCATTCTTTACAGAGTTGGCTGTAATGCTTCTTGTGGGTAAATATTGGAAGCTGCTTTCCCTTACGGCCATAACCACCCAGACATGCCTGATCCCGTCTGATCTCAGAAGCTAAGTGGGTGCGTGCCTGACCAGTACTTGAATGGGTGACCGTCTAGGAAAAGCAGGTGCAGTAAGCTTGTTATTTGTTGCAGATCAGCACTGTAAGTCACCATTTCTGCTGATTTTTGGACAATTTTTGCATATAACCAAAGCAGGGTGGGAAAAAAGTAAGAATTTCATTCTTTACAGAGTTCGCATAGCATGCTTCTTGTGGGTAAATATTGGAATCTGCTTTCGCTTTCGGCCATAACCACCCGTACATGCCTGATCCCATCTGATTTCAGAAGCTAAGTTGGTGTGTGCCTGACCAGTACTTGAATGGGTGACTGTCTAGGAAAATCAGGTGCTGTAAGCTTTATATTTGCTGCAGTTCAGCACTGTCAGTCACCATTTTTGCTGATTTCTGGACCATTTTTGCATATAACTGAAGCAGGGTGGGAAAAAACTGTTCAAATTTCGTTCTTTACAGAGTTGTCATAGCATGCTTCTTGTTGGTAAATATTGGAAACTGCTTTCGCTTACGGCCATAACCACTCGGACACGCCTGATGTCATCTGATTTCAGAAGCTAACTTGGTGTGTGCCTCATCAGTACTTGAATGGACGACTGTCTAGGAAAATCAGAAGCCGTAAGCTTTTTATTTGTTGCAGTTCAGCACTGTAAGTCACCATTTTTGCTGATTTCTGGACCATTTTTGCATATAACCGAAGCAGGGTGGGAAAAAACTGTTCAAATTTCGTTCTTTACAGAGTTGTCATAGCATGCTTCTTGTTGGTAAATATTGGAAACTGCTTTCATTTGCGGCCATATCCACCCGGACACGCCTTATCCCGTCTTTATCTCAGAATTTAAGTGTGTGTGTGCTTGACCAGAGCTTAAATGGGCGACCATCTAGGAAAAACAAGCGCCGTAAGCATTTTATTTCTTTCAGTTCAGCACTGTAAGTCACCATTTTTGCTGATTTCTGGACCGTTTTTGTATATAACCGAAGCAGGGTGGGAAAAAACAGTTAAAATTTCTTTCTTTACAGCGTTGCCATGGCATGCTACTTAAGGGTAAACATTGGAAACCGCTTTCGTTTGCAGCCATATCCACCCGGACACGCCTTATCCCGTCTGATCTCAGAATTTAAGTGGGTGTGTACCTGACTAGAACTTAAATGGGCGACCATCTAGGAAAAACAAGTGTCGTAAGCTTTTTATTTCTTTCAGTTCAGCACTGTAAGTCACCATTTTTGCTGATTTCTGCACCATTTTTGCATATAACCGAAGCAGGGTGGGAAAAAACAGTTAAAATTTCTTTCTTTACAGCGTTGGCATAGCATGCTTCTTAAGGGTAAACATTGGATGCTACTTTCGCTTACGGCCATAACCACCTAGACATGCCTGATCCCATCTGATCTCAGAAGCTAAGTGGGTGTGTTCCTGACCAGTACTTGAATGGGTGACCGCCTAGGAAAGTCAGGTACTGTAAGCTTTTGATTTGTTGCAGTTCAGCACTGTAAGTCACCATTTTTGCTGATTTCTGGACCATTTTTGAATATAACCGAAGCAGGGTGGGAAATTCCATTCCATTCCATTCCATTACAATTCCATTCTTTACAGTGTTGGCATAGCATGCTTCTTGTGGGTAAACATTGCAAACAGCTTTCTCCTTACAGCTGTAACCTCACGGACACATCTGATCTCAGAAGCTAAGTGGGTGTGTGCCTGACCAGTACTTGATGGGCGACCATCATTTATTGCAGTTCTGTGCTGTACTGAAATAAATGATGGTCGCCCATTCAAGTACACGTCTTATCTCAGAAGCTAAGTGGGTGTGTGCCTGTCCAGTACTTGAGTGGGCGACCGTCTAGGAAAATCAGTAGCCGTAAGCTTTTTATTTGTTGCAGTCAGGCACTGTAAGTCACCATTTTTGCTGATTTCTGAGCACTGTAAGTCTCCATTTTTGCATTTCTCCTTCACACACCTGATCCCGTCTGATCTCAGAAGCAGTTCAGCACTGTAAGTCACTGAGGAAGGTGGGGGACAGTGAATCTGAATGGGCCAAGTTATTTTCCTTTAGACATATGGGGTATATAGGAGCTGTGGTTGCACTGGAGTTTGTGCCTGTCATGGCGGTGTTATTCGAACACAGTGGTGGTCATCACAGATTTGGGATGCCATCAAGCTAAAGCAGGCATAGGCATGGTTGGCCTGTGGGTGTCGCAAAGCAAATGACAGGCCAAGCAATCTGGAGCATCGTGCGTCGCAGAGGAAAAACACGGGTGTGGTAGCAGGTTAATGGAGGCCTTGGAAAGGGACATTTGGCCAGCTCCAAGAAGATTCTGGCAAACTGTCAGACGACTCAGGAAGGGAGAGCAGTGTGCCATTAACACGGTATATAGTGGAGGTGGTGCACTGTTTACTTCGACTGAGTATGTCATTAAGCAGTGAAAGGAATATTTTGATGACCATCTAGATCCCACCAATATGCCCTCCAGAGAGGAGGCAGAGTCAGAGGCCCATTCCAAGGGAAGCTTGTCCATCACTTGGGCTGAAGTTGCTAAGGTAGTTTGAAAGTTCCTTGGTGGCAGTGCTTGAAGAGATGATGAGATCTGTCCAGAGTTCCTCAAAGCTCTGGCTGTTGTGCGGAGTTCTTGGCTGGCCCACTTTTTCGTTATTATCATTGGGGGCTGTGCCATTGCACTGGAAGTCATGGGTCATGATTCCTCTTTTTAAGAAACGAGACCAAAGGATGTGTTCCAACTATAGGTGAATTACACTACTCAACCTGGCTGGTAAAGTCGACAGGGGGTACTGGAAAAGAGAGGCTGGCTAATAGTCGAACCTTAGGTTCATAAGGAGGAGTGGCGGGTTTCGGCCTGGTCATGGAACACTGGATTTTACTTTCTCCAGGATCCTTGAGGGTTCCTGGGAGTTTGCTAAACCAGTCAACATGTGCTCTACGGAATTTGAGAAGGCATTCGACTGTGTTTCTCAGGGAATTTTGTGGGAGGTGCTTCGTTAGTATGGGGTACATGGCTACCACAGGCCATTCAGTCCCTTTACGCACAGATTAGGAACTTGTTTCACATGACAGTCATTAATTCGGACTTGTTTCCAGTGAGAGTTGGCCTCTGTCAGGTCTATCCTGTGTCACCGATTCTGTTCATAATCGACATTATTGTTGTATCCTTGTACTTGCAGCCACGTGTCTTGGACATTCAGTTAACAAGATAAGCTGAGCTGTCAACTGATCACATGAATTGGTGTGATCAATTGGTGGTGACATGAATTTGGTGGCAGTGGAAGATGCCAGTCAGACATGGCAGACACAAGTTTATAGTAAGAAATTGCTTGGAACATCTGGCAGAAGAACCCATCAGACAGATCTTCAACACTCATCTCCGTCAGAACTTTAACCACATACTGGGGGAGGTGGGGGACATTGAGTATGAATGTTCATGTTCTGTTCTTCCATTGTTGAGGCTGATAGGACCTGTGGTTGCACAGTAGTTGGTGCCAGTCATGGTGGTGTTCTTCGAACACAGTGGTGGTGACCACAGATATGGGATGCCATCAAGCTAAAGAAGGAGTCATGGTTGGCCTGTGGGAGTCCAGAAGCAACTGACAGGACAAGCAATCGTGCATCGGAGAAGCAAAAATCACAAAGGAGGAAGGAGGTTATGGAGGCCTTGGAAAGGGCCTTTTGGCCGGCACCAAGAAGATTCTGGCAAACTCTCAGATGTCTTAGGAGGGAAAGGCAGTGTGCCACTAACACGGTATATAGTGGATGTGGTGAACTGTATACTGTATATGTCCTTTGGCAGTGGGAGGAATATTTTGATGACCAGTCTACATGTGCTTTGTGGAATTGGAGTAGGCATTCGACTGTGTTTCTCATGGGATTTTGTAGGAGGATATGGCTACCACAGGCCATTCAGTCCCTTTATGTCCAAAGTAGGAGCTTGTTTCACATGTCAATCATTAAATTTGGACTTGTTTCCAGTGAGAGATGGCCTCTGTCAGGTCAGTCCGTTGTCACCGATTCTGTTCATAATCTATATATGGATAGGTTTGCATCCAAGTGGGAAGCGGCAGGGATGAGAATCAGCACCTCCAAATCTGAGAGCAAAGTTCTCAGTCGGAAAATGGTGAAGAGTCCTCTCTGGGTCAGGGATAAGATCTTGCCTCAATGTGGAGGAGTTTAAGTATCTCAGGGTCTTGTTCACGAGTGATGGAGTGGAAGTTTCACAGGTGGATTGGCATGGGGTCAGCAGTGATGCGCTCTATACCCATCTGGACTCAGAGTAGAACTGCTACTTCTCCACATGTCAGTTGTCAGTTGAGGTTCTTTTGGCATCTGGTGATGCCTCCTGAGTGCCTTCCCAGGGAGGTGTTTCAGGCATGCCCAACTGGGAGAAGACCCAGGACACGCTGAAGGGAAAGGAAAACTGAGGGAACCCTCAGGTGTTCCCAGATCTGCTGGGAGATATATACTCAGGGTTCCCTGTTTTTCAGACAGTTTAATTTAAATACAGTGGGTTGCAAAAGTATTCATACCCCTTGAACTTTTCCATATTTTGTCACATTACAACCACAAACATAAATATATTTCACTGGAATTTAATGTGAAAGACCAACACAAAGTGGTATACAATTGTGAAGTGGAAGGAAAATTATACATGAATCAACATTTTTTTTACAAATAAAAAACTGAAAAGTGCGATGTGCAAAAGTATTCAGCCCCCTTTTCCCTGAGTGCAACCAATTGCATTCAGAAGTTGCCTGATGAGTGCTAATGACTCAAAAGGGTCCTCCTGTGTGTAATCTAATCTCACTACAAATACAGCTGCTCCGTGACGGCCTCAGATGTTGGTTAAGAGAATATTGGGGAGCAAACAGCATCATGAAGTCCAAAGAACACACCAGACAGGTTAGGAATATGGTTTTGGAGAAGTTTAAAGCAGGCTTAGGTTATAAAAAGATTTCCAAAGCTTTGAACATCTCACGGAGCATTGTTCAATCCATCATCCGGAAATGGAAAGAGTATGGCACCACAGTAAACCTGCCAAGACAAGGCCGTCCACCTAAACTTACAGGCCGAACAAGGAGATCACTGATCAGAGAGGCAGCCAAGAGGCCCATGGTGACTCTGGATGAAATGCAGAGAGCCACAGCTCAGGTGGGGGAAACTGTCCACAGGACAACAATTAGTCGTGCACTACACAAATGTGGTCTTTATGGAAGAGTGGCAAGGAGAAAGCCATTGTTAAAAGAAAACCATAAGAAGTCCCGTTTGCAGTTTGCCAGAAGCCATGTTGAGGACACAGCAAACATGTGGAAGAAGGTGCTTTGGTCAGACGAGACCAAAATTGAACTTTTTGGCCACAATGCAAAACGCTATGTGTGGCGGAGAAATAACACTGCACATCACTCTGAAAACACCATCCCCACTGTCAAATATGGTGGTGGCAGCATCATGCTCTGGGGGTGCTTCTCTTCAGCAGGGACCGGGAAGTTGGTCAAAGTTGATGGGAAGATGGATGGAGCCAAATACAGGGCAATCTTGGAAGAAAACCTGTTGGAGTCAGCAAAAGATTTGAGACTGGGGCGGAGGTTCACCTTCCAGCAGGACAACGACCCTAAACATAAAGCCAGAGCTACAATGGAGTGGTATAAAAAAAAGAATATTCATGTGTTAGAATGGCCCAGTCAAAGTCCAGACCTAAACCCAATTGAGAATTTGTGGCAAGATCTCAAAACTGCTGTTCACAAACGCTCTCCATCCAATCTGACTGAGCTTGAGCTGTTTTGCAAGGAGGAATGGGCAAGAATTTCAGTCACTAGATGTGCAAAGCTGGTGGAGACATACCCTAAAAGACTTGCAGCTGTAATTGCAGCAAAAGGTGGCTCCACAAAGTATTGACTCAGGGGGGCTGAATACTTTTGCACGTCGCACTTTTCAGTTTTTTATTTGTAAAAAAAATGTTGATTCATGTATAATTTTCCTTCCACTTCACAATTGTATACCACTTTGTGTTGGTCTTTCACATTAAATTCCAGTGAAATATATTTATGTTTGTGGTTGTAATGTGACAAAATATGGAAAAGTTCAAGGGGTATGAATACTTTTGCAACCCACTTTAAGTAGTTCTGCTCTGTTGTTCACTACCTCGTAGTTGATGGGGTTATATAGGGGCTATATAGATATCTGTGCATTACCAGCACTTATGTGCATTTGAGGGACATCTTAATGTTAATTAAGCTGTGCATTTTGACCTCTTAAGGCATTTGTGCATATTAGACACTCCTTGGATTACAACCCTATCCTGGTGAAGTTTGATGATTGATGAGCTATGACTGGAGCAATGGCCCCTGGGAGGGTCTCCAAAGGCAAATTGGTCCTAGGTGACCAGTCAGACAATGAGTGGTTCAAAATGAGCCATTTGAATAATATCAGGAATATGTGTACTCTGTCTGAACTAGGGTCATTGGGGCCCTACTCTGGAGCTAAAGCAAAAACTTTGAATAGTTATAAAAGACTTAAAAACATGATGAATACTCTGAAATAACCAAAAATCGTGAAGTTCAAAGCAAATCTTTCGAACACTTTCGTACGTATGAAGACTTAATATGTCATAAAAGTACAGAATTGAGCATAAGCCCGAGAAACACCGCCGAGCAGCCGAATTAAACTTCTTATGAGTAAAAAAGAATTAGAAACATCATTAATACACTAAAATAATAAATAAAGTGAAGTTCAAAGCAAATCTACATCTGGAACGTGAAACTGCTCCTAAATGGACAATGTGCTTAAAAATGAACATATTTGTGCTTTTCATTCGGAATGCATTTAGGGCAATATAACTTCATTGAAGCAATATTTATGTAAACTTAACTTTTTAGATGATTGCTATTTATTTCTGACATTTTAAAGGCATTTGTGCATATTGGCCATTCATTTAAGTAGTTGTGCTGTACTTCTCACATAATATTTGTGCATTTCTAGCGCTTTCATGCATTTCAATCATTACAAAGTCATAAACGCACAGAATTCAGCATAAACCTGGGAAACAGCATAAATAAAATTTTCATGAAAAAAAATGCCTTACAAACCTCATGTATGCACAGAAATCACCAAAAAGGTGACGTTAAAAGCAAAAGTAAGTCAGTAACTTGAAAATGTTCCCAAATGCACAAAGCGCTTTAAATGAACATAAGTGTGCATTACATGCTATAATTTGCACTTAGGTCCATAATATTGGCATTTAAGTATTGTTTCTGTAAATTGAACCTTTTAGCTGATGGCTGTTCATTTCTAGCGTTTAAAAGGCATTTGTGCATATTGGACATTCATTTAAGTAGTTGTGCTGTACTTCTCACGTTTTAGTAATATTTGTGCATTTCTAGCGCTTTCGGTGTATTTGAAGCCTTACAAAGACATGAACGCACAGAATTCAGCAGAAACGTGGGAAACAGCATAAATAAACTTTTCATGAGTAAAAATGCCTTACAAACCTCATGAGTACATTGACATCACCAAAAACGTGAAGTTCAAAGCAAAAGTAAGTCAGTAACTTGAAAATGTTCCTAAAATGAACGTAAGTGTGCATTACATGCTTTACATGATTTACAACTTAAGTCCATATTATTGTCATTTAAGTATTGTTTCTGTAAACTGAACTTTTTAGCTGATTGCTGTTCATTTCTAGCGTTTTAAAGGCATTTGTGCATATGCATGATGAGAGGCGTTGGGGAAGTTCCTCACCCAGCTTGATGCATGTATAAAACATACATGCATCAAGCTGGGTGAGGAACTTGCCCGACGGCTCTCATCATGCATATGCACAAATGACTTTAAAACGCTAGAAATGGTTTGGTTTTGGTTCTGACTGCTTTATTACAGTCACTAGGAACGTGATGGCCATTATAATGAGCACAATGGTGTCCATAAGTGTTGTCCTTGGACTTGCGGCCATGTGTCTTAGACATTTGGGTGAAGAGGAGCTGGTGAATAAAATCAGTTGGCGTTGGCAGATGCCAGTCAGTCTTGCCAGACGCAAATGTATAGTGAGGGGTTTGCTAGGAACGTCTGGCAGAAGAACCCGTCAGACAAATGTTCAACACTCATCTCCATCAGAACTTACTGGGGCCGGTTGGTACATTGAGACTGAATGGGCCATATTCTGTCCCTTTGTTGTTAAGGTGTCAGATAGGAGCTATGGTAGCACTGAAGTTGGTGCCTGTCATGGGGGGATTCTTCGAACTCGTTGGTGGTCACCACAGATGAGGGATGCCATCAAGCTGAATGAGGAGTCATGAGGTTGGCCTCTGGGAGGCCAGAAGCTGCTGACAGATTCTGACAAGCCAATCATGACAGTGCGCAGTGGCAAAACCACTGGAAGGAGTTAGGGAAGCCTTGGAAAGGGACTTTTGACAAGCTCCAAACTGGCAAACTGTCAGACGACTCAAGAGGGGAAGCCTGTGTGCCACTAACATAGTATATAGTGGAGACTCTGTTTACTTCAAATTGGGACGTCATTAGTCCATGGAAGAATTACTTTGTTGACCTTCTCGATCCCACTGATACGAACTCCAGAGAGGGGCAGAGACAGAGGCTTTGTCCATCACTTAGGCTAAGGTAGGTAGAAAGCTCCTTGGTGGCAGTGCTTGAAGGTTCCTCAAAGCTCTGGATGTTGTGCGGCGTTCTGGGCTGGCACACCTTTTCAACATTGTCATTGAGGGAAGTGTCCTTGGACTGGCAGACTTGGGTAGTGATGCCACATTTTAAGAAAGGGGACCGGTGGATGTGGTCCGACTAGAGGTGAATTACACTCCTTAGCCTGTCTGCAAAAGTCTCCCCAGGGTTACTGGAGAAGAGAGTTTGGCTGACAGTCGAACCTCGGATTCATAAAGAGCAGTGCGGTTTTGCCCTGGTAGTGGAACACTGGACCAGCTCTTTACTGGATCCTCGAGGGTTACTGGGTTTTTGTTAAACCAGTCTACATGTGCTTTGTGTATTTGGAGAAGGCATTTAGGAGATTGGCCTCCGTCAGGTCTGTCCTTGATCACCGTTTCTGTTCGTGAACAGAATTACTAGGCGTAGCCATGGGAAGGAGGATCCACTGCTGTTAGCAGATGTTGTAGTCTTGTTACTGTCATCAAACTGTGAACTTTTGCTCTTGGGGGATCGGTTTGCAGCCAAGTGGGACCTTCCAAATCTGAGGCCATGGTTCTCAGTCAGAAAATGGTGTAGAGTTCTCTCTGGATCAGGAATGATATTTTGCCTCAAGTGGAGGAGTTTAAGTATCTCGGGGTCTTGTTCATGAGTGATGGTAAGATGGCGGGGAAGATTGACAGGTGGATTAGGTTTTTGATTATATCTGTCAGCAAGGATGTGGCCTGTTTTGGTGAAAGAAGAGCATAAGTCAAGGCTCTTGATTTACCAGTCAATCTTCCTACCCTCACCTATGTTCCTACCCTAGCCACTACTTCATCGAAGTCCAACTTGGAGGAGACTCCGGGGAAGACCCAGGACATGATGGAGGGATGTCTCCCAGCTTGTCTGGGAAGGCCTTAGTGTTCCCTCAATTGAGATGGTAAAGATGGCTGTGGAGAGGGAGTTCTGGGCATCTCTACTAAGGTTGTTGCCCCCATGGGTCCATATGTTTTTCAGACGCTACCATATACACTGGTAGTGTCTCACAAGGCATATTGGTCCTAGCTGACGGGTGGTGAGGGGTCCAAAATAACCTCACGAATTAAAACAACAGGAATTTGAGTTCTCTGTCCAGATTAGGGTCACTGGGACCACACCCTGGAGCTAGGCACAGGGAAGGGGTTTATCAGCAAGCATCTGGTGGCCGGGCATTTTCCCATGGTACCCGAACAGGCCCAGCATGAAAGTACTACAGTAAAGATGTTTGAAATGTGAAAAAAAGTGCTGATGTGGAGAACATGCCAAACTTCCAAATGTTGACTCTGGCAAATGAACAATGAATAAACAGTTAACAATTAAAATTAAGAACAAAAAAACATAAAGTAAAAACATGTAAAGATGTTTAAAATTTGAAAAAAAGGATGACAGTGGCTAAAAAGAATTACTAAAATTTAAGAGGAAAAAAGAAAAAACGAAATCCACACCTGTAAAGATGTTTGAAATTGAGAAAAATGATAACTATGCTGATGTGGAGAACATGCCAAACTTCCTAAAGTATACAGTGGCTAATTAAGAGGAGGAGCAAAAAAATTTAATAAAAAAGAAAAAAAAAACAATAAAAACCTGTAAACTGGTTATACATTTAGAAAAAATGCTATCTATGCTAATGTGGAGAACATGTCAAACTTCCAAAAGTGGACAGTGGGTAACCAAAATAATGAACAACTAAAATAAGAGAGGGGGGGGGGGGAAAGAACTTGTAAAGGTGTTTGAATTTCAAAAAAGTGCTAACTATGCTGATGTGGAGAACATGCCAAACTTCCAAATGTTGACCTGGCTAACCAAATGAACAATGAATAAGCAATAAAAAAATGTTCCTTAATGCACAATACGCGTTAAATTAACGTATCTGTGCATTAAATGCTTTAATTTGCATTTTAGATCCATTTTAGTGTCATTTAAGTATTGTTTCTGTAAACTGAACTTTTTAGCTGATTGCTGTTTATTTCTAGCGTTTTTAAAGGCATCTGTGCATATTGGACATTCATTTAAGTAGTTGTGCTGTACTTCTCACGTTTTAGTAATATTTGTGCATTTTCAGCGCTTTCATGCATTTGAAGCTTTTCAAAGTCAGAAACGCACAACATTCAGCAAAAACCTGGGAAACAGCATAAATAACCTTTACATGGGTAAAAATGCCTTACAAACATGAATATACTGAAATCACCAAAAAGGTGAAGTTCAAAGCAAAAGTAGGTCAGTAACTTGAAAATGTTCCTAAATGCACAAAGCGCTTCAACATAAGTGGGCATTACATGCTTTAATTTGCAACTTAAGTCCATATTATTGTCATTTAAGTATTGTTTCTGTAAACTGAACTTTTTAGCTGATTGCTGTTCATTTCTAGCATTTAAAAGGCATTTCTGCATATGGATATGGATATTCATTTAAGTAGTTGTGCATGTTTTAGTAATATTTTTGCAATTCTAGCGCTTTCCTGCATTTGAATAATTTCAAAGTCATAAACGCATAGAATTCAGCATAAACCCCAGCATAAATAAACTTTTCATTTATTGCTGTTAAGCTGATCACTCTTTATAACATTCTGGAGTATATGCAAATTGCCATTATAAAAACTGAAGCAGTAGACTTTGTAAAAGTTAACATTTGTATTATTCTCAAAACTTTTGGCCATGACCGTACACTTTGGTGGCTGAAACTCTTGGGTTGGCCATTTGGTTGGAATTTTAATAGAGAAATCAGCAATCATATGCCATCATATCATATTCCAGTATGCTGATGACACATTTAAATAGTGTACAGAATGCACATAGGCTTTTAGAAAAATATTGTAATCGAATGGGAGCAAAAGGTTAATAAAGGTAAAAAAATATATGACACAAAGACGGAACCTCTATCTGAGGTGATCCCTTTCAAATAGGTAAAAAGCAATTAAAATATTTTAGGGATCCGAATGGGATCGAGGCTAAATTGCAGACGCCAAAGAAATTGGTTTTTAAAAGGAAATGTGTTGGTTTTAAAGTTATTACATTTATCAAAAATGTGGTACGTGCTTAGTGTCATCAGCATACCCATGTGGGTTTTAAAAAGAGTTAAAACGTGTGTTTTGAAGTTTTTATGGAATGGTAAACCATCTAAAATTGCATATGACACAATGATAGCAAGTGTGGAAGAAGGAGGGCTGGGACTTTTGTAGTAATTGTTGTTTCTATTAGAATAAAAAGCTTAAGGATAAAGACCATTAAACATTTTCTGAATGATGATGAACAAGGGTGGAATTGGGTTTTTAAATATTGTATGTCGAAATAGTCGAATAGTAAACATTGGAATAGGAATTAATGTTTTATGGATGAAGTTAAAGGAAAATATGATTCACAATGTTCCCGAATTTTATAAAGAGGTAGAAAATGTGGATTTTAACCCTATAGAAAGGATACAGCTTTTAAATCAGTCAATGTTTTTAAATCATAAATTATTGTAAAACAATAAGGAACTTTTTTTATTAGAGCTGGATCTGAGAAGGTATTTACTAAAATAAAGACATCTTCTATAAAGTTCGTCCAGGGTTCCTTCCTACGCAAGCGATAATAGACACCATACAGGAAAATCTAACTGTGAATAGACAACAGATCAAAGAACAATTTCAAATAAACAAGGTCACAATTCCCAAAGAATGTATCAGGCAAATTACAAATAATGTTATCAATGAGAATGGAAAAATGCCAATCCATCTTAAATTTTCTCTTGGGCGGCACAGTGGCTTAGTGGTTAGCACATTCGCCTCTCAGCACTAGGGATAAGAGAAGAGATGTCACGGCTCTCCCTATAAATACCTCCAAGTTCCTCTGCCACTTCGCCAGATTGTCTGACCGTTACCTTGTGTATCTGCATCCAATCCAGCGTTCCTCTGCTCTGATTACTTGTGTGCTGACCTCCTGCTCCGTTTCCTGATTCTCTTGCCTTGTCCTCAAGGTACTGTAGCCTTGATTCATTTTCGTAGTTGTTTGTTTTTTCTTTGTTTGTTTTGTCGGCCCTTGCGCCGCACAATCTGGCCACTATGGAGCACCTGAATGAGCACATGTCCGAAGTCTCGACTGATATAAGCATCTTCTGTTGAATCTCCTTGAACAGAACCAGGAATTACTTTTTCAAGTGCACGAACTTATCCATCAAGTTTCACAGCACTTGACCGTTCCACCAACAGCGGCTGCATCCACTCCTACTCTCGCTCAACTGGCCCCGCCTGCCCGCGTCGCACACAGTGAAACCACGGCTGGGCCACATACTCACCTTCCTATTGCACATCCACAGCCATTCCGCAGCGATCTCCACCTATGATGAGGTTTCTTATTCCAGTACTGATTGGTTTTCAGTCATCAACCCCTGTTATTTATGCATGACTCATCTAAGATCACATTCATCCTGAGCCTCCTGCATGATCGCACTCTCGCGTGGGCCGAAGCCACGCAAGCTGGCGCCCCACTTCATTTGTCTTACCGCATTGTTAGGATCATCAACCCCAAGACCATCCACCTAGTCCTCCCCTCGCACATGAGGATTCACCCTACGTTCCACGTCTGACAGATTAAGCCTGTACGTACATCACCTCTTTGCCCTCCGACCAGACCCCCACCACCTGTCTGGGTCAACGGTGGTCCTGCCTACACTGTCCACCGCCTTCTAGACTCCCGTCGATAGGGTCATGACATCCAGTACCTCCAGTCGATTGGGAGAGTTATGTTCCCGAGGAGTGATCCTGGGTTCCCCGGTCTTCTATCCAACTCCAACTCAACATCCAACTCATTAGGGAATTTCATCTGACTCATCCTGAGAAACCCAAGGGACCCCTGCGGTGGAGGTGGGGGGGCTGTCATGGCTCTCTGACTCTCTCGCTTGCCACGTCTTCCTCATCTCCGTCACTTCCTACAAATACCTTCAAGTTCCTCTGCCGCTTTGCCAGATTGTCTGACCGTTAACTTGTGTATCTGTCCAATCCAGCGATCCTCTGTTCTGATTACCTGTGTGCTGGCCTCCTGCTCCCTTCCCGTTTCCTGATTCCCTTGACTCGTCCTTTGGTACCGTAGCCTTCTTTCATTTTCATAGTTTTTTGTGTTTTCTTTGTTTGTTTTGTTGGCCCTCGGCCCAGTTTTACTTTCATTTTCATTATTTCAGAGTTTAAATAAACCTTTTATTTTTTACACTACGTCTCGTGTGTCTGTTTGGGTTGCTCACACATGCCAATGTCGTATCTGCATCACAAGAGAAGAACTGAAGAAACTAATGAACTCTAATGGTCTGGTGGAGGCATAGAGGTTACAACATGTAAATTCAAGTGATTATTCATGAGAACAAATTGTAGAACATTTTTACAACAAAGTAGAATAGATTTCTTTTTATGACAGCCTCACTTTTTAGAGCGAGGACACAGACTATGGACTTTTACGAAAGAGATTTTAAAAGATTAGGTTTAATTTAATTTTACTACAAAAAAAGAAAATAGATGGAATCCTAATACTATAAGCCAAATTAAGCAGAGGAACAAAACTATAAAGAGGAAATGACTAAGACAGAAAAGTGATGAAATAAGAACATTAAAACTAGTAAATGAGGAAATAAAATATATAAAAAATATTGTTAAAGAAATAGAATCCTACTACAAAAGTCTATTTCAGAAAAAAGAAATAAATGAAGAAAGCAATTAGATGAAAGCAATGTAGTAATGTGTGAAAATGTGATGTGGAAGGTTGCGTGAATTCACATAGCTGGAGGCAGTTCCAGCCGGTACGTGACTGGATTTATTCGGCGTTGCACCCTAAAGGGTCCCACAAACTTGGGAGCCAGCTTGTTGGATTGACCACGGAGGGGGAGATCCCGGGTTTAATTTAAAAAGAAATTAAACCCAGACTCGTTGGCCTGGACGGTAAGTGGGTCCCAATTGCCTTTTTTTATTGGCGGTTCGTCTCATGGCTGCCTGAGGGCTGCTCGAGCCTTCCGCCACGTCTGATGGCAACGGCTTACATAACACGCTGCCGAAGGTACCCCCACTTCCACCTCCTGTTCGGGGAACATGGGGGCCGGATACCCAAACTGACACTCAAATGGTGACATGTCAATGGTCGAGTGCCAGTGTCAGGTTGGGAGGGTTGGGCCCCTCCTACCTGCCTCCCGTGATTCGGGTTGTTGGCCGTGCTAGGCTTCCATAGGTAGGACCCACCCCCTTGAGCAGGGATTGGGTCCTACCTGATCACGTGCGACCTACTGGCTGCATTTAAGGTATCTCTGCTGAGCAGCCAGTAGGTCAGCATTGAATTGCATTGTGCTGAATTGTATTGTCATGTCGGGTGGTTCGTGTGGTGTTTGTTTTACGGTTCGTTCGGCATCCAGCGGCTTTTCCGCGCTTGCCTTATCGCCACGTATTTTCGATGTGTTATCGTGTCCGCAGCGGCGTTCCCGCTGCACCATTTTCTTTGTTGTATTTAGCTCTCGGCTCCTTCTAGCGGCGTTCCCGCTTTATGCCATTAAAGGGCTTTTTGCGTTTGTTTACCTGGTCGCCTGGCTCTGTGTTTCTACACCGCACCGCGCTGCACCGCCATTTTCCGGGCAGCGTGCCCCCCACTGACAGCCAGAGGGTATTGTGGGCATATTCTGCCCAGGGTAAATGTTCTGCCCATGTGTTGGGCCGGTCTGTTGTCAGGCACCGGAGCATACGCCCGAGATCCTGGTTAACTCTTTCGGTCTGGCCGTTAGACTCCGGGTGAAAACCCGACGACAGACTAGCCGTTGCCCCTAATAGTTGACAGAACGCCCGCCAAAAGCGATGATTAAACTGAGGACCTCGGTCGGAGACAATATCTCTGGGGATCCCGTAGACCCGGACCACATGCTGTACCAAAAGGTCTGCCGTCTCGTTGGCGTTAGGGAGTTTGCGCAGTGCCACAAACTTACACGCCTTAGAGAAGCGGTCTCACCAGCACGACCGAGTTGCCTCTGGACAGGGGAAGCCATATGTGACCATGGGCGAGATGGAATAGGCAAGGGTTGCAGCCGACCACAGATGGCGCATCCTGCAATAAAGGACCTCACGGAACCCTCCATCCCCGGCCACCAGAACCTTCGACGGATGAACTCAAGAGTTCGGGTGACGCTGGGATGGGCTGAGAAAGAAGAGGCATGCCCCCATTGGAGGACCCTCTTGCGCATTTGAGGTGGAACAAATAAACGCCCCGGAGGGGCGACTGGCCAGGTGAGGCCTGCCACAATTCGTGGCTCTGGGAGGATCGACTTGGGTTCTGAATCCTCAGGTCCTTCAGTCTGAACCCATAGCCGGGAGAGAGCATCTGGCTTGGTGTTCTTCGAACCTGGCCGATACGACAAGGTAAACTCGAATCTCTCAAATAAGAGAGACCAGCGAGCTTGGCGGGTGCTTAAACGCTTAGCTTGTCGTATATAGGCCAGGTTTTTGTGGTCTGTCCAGACCAAGAATGGATGTTTTGCTCCCTCAAGCCAGTGCCTCCACTCCTCAAGTGCCAACTTTATGGTCAACAACTCCCTGTCACCGACCGGATAGTTGCACTCGGGAGATGAGAGCGGGCGTGAGAAGTATGCACATGGATGGAGTTTGGGTGGCGTCCCCACCCTTTGGGACAACACCGCCCCAACTTCTACCTCTGACGCATCTACCTCGACGATGAAAGGCTTCTCCACATCTGGGAGGTGGAGGACAGGGGAAGAGGTTAAACATTCCCGAAGGGCATTGAAGGCCCAATCTGCTTCGGGAGTCCAGCGAAAACGACCTGGAATTTTTCGTGTTAGGGCTGTGAGAGGAGCCGCGATGGAGCCGAAATCTCTCACAAATTTACGAAAGCCCAGAAAACGCTGAACCTCCCGAAGAGAGTTCGGACAGGGCCAGTCAGTCACAGCCTGAGCCTTGGCGGGGTCCATTCTGAGGGTACCTTGCGAGATATTGAACCCCAGAGAAGATACCGTGGAGGAATGGAAGACTGACTTCTCCAACTTGACAAACGGCTTGTGCTGCAGTAGGAGCTGGAGAACCCGCCTTACGTGGCCGACATGCTCCTCTAGTGACCGACTGTAGATGAGTATGTCGTCCAAGTAGACATAGACGTACCGGTCTAATGTCTCTCGTAACGCCTCGTGAATGAACCGCTGGAAAACGGCAGGGGCGTTCATCAAGCCGAAGGGCATTACCCGATATTCATAATGACCGGTTGGGGTCAGAAATTGCCGTCTTCCACTCGTCCCCCTGCCGTATACGGATGAGGTTGTAGGCGCTGCGCAGTTCCAGCTTAGTAAAGATGGACACCTGCTGCAGAGCCTCAAACCCTGTGGCCATAAGAGGCAGAGGGTAGCGGTCCCTCACAGTGATAGTGTTAAGAGCATGGTAGTCTGTGCATGGACGAAGGGTGCCATCCTTTTTCTTAACAAAAAAAAAATCCTGCCCCTGCCAGTGAGGATGACTGTCGGATGAACCCCTGTTCCAGGGCCTCCTTCACATAGTTCTCCATGGCTGTGCGTTCGGCGGGGTTTAAGGAAAACAGCCTGCCCCGTGGTGGTGTGGTACCAGGTAGCAGGTTGATGGCATAGGGCCTATATGGAGGAAGGGTCAGGGCACTGGTCACCTTGGAGAGGTCACAGGGTTCCCCCATGTTAGGCTGTTGGGAGCTCCTGGGGAGAAGACAGGCCTCCTGACAGCATGGAGCCCACCTGTAGATGGAATGTGTCTGCCAATCGACCTGAGGATTGTGCTGGGCGAGCCAAGGGAACCCTAAGACCAACAGAAGATTGGGAATTCTGGTGACAAAAAGTCGCAGAGTCTCCCGGTGACCCTTAATGTCAAGATGGACTGGGTGAGTGGCATGCGTAATAGGACCCGCCCCCAGCATCCGCCCATCTAGGGCCCGCACTGGTATGGGCTCTGGCAATTTCTCAGTAGGCACTCTTAGAGATCTGACCAGACCCTCGTCAACAAAGTTGCCACCTGCCCCTGAGTCCACAAAGGCGAACACTCGGGAGTGGGGTGTTACTCCCCATGACAGAGTTCCCTCTACAATAACACCGGCGGGGAAATTTGGGATACGGCCTAGGCCCGGCCCCCCTGACCGGGTCTGGCCCCTGCATTTCCCGCCAATCGTGAGCCCGAATCTTCAGTTCCCCCTAGTTGCATGGGTTCAGGACCCCCACGGGGTGCTGCATGATAGCGGGGTGGTGAGTGCCAGCGAGGCTGGCCCATGGAGGCCTTGGGGTGATTCATTCTCTCCCGGGCCCGCTGCTGAATATGGGTGTCAAGCCTTATACAGAGCTCGTACATCTAATCTAAACTGTCTGGCAGGTCCCGGGAAGCGAGCTCATCCTTCATACACTCGCTCAACCCCTTCTCAAAAATACCCAGTAATGCTGGCTCGTTCCACCCGCTCTCGGCCGCTACCGTCCTAAAATCTATGACATAATCGGCCGCGGAGCGAGTTCCCTGCGCCAAAGAAAGGAGGCAAGCAGCCACATTCCTACCCTCCTTGGGGTTATAAAACGTTTGCCGGAGTGCGCGGCGAAAAGCCTGTTCGCTGGCACATCCGCCTCCCACAGGACTATGGCCCAGGTCAATGCCTTACCCGTAAGAAGGGAGATCATGAATGCTACCTTAGCACGCTCAGTGGGGAAGCGTGATGGCTGCTGCTCGATACTCAACGAGCATTGCAACAAAAACCCACGGCATTTATCTGCCTCTCCAGCAAAACGTTCAGGGGGGGAAATGTATGCCTCAGGGGTCCCAGATGTTGATGCCCCTGGAGACCCCCTAGAGGAAGGTAGGGGCACCGAAGCAGCGGCATTAGTTTGTAGTTCAGTCATGAGGGTGAGTTGCTGGGCTATCTGCTCCAACAACTGCTCATGCCGGCCGATGGCTGTCCCCTGTTGCTGCAAGGCTTCCTGAAATAACTTAAAGTCTGCTGCCTCCATACTGGTCGCACTGTACTGTTAGAGTGATGGGATAGGAGGAAGCAATTTATGGACGTAGTGGAAGCCCCTAGGTTGACTATCGCCAGGTGCCCGGGAAATAATAATCAAAGGTGCAAATAAGAGCAAATTAAAATGTGTGTAAAATGAAGGTGTAATATAATAGGGAGTATACTGGTTATGCAAACTGTACTTTACGGGGATCGAACTCAGGACGTGCGACACAGCGATCGAGGACGTTACAGTTGTATCACATGAACCTCGGAACGGTGACGCACCAGACTCTAAAGGAATGCTGAAGAGCGCAGTAACACTAAAAATAAATCACGCTGAAACAGCAGTATTATAAGCCAACTAAGAAGCCTACCGAAGTCCCGGCAGCTGGAAAGTAAAGTTTAAATAAAACACAACCTAGAAAGGAGCGTGCTTCAACACCAATCATTTGTGCTACAACTAACGCGAACATAAAGGTGCGCACGTAATGTACAACGTCTGTGTGCAAGCGCACTAATCACAATTCCTCGAAAGCTCGGCGCCCTGAGCGAGAAAAAACAAAAACATCCAACGTGCGTTTGCTGACTATAGCCACGCTTACGCGCGTGACAGACACGAAAGTGGTGCGCTTCGGTACGTGCGCACGCACACACACACACACACTCTCCGCCTGCGCTGATTCTCGATCTCAACGCAGAGAGCGCTGGCGACTGTCCAGCCAGCGACACGCCCACCACCACACGCTGTCTCTGCCTGCTAGAGCTAGCTTGCCCCCCAGTGACTGCTCAGAGACTCTAGCAGCATAAAGAGTTAAAAACAGTGGACCACCCCAGAGTCAGAGTGCTTTGGCCGACTGGGCCGGATAGGACAGGGTTGAAAGGCACATAATCATTTAACAATGGCAAAATTGGTCACAGTGTCACGTGGCGGCAGGCGTCAGGTTACAGTGCGACGAAGCGCGAGGCTTGTCGCATGGTTTAAGTAGGTGTGCCGGCAGGTGTGCCTTGTTGCTGTTGATTGGCGCGGCGCCTTCTGGGAGTAGTAGTTCTCCCACAAGGACGCCGCCCTCTACCAGTACTTCGTCGCCTACCCCTAGTGGCTGGTCGCCCCGTTACATTGACAAAGGTAGATTAGACATTGTGTACAGATGGATGCTGTTACAAAGGGGATACAGGAAATGTAGCCTCGTATGGAGTAGTTCAATAGGTCGACCCACAAACACATCACACAATTGAAGCACAAATATTAGTTAAGAGTTAAGAGTGGGCCTTGATTAGAGCAATGGAACTAAGCAAAGGGAAAGCAGTAAACATTTACACAGACTCGGCATATGTGTATACAGCACATGTTCAAATAGATGAACCACAATGGCAGAGGATAGGCTTCGTCACCTCACAGAATACTCCAGTAAGACATGTGGAAGGGTTAAAGAAATTTTTAGAAGTGGTTAAGTTAGACAGTGCTAATACTAGAGGAAATGATACAGCGGATCAAGCTGCAAAACAGGAAGGATAGAATGGTTAGATAAGGGGCAACACAGAATAATGGTTTGTGGAGAGCACATGACGGAAGGATTGTAGCTCCATCTAAACTATGCACCTCCCTTATCAAGCACATGAACCATCACATGTAGGAAAAAAAAACAGACACTGGATACAATCAATCTACATTGGTGGCACCCATACATGAAAGATTTAGTGGATAATTATATTATTGAATGTGATACATGTGGGAAATATAACAACAAGAAGGTGCTTACAAAACCTATGGGACACTTTCCTGTTCCAGATGCACCTTTTAAAGAAATTTGTATTGATTACACGGATATGGGGGAAGACAAAGAAGTGAGGGGTTATAGGTACATCTTGGTCATGATGGACAGGTATACTTAATGGATTGAGGCAATACCTGCAAAGAAAGAGGATGCAAAAACAGTTATTAAGGGTTAAAATCTGAACTAATACCAAAATATGGAGTACCTAGAGTAATTAGATCGGACAATGGGTCACACTTCACTGCCAAAGCTTTAGATGAAGTAGAAAAGTACTTGGAAATAGAGCACAGGTTTGGTTCAGTTTTTCATCCACTAAGTCAAGGGATAGTTGAGAGAGCTAACCAGACTCTGAAAGGAAAAATTGCAAAAATTTGTTATGGTACTAAAATAAATTGGATAGATGCACTACCACTTGCATTAATGTCCATGAGAACTTCATCATCTAATCAAACTCATTTAACCCCACGTGAACTTCTCACAGGTAGGAGGATGCCTGGACCTCCAAGAGACAGTGTTTATGGCCCAACTTTAGACATTTGGAAAGTGGAAGAAGCTGAATACAGTGGGTTGCAAAAGTATTCATACCCCTTGAAATTTTCCATATTTTGTCACATTACAACCACAAACATAAATATATTTCACTGGAATTTAATGTGAAAGTCCAACACAAAGTGGTATACAATTGTGAAGTGGAAGGAAAATTATACATGAATCAACATTTTTTTTACAAATAAAAAACTGAAAAGTGCGACGTGCAAAAGTATTCAGCCCCCTTTTCCCTGAGTGCAACCAATTGCATTCAGAAGTTGCCTGATGAGTGCTAATGACTCAAAAGGATCCACCTGTGTGTAATCTAATCTCAGTACAAATACAGCTGCTCCGTGACGGCCTCAGATGTTGGTTAAGAGAATATTGGGGAGCAAACAGCATCATGAAGTCCAAAGAACACACCAGACAGGTTAGGAATATGGTTTTGGAGAAGTTTAAAGCAGGCTTAGGTTATAAAAAGATTTCCAAAGCTTTGAACATCTCACGGAGCACTGTTCAATCCATCATCCGGAAATGGAAAGAGTATGGCACCACAGTAAACCTGCCAAGACAAGGCCGTCCACCTAAACTTACAGGCCGAACAAGGAGATCACTGATCAGAGAGGCAGCCAAGAGGCCCATGGTGACTCTGGATGAAATGCTGAGAGCCACAGCTCAGGTGGGGGAAACTGTCCACAGGACAACAATTAGTCGTGCACTACACAAATGTGGTCTTTATGGAAGAGTGGCAAGGAGAAAGCCATTGTTAAAAGAAAACCATAAGAAGTCCCGTTTGCAGTTTGCCAGAAGCCATGTTGAGGACACAGCAAACATGTGGAAGAAGGTGCTTTGGTCAGACGAGACCAAAATTGAACTTTTTGGCCACAATGCAAAACGCTATGTGTGGCGGAGAAATAACACTGCACATCACTCTGAAAACACCATCCCCACTGTCAAATATGGTGGTGGCAGCGTCATGCTCTTGGGGTGCTTCTCTTCAGCAGGGACCGGGAAGTTGGTCAAAGTTGATGGGAAGATGGATGGAGCCAAATACAGGGCAATCTTGATAGAAAACCTGTTGGAGTCAGCAAAAGATTTGAGACTGGGGCGGAGGTTTACCTTCCAGCAGGACAACGACCCTAAACATAAAGCCAGAGCTACAATGGAGTGGTTTAAAAAAAAGAATATTCATGTGTTAGAATGGCCCAGTCAAAGTCCAGACCTAAACCCAATTGAGAATTTGTGGCAAGATCTCAAAACTGCTGTTCACAAACGCTCTCCATCCAATCTGACTGAGCTTGAGCTGTTTTGCAAGGAGGAATGGGCAAGAATTTCAGTCACTAGATGTGCAAAGCTGGTGGAGACATACCCTAAAAGACTTGCAGCTGTAATTGCAGCAAAAGGTGGCTCCACAAAGTATTGACTCAGGGGGGCTGAATACTTTTGCACGTCGCACTTTTCAGTTTTTTATTTGTAAAAAAAATGTTGATTCATGTATAATTTTCCTTCCACTTCACAATTGTATACCACTTTGTGTTGGTCTTTCACATTAAATTCCAGTGAAATATATTTATGTTTGTGGTTGTAATGTGACAAAATATGGAAAAGTTCAAGGGGTATGAATACTTTTGCAACCCACTGTATATGAAGGCATTGACTAACCTTATTGAAGCTCTCTCCTTACAGGTAAAAACAGCTGAAAAGGTGGCCACCAAAAAACGGGGGATTGAACTTGACAGTGACGGGACAGATCCCCGCCACATTACTCCAGGATGTTGTGTGAGGATAAAAGTCCACAAGAGAAAGTAGGCAGATCCTAGATGGTCGGACCGTATGAAGTAGCAGAGGTAACCTCATATGCGTTCACGTAAATTGGAGGAAATTAGACATCAATTAAATGAAGCTAAGAAAATGTTGAGTAATTCATTAAATTTAAAACTTAGCTCATAATGATTTAGACTCTGTTGTTGGTTTTATGCTCTGGCATAGAGTTAACAACATCCCAACTGGTTTCACAGTTAACCATCTGGCTTAGAGAGGGAGAGGATAATCTGTTTAATTTAGATACAAACTACTTAGGAATAAGAGTAGAGAATGGTGAACTATTTAGCTGTCTAACAGAAGCAGGTAATCATAATGGACGGTATCCATGCGATAAAGGGAAAGACATAGCGTGGTCATATCCTTGCAAACAGAAAGATTAAACGGGAAAATGTGGGTAACCAGAGATCAACGCAACATGGAAACGTGGGTTTTGACGATAGGGAAAGAAATAAAATGTCAAAATTACATTTTACTAGTAGGGAACACATACTGTAGAGGGTGGGAACAAAAATGGACCATTTTAGAGGTTAAATGTGGAGAAGTAAATAATGAAAATGAAATAGTTAAGAAATTTGTTAAGAAACAAATGTTAAGAAAATGAAATAGTTAAGAAACATTACAGAACTAACTGAAACAGTAGCAATAGAAACAGGGTTTGTTGAAGATAACATGTGGTTAAAATGGATGATCTACTCAGTAGAAAGTACAGGCAAGTCAAATTGTTATGCATGCTTCAGTCCGTGCCTGTTTTCGGGTTCCTTTTCCATTAAATAGGAAAAACGATGAACCTGGTTTGAAGTGTGTTCTCTCCCTGTTTACCAACAGTCCAGCCTAACTGTACTGTAATACCGTCCATTATCTGTTTCCACCAACTAGGGGCAGAGTGTTTCCACCTGTTTATGCTCCGAGAGAATTACACATGCTTTGGAAGAAACAGCACAGCAAGCAACAAAGTGAAGGTAGGAGAGCTCGTGGTGTGCTTACTATGTGAATGTGTCAGACTCAAGCAGTGGCTATGACTCCAGCCTGTTTGTTCACACGCAAGGATGTAGTGACATCTGGTGGATGTGCATGCCCACTGTTTTGAGGTGCAAGCTGCCTGAAGAATGGGACGGGAAATGTGGACTGGTCCAGTGGGTAGTACCTATAAATATAGCAAGCTTGGGAGAAGCAAACGAGGTTGGTAAAAGGAGGAAGAGAGACATAACTCAGCCAGGGGATTCGTTTGACGCACACGTATATATAAATGCTGTAGGAGTACTAAGGGGGGGGGGGGGGGGGGGGGGATTGCAGCTGGATTTGAGAGCATTATTTTTTGGTGGGTAACAATTAATAAAAATGTGGACTGGATTAATTACATTTTCTATAACCAACAGAGATTTGTAAATTATACCAGAGATCCAGTGACAGGGATTCATGAACAATTAGATAAAACTAGTTTAATGGCATGGCAAAATAGAATAGCCTTAGATTTCTTATTAGCTGAAAAAGGGGGAGTTTGCAAAATGTTTGGGGAACAATGTTGCCCTTTTAATGTTGCCATTATATAATTAATGATTTCCCGCTACCAAAAAAATTTATCCATCCATACATTAAATTTATTATTAATCCCACTATTTTCCTTAAGATCTTTAATTAATGTGGTTAACCCTTGCAAAGCTCTAGTAATTGATCCATCAGGGCTTGTGACCCTAATAGAGGATAAAGCGGGAGATAATGAATGAATTGAAATCGTTGATGATGTTACAAGACTGATAATTACTGATAAGTATGGCCAATAAAACCTACTGGTTATTCGTGTCAAAGCCCTTTGTTGACCTGCATGACCAGCCCAAGGGGTTGAATGTCCTAACTTCAAAATAGTGGCACTCATGCTCCTTGGTACCCCCAGCTGTTCCTCCATGGTATTGTGTTGAAGACTTTCCTAAATAAGGGTTTTAACTGCTCATCTTGTCTCTGAAGCTCAGATATATTACTGGGAATCGGGTCAGACTGTGTCCCTTCTGGGGCAGATGTTGTTTCTTTAATAATGGTTCCTTGCACCTTGTCCTGTCTTTTTGCACTTATGGTTTTCTTTTCTCTAACTGGCTGAGAGAATGGTAACTCATCCATTAAGGATTTTATTTGTGCCTGCTTTTTGGCCTGTAACCTAGTCAGTGCCATTTTTACTTTGTCTATGTAGAAGATCTATACCTCTCTATCTCTACCTAGAACCACTGGGTAAGGGACCTTTTGCATAATTGCTACTATTAGCATGTAGGTTTGACCTTCAATTTCTATTTTTATTGCTCATCACCGTGAATACACCTTAATTTTAATTTAACAATATTATGTAAACACTGACGGTCAATGCATTCAGTAGATACCAGTAGAGTTTGTAGATATTCAGTAGAGTTTGACTTGAGCCTAAATCTACTAACACAGTGTAAAATTTGTTGTTGATTTTGACATGTATTGTACTATCTGTGTTTAAGCTATGTTCTGCTGTCTTACAAGAAAGTTCAGGGCTGTAGCATAAGCGTGTGCTATTTGCACCCTGAACCGGGCATTCTCTGGCTTTATGCCCAGCTTGTCCACAACTACAACATAGTAGTTTTATGACAGTACTTTGTTTTGTTGGACGAGACTGTTGTGAATTGACAGTAGTAGTATCCCTTACCTGTGTTGGAAGGTTTGTACTTCTGTTGTTATGGGACAGAGCTGTACCGCCCCAACTTCCTCCTATCTTACAGTAATAACTACGTTCAGAAAAGCCTTGGCCCAAGTGATAACTTTTTGAAACCCTTTTGGCTGATTAAAAAAGCTTCTGCAAAATCTGGGTTCCGTTCCTGAATCCATGTTCGTAGTTCCGGGTTAATGACTTCTAGGAATTGTTCCAGGATGATGACATCTCCAATGTCATCTACAGAGCATTGTTTTGGGGTCATCCATTTTTCATAGAGGTCCTTAAGTCGTGACACTAATTATTTTGGGGTCTCTCCATTCGGAATAGTTTGGGATCTGAATCTCCTTCTATAGGTCTCTTTATTGATCTCGAACTTTCGCAGAATAGCCTCCTTTACTTTGTCATAGTTGGTACTGTTTTCGAAGTCCATGGCCACATATGCTGCACGTACTTTCCCATTTAAGAGAGGAATTAGATATAGGACCCAGTCCTCTCTTGGCCATCTGCAAGCCTGAGCAATTCTTACAAATGTAGTCAGGTAGTGTTCTATGTCTTCGCCCTCCTGTAGGGGTGACATCCGTGGTCCTGTCCATGGTGATTGCGTTGTGGTGAACTTACATTATGGTGAGTTGGTCGTTGGCTCTGTTCCAAATCTGGTCCTCTGACATGGTGCAAAATGTTTACATTTGGTAAAATGGTTGGAGTTCTCTGTGTTGTTCCTTCCAGAAAATGCTTCTACTAGTGTGTTTTGGTCACTAGGCAGATGTTAAAAAGCGTGGTCATAGGGATCAAGGAAAGAACGAGGGTAACCCAGGATTATAAATCAAATGCAAAAGTGCTAAGGTGTTTGTTTATATGTTCCCAAAATTTTTTCTTTCACAAAAGGATAACAAAAAAAAGTCAAAATAATTACATGCATGATCAACAGAAAAAAATGTCAATTTTACCACGCAAAAAAATGTTTTTTTAAATTGTCCTCAGAAGGGAACTGCATTAGCCCAGCAGAGCGCGGTTCAGATCAAAGTAAAAAAAACTCCTCATCGTGAGCATGGGCCCGACAGCTCCTTGAAAGTAGGCGTTTTTACCCAAACTTCTGGTTTGCCTCTTATTCGCATCCCACGACATCACAATTAAACACACGCATACTTCGCAGGTCGCAAACCACCGTTCCGACCATGCGACCGTGTCCGCACAAAGTCCTTTCTTCAGATGTGCGCATCATCTGACAGTAAAGCCACTTCCAAATAGCGGTATGTATTATTAATTGTCCGACAGAAGGAAAAGGGGATGATGACTTGATCATGGTCATCATCACAATGCAAAAACATTTTATTGTTCATTCATACACAGTGGAATTTCTCTGTAAATGAACACTAAAATGAGATCTACAAAATCTTCTACTGCTAATGTAAATATTACATTTTAAAATGAATCTTAAACTTACATATATGGCATTTAAATGTATTTAAAAAAATTTATTTAGAATGTAAAAAAAATTGGACTGCTGTTTTAATAAGCCATGATTATGGTCTGTGAGACAAAAAGAACACTTTTTTAAAGAGTGTATGTTAATTTTATTGAAGTATACTGTGGATGAAGCACTTAGAATGGCCTGCCAAAATCTCAAATAATTGCTACAGTTGTGTTCAAAATAATAGCAGTGTGTTTAAAAACATGAGTTAAGAACAAAATCTTTATAGTAGTTATGTCCATGCATTGGGAACATTGCATACTGTTTTCCAAATCAAAACATGAAGAGAAATATATATAATTCATGACTACTTTAGAGAAAATAATTAAAAAAAAGACCATTGGGCTGATCAAAAAAATAGAAGTGTCTGCATTTGTCTTTACAAACTTAAAATCTGTACTCCTTTTTATGATTTAGCATTCCTGTGAATCACTAACCTAATATTTAGTTGAATAACCACAGTTTTTTAGAACTGCTTCACATCTGTGTTGCATAGAGTCAACCAACCTCTGGCACCTGTCAACTGGTATTTCAGCCCAGGATGCTTTGACTGTATCCCACAATTCATTTGAATTTCTTGGTTTTGCCTCAGAAATGGCATCTTTGATGTCACCCCACAAGTCATCTATTGGATTTAGGTTCGGGGATTGGGCTGGCCACTCCATAACCTCAATTTTGTTGGACTGGAACCAAGAGTGTGCTCGTTTACTGGTGTGTTAAGGGTCGTTATCTTGTTGAAACACCCATTTTAATGGCATTTCCTCTTCAGCGTAAGGCAACATGACCTGTCCAAGTATTCTGATATATGCAAACTGGTCCAAAATCCCTTGTATGCGGTAAATAGGCCCAACACCATAGTAAGAGAAACATGCCCATATCACAATGCTTGCACCACCATGCTTCACTGTCTTCAGAGTGTACTGGGGCTTGAATACAGATTTTGGGGGTCGTCTGACAAACTGTCTATGGCTCTTGGACCCAAGAATAACTATTTTACTTGCATCAGTCCACAATATTTTTCTCCATTTTTCTTTTGGCCAGTTGATGTGTTCTTTGGCAAATTGTATCCGCTTCAGTACATGTCTTTTTTTTAACAGTGGGACTTTGCGCTGACTTTTTGCTACTAGATTAGCTTCACACAGGCGTCTTCTAACTGTCACAGTACTCACAGGTAACTTGAGACTGTCTTTGATCATCCTGGGATGTCTGCACTTCTTTATAAGTTTTACCCTCTCCAATCAACTTTTTAATCAAAGTTCACTGCTCTTCTGAACAATGTCTTGATCGACCCATATTTCTCAGACTTTCAAGGACAAATGCATGTACAGCATGTCCTGGCTTCACCCTTAAATAAGGGCCACCTGATTCACACCTGTTTCCTCACAGAATGATTGTCCTCATTAATTGAACTCCACACTGCTATTATTTTGAACACACCCCTTTCAATTAATTATTCAAATACACAGACTCAATAGCATGTATATCATGAATGCTGAGACTGTTGGCTTTCTAAGAATCTACTGCACCACCTGACAATTTGTTTGTCATGTGGTAATATAATTTATACCAAAAACAGTGATTAATCTGGTTAGTCTTATTGGACTGCTATTGTTTTGAACACAACTGTAAGTATAACAACTGGTTGTAACATGTAACATGCTCAATCACAGTTTTCCAATAATTTAGTGTGAAAAATAACCCAGGGTGACCTTGAATCTTTTTGGTGTCCAGCGATGTATTGGAACCCTGTCCTGGGTGTATCTGCCAAACGAAACGTTCTTCCCTGGAGGTTCATGGGCATGGGCATGGGCATGGGCACCCAACCCCCGCTACCCCGCAACCCTAGTAGAGGATTAGGCGGAAAATGATGAATGAATGAATCCTTTTAGAGCGGTTTTTGTCATATGTCATGATTATGGTCTGTGAGGCAAATAGAACATTTTTAAAGAGTGTATGACGATTTTATTGAAGTATATTGTAGATGAAGCACTTAGAATGTCCTGGCAAAATCTCAAATATCTGCTGTCTGAGCAGATACATTGAATAGTGCGAACCAAAAGGAAAAACAATACTGCTTTGTTGCCAGGAACGTCGATGTTAGACTCTGACGTCACTGAATCGCAGAAGGAGGAACTGGGCAGCGGTATTGTACTGCAGCTCAGCCGACGTTGTTTGTTGCTACATCATTAAAAAAACGGAGATTTACAGCATCACTGGTTATTAGAAACGTTGATTTGGAACACTACTATTTTACCGAAATTCTGTGTGATATACTGAAGGTGATTTATAAGAGGTAAGTAAGATACGTAACGTTATCGATGCGCTTAGCTTTAGCATCCTCTGTTTTGTGTCAGTACAGACACGGTCAGGTGGTGGATGTACAATCTGTTGTGTCGTGTCTGCATCATACTCATATCTAAATAATTATCAAAGCATTATTTAAAAACATTATTTGAAATAGCGAGTAGATTAATGTCTCCTAACTCTGATTCACGTGGCGCCTCCTAATCTTAAATTAAACATTTTTTACGCAGGAGTAATCTATTTTAATGCAATAGTTGTTACACGGATCATTCTTGCGTTTTGCTATTTGTTACACAAAGAATGGAAAAATTGAAAATTATTTCCCATTCAGTGGCGAATTTCGTTTAAAAGAACTGAATCGATTCTTACGTTTCAGGAATCGACACGTCTGCTCGCCATATCTTCTTAAAGATTACTTTCAATGTGCATTGTAACATTTAACTAATAATACATATATTCGGTGCGCTTTTTAATGCTGTAGTTTCTGCTTTTTGTTTTCATTTTTTCAGAAATGTCATTACATGGTTAACCTGCTAAAGACGTGCTAGCAGTGAACCGATGCTCGGGTTCTCAAAGTTGTTCCATCGAGAACGAGTTCCGCCAGTTAGTACAATAAATAAATACGGTGTTTTGTCAAGTTCTGTCGAGTTAGGCTACCGGTAGCGTTAATCGATAGCAGATTCTGTCGAGTTGTTCTACCCTGTCGAATTATGCTACCGGTCGCAAAAACTGCCTAGCGTAGCGTTAATCGATAGAGGATACTGTCGAGTTATCCTACCTAATAATAATCCCATTATTATTCATTCATTATCTTCCGCTTTATCCTCTATTATGGTTGCGGTGGGGTTCCCCATGCCCATCCAGGGGAGAACGTTTCGGGCGCTGGGCAGATACACCCAGGACAGGGCCCCAATTTATCGCTGGGCACAGACACGCACGCATACACACTCTATATGGGGCAATTTGGAGAACTCAATTGACTTGTTCCATGTTTTTGGGCTGTGGGAGGAAACCGGAGAACCCGGAGGAAACCCACGCAGACACGGGGAGAACATGGAAACTCCACCCAGATGGGGATTCGAACCGGGGAGCCCTACTGCTGAGAGGCGAACGTGCTAACCACTAAGCCACCGTGCCGCCCCTATTATTATTATTATTATTATTATTATTATTATTATTATTATTATTATTATTATTATTATTATTATTATTATTATTATTATTATTATTACATACTTATACTTATTTACTTATACTACCTTTATTTAATGAAGGTAGCTGAACTGGACAGTCTGTTATACACTTATTTTATTGTGCTACCCTTATTTAATGAAGGTAGCTGTCACGGTAGTCTACCTCGGAATAAAGCGGCTGCGCATAGGAAGCGCAGAGCCGCCGCGTTTTAACGCGCTGAAGGGAGCCAGGCACGCAGGTAGCAGAAGAACGAGTTTATTTAAAGGCGCAGTAGCACCAAAAAACATGAGGTATGAACCGACTAGTGACATATAACACCGACCAGCACTGAGGACGAGAAACAACGGAAATAAATACAAAACGACACCAGACCACGTGCACAAAACAAACCAATGACAAGACAGGGTTAATTAACTAACTGATGACAAATGAACGTTAATTAACTCACTCTAACAAAAGGAAACACATAACAGGTGACAGGTGCCCTAGGCACGTGTTACATTACCCCCACCCCTGCGGTCGCGCAACGGGGGGACGCGACCAAGAAAAAAAATAACAGTCCGGGGGGGTCCTTCACCCTCCTTGAGCAGGGCTTGGCGGGCGTCCTCTGGTGGACGCCCCTTGCGGGGGAGGCGTGCCGAACGCCCTCTGGTTGTGAGGTCAGGTGGGCGCCCTCGGCGGTTCAGGAGTGGGCCACGCCCTCTGACTGCGTGGTCTGGTGGGCGCCCTCTGGCTGTGTGGGCCGATGAGCGCCTTTGGCGGACACGGAGTGGGCCACGCCCTCTGGCTGCGTGGTCCGGTGGACGCCCTCGGCGGACGAGGAGTGGGCCACGCCCTCTGACTGCGTGGTCCGGTGGGCGCCCTCTGGATGTGTGGGCAAATGAGCACCTTTGGCGGACAAGGAGTGGGCCACGCCCCCTGGCTGCGTGGTCCGGTGGACGCCCTCGGCGGACGAGGAGTGGGCCCTGGTTTTGAGTTTGTAACATTAATAGTTTTTAATAAAATTAAGTTTAAAAATTGAAAAATCCCCATAGAAATGAATGGGGCTGATTTTCGGACGGCCATAACTCTGCCATTTTTAGAGCTACAGCTACGAAACTTCAGAGACTTAGACTGGGGGTAAATGTCTGCAAAAGTCCAAGTCCATTTTTATCAAGATTGGACTTACCGATCACTTTTTATCGATCTTTGAATATCTGAAAAATCACCCCATTCATTTCCTATGGAGCCGCTAGAGTGGGTGACGTCATCCCCACTCTGTTTCAGGAATGCTTTTTTTTTCGCCAAACAAACGCCTGTAAAATCGCGATACTTTTACACTCCATTTTACCCTTAAACGATAGATATTTTAGTTCTTTCTAACATGACAAAGTTTCATGAGGATTGAAGTTTTAGTTTCCGAGCTATGAGCGTTTGTTTGGCAGGAGTGCCTGAATCGGCTCCATAGACTCCAAAGAAAACGGATTTTCGGATCCTCTTCTAAGTTTCTAAATCGCCATAACTCGCTCAATTTTTATTCAATCTGCATCATATTACATCAGAATAATCCCCCAACGGTCTAGTTTCTAACGGTGTCTTTGGTTAAGCGATAGGTGACAGATTTTCCGAGTTATGAGCGTTTGTTTGGAGTAAGGAAAAAACAGATTTTTTCACTGACATGAGAATGAGTCTCTGTGTGGGGCTGCATGCAGTTTCACACACACAGGCAACAGCCAATCAGGATCAGGGAGCCTGCCGAGTGACGTCACCAGGGTGCCTTATAAGGGTGCCTTATTTGAAGGCAACACAGACTGCTGCAGAGGATGTGGGGCAACTGGGCAAATTAACTGCCACTTTCTCCAAATTTTAACCCCTTCATGGGCCAAGCATTCAAAAGCCATCTCCGTAGTTCCTACTGGAAATACAATCTAGTTTTATTATGCTACCTTTATTTATTGAAGGTAGCTTAACTCGACATTCTGTTATAGGCTTATTTTATTATGCTACATACTTTCACATAAATATAATTTACCCCTCATATAAAAATGGAGAGGGTGCAACTTGAAATAAAAACATTTGAAGAGGTGATAATTTAGATTTTGTCGAGACAAGGACATTGAGTTATTATGAAATCAAAATTAATTAAACCTGCATAAATCTGATATGTAGTGTACTTTACGTTTTGTCATTTGTCACATCACATCATTTCATGTTTGATCATGAAATAAGACAACCGAAAATGAAGGTAAATACTGAATGTTGACAGGATCTGATTTGGAAATACTTAATGTGTACTGTAAGAACATTAGAAAGCACGTTTTTATACTCTATAACTAAAAAATACATAAAAAGCTGTTGTGATAAACATAACAGCTGTATATAAAAACAAATGAAGTTGACACAATATTAACAATTTACAATTTTATTATTAAACATTTTTGACATGAATATGCAGAGGAACTTTATTTTTCTTAGCAGGCACATTCAAAATGTGCCCACTTGTTGCACAAATCACACTGCACCTAAGAAAGAGAAAAGGCATTACACAAGACTGCACAATGAGGTTGGTTATTAGGCAGTTATGAGTACAAAACATTTAGCCTTACTTTACCATTTCAGTAATGCTCTTATCCCCATGATTTTCTATCATTTTCTATGTAGCACACTATGATATCCATCAAATCGGATATCTGCCTGCCTCACCGACATATCTGTTTGGATGAAGGCCCGTCATCTCAAATTAAATTTAGAAAAAACAGAGCTTCTCATTATCCCAGCTAAACCCTCAATCCCTCACGACCTGACCTTCCAAATTGAAGGTCCACAATCTCCCCAACTGATTTGGTCCAGAAACTTGGTTTCACAATAGACTCCCACCTTAAACTCTCTGATCATGTTATCAAAACCACCCGTTCCTGCAGATTCCTTCTTTACAACATAAGGAAGATCAGACCCTTCTTGACTGAACATGCTACCCAATTGCTTGTTCAAGCCCTAGTCCTATCCCGGCTTGATTATTGTAATGTGCTACTTGCCGGTATCACAGCTTCCACAATCAGACCTCTTCAACTAATTCAAAACTCTGCAGCCCGACTTGTGTTTAACCAGCCCAAGTGAACTCATGTCACTCCATTACTCGTTTCCCTCCATTGGCTCCCTGTAGCTGCTCGCATTCAGTACAAGTCACTAACTCTGGCCTACAGAACCATTTCTGGATCTTCCCCCTCCTACCTTCACTCTGTCTTTTCAAAATACACTCCGACTCGTTCACTTCGCTCCAGTGATGATTTCCGCCTGGCGATTCCACCTCACCGAGGAGCTAATTCTCACTCCGTGGCATTCACCACTGCAACAAGGTGGAACGATCTTCCGTAAGGCTCTGTCCGTAAGGCAGTATCACTAAGCAGTTTTAAGAAACTACTGAGGACACATCTCTTTAACAAATACCTGTTGTACAAAAAAAAGGGGGGGGGGGGCGCAGCATCAAATAACAATCAGGTTTGATGAATTTACAGTATAGTTGGTTTTCTGCATAACTTCTGACTTATAATGTTCTCATTTGTAAGTCGCTTTGGATAAAAGCGTCTGCTAAATGATTAAATGTAAATGTACATAGAAATCATCTGCATTTCTTAAAACAATTATTGTAACATGTTTATTTATTTTTCTTAAATTTGTTTTAAAAAATACAACTGTTTAAATTAAAAATCTTTTATAATGAAATGATCAAACTGCAGCACGGTGGCTTAGTGGTTAGCACGGTCGCCTCTCAGCAGTAGGGATTCCCAGTTCGAATCCCCATCTGGGTGGAATTTCCATGTTCTCCCCGTGTCCGCGTGGGTTTCCTCCGGGTTCTCCGGTTTCCTCCCACAGTCCAAAAACATGGATCAAGTCAATTGAGTTCTCCAAATTGCCCCCTATAGAGTGTGTTTGTGTGAGTGAGTGTGTGCCCAGCGATAGATTGGTGCCCTGTCCTGGGTGTATCTGCCCAGCGCCCGAGACGCGGAAGATAATGAATGAATGAATGATCAAACTTAAACATTTTTGAACTGTTTAACCTTTAAATATAAATAACCTTATTAGAACATATTTACAAGCTGTTTATAGTAACTTTACATGACTGAAAGTTTGTCCAGGTGATGAAAGTAACATGTATTTTGACAATTTCTTTAACAGTACTTTCATGCTGGATTTAATATCACTTACATTTACATTGAAGCAGTGCACAAGCCACATGAAGCCGTGCCTTAGTAACAGCTTTCTGAATAGTCTGGACAGTGCTGATGTCGCCCCTCTGGAGATAATCCTCTGTAAAATATAATTGAAGAATGAAAAATATGAACAGTTACTATAAATGTGTACAAAATGGAAAAAAAATGTTTACCATAAACACTAAAATGCCACAACTGCTGGAATCTTCCTGTTTGTTTTGCTGCCTGATTTCTATCCTCCATTTTTCACTCTGTAGTCCTCGGTCAGCCATTCTCAGATAATTTCTAAAAATTGTATTGGTAATACAAAAAAGCTTAACGACATCACTCGAATTCATTTCATATAAAACCTCCCTATAAAGTGAATTCTGTCAGACTGTCAGTCTAAAATCTGACTGATTTATCACATGTACTGTTTCCTTCAGTTTCGTAGTACTTTACGCTCATATGAGCGCTTTCATCTACCAAATCTTTATCTACCAAATAAAGTTTAGGTGCCTTCATGTTATTTCTTCAACATACTTAAACATTTTTCTTTATTAAAGGTCAACATTATACATGCATTTTCACACACACACACACCCACACACATATATAAATAAATAACTACTAATATGAATGTAACACTTAAAAATAATAATAATAATAAAATAAAATAAAAAAAATAACCCTATCCCCCAACACCCAGTAAGCACCAACATTTACAGGGCACATCCAGATGTCTTCCAATGGAAACTTCATCTAAAAAATGGATTAATACAAAGTAATAAGTAATTATTATAACTCTTGTGTTAGGTTAGATGATAATTGACAAAAACAAACCTTTCTGAGACTCTGGAATTGTCCAATAAACAGTGACGGTGCTACAACCTGATAAATAGGTTTCTGTTAAGAAAAAGTAAAATTCACTTCAAATTGCAAGAAATTACAAACACATTACAAAAATATTTTTAAGACATTTAAAAAATTGGCACTTACCTGCAGTTTTTCAACTATTACATACAAACATGCATCAATCATCTACAAACAAAAAAGTTTTTTGTTTGTTTTTCAACAAAAGGTATATTTTGCTTCTCTAGTGCTTTGTCAAAAACTAATGAAATGGTCTTATGTTTTTTTTCTGATTCAGTGACAGCTGAATATGAATTTAAATTTGGTAATATATTTGTTAAAACACACTTCAGTCTAATTAAATTAATTTTATTTAATTAAATTAATCTAATTAATTGAAATATAAATTACTTTGTTTATGATACCACATTGCTTTGATTTCAATTTAAACCATACACCATGGTGTGTTGATTACATTCGTATTTATATAAGTATGATTAATTATTTATATAAGTTGGTTATAAATAAAAAGTAAATTTTAAAATTGCCCATCTTACCAGATTAATCCTTTATACAGTTAGTTAAAAACCAACAGGTGATGGATAAAAGGTCTTTTGGCTGTAACAAAGTATATTCACAAACCATATTTGGTGTTTAAATTTGAAAAAAAGTCTTGGTAATGCATTTGAAGGATATAGGAAAGTAAAATAATTCGGCTAAACAGAACAACACAATACAGTTAATTGCAATAGAGTTAATTGCATATGCACATGAATGTGTAACAAGCAACACATTAAAACTTGCATAGGAACAACTTATTTTACATTTTATATCGGTTTTCGCACGTTAAAGAGTGATGTACTATTGTTAACCTGACTAACTTTTAAAAAATTAATAAATTGTACTAATGTTGTTAATTATTGTTTCAAGAGCATGGATATATATATATATATATATATATATATATATATATATATATATATATATATATATATATATATGAAATATAATGCATTTTGCATTTAACTTCAGTAATTACCTTGAATCACACACGAAATAGACCAGGTAGCTCGAATTGACAAGTGAAGTGTTGGAAATTAGCTACTGTGATGTGCGTGTGCGCAGTAAGTCAAAGTAGCTCAACTCGATGGGTAGCACAACTCGACAGAAGAATGATCTTAATGCTTTATAATCACCAGTGTGGTGAAGGAGAAACTGAAAAGGCAACTGTACCACGAGGATTACCACAATGTGAGATTTACTAGGCATGTGAATCGGAGCCTTCATGAAGATTCAATATCGATTCCTTATTGGTGTAAATACATATTTAATATAATATTTATAACATTAAACCCATTAAGTTTCAAATAAATAAACGAGTAAATAATTTGACTTTTATTGAGAATACAGAAACAGTATTCTATTCACACAATGTTTCTTACACTATAGCAGTTGTGAACTCTCAACAAGTTTTCACTGGAGTGCCTCAGGGCTCTGAACTTTTGCAATCATTTGCAATAGTTTTTACATGGATCATTTTCGCATTTTGTTATTTGTTTCATGGAATCAATACCATTTATTTAATCACTGGAGTGCCTCAGAGCTCTGTACTTGGTCCCCTCCTCTTTTCCTTGTATATGACATCGCTGGAGGTTGTCATTCAAATTTTAACAATAAAAATAGTTTTCAATTCAACAATTCAACCCAAAACTAAAGTCTAATTGAAGAACAAATAACTAAATGTGGGGCGGCACGGTGGCTTAGTGGTTAGCACGTTCGCCTTTCAGCGCTAGGGATTCCCGGTTCGAATCCCCATCTGGGTGGAGTTTCCATGTTCTCCCCGTGTCCGCGTGGGCTTTCTCCCGGTTCACCGGTTTCCTCCCACAGTCCAAAGACATGGATCAAGACATGGATTGAGTTCTCCAAAATTGCCCCATATAGAGTGTGTCTGTGTGAGTGAGTATGTGCCCAGCGATAGATTGGCGCCCTGTCGTGGGTGTGTTTGCCCAGCGCCCGAAACGTTCTCCCCTGGATGGGCATGGGGAACCCCCCCCGTGACCCTAATAGTGTTACGGTCTAAAGACCGGGCGAGGCGGATCCGCTACTCGGAGAGAAGAACTGGAACGGAGGTACAGTCAGAACAGGGTTTATTTCAAATCTGAGGCAAACGTGCAACAGCGAACACACAACGAAGGGACGTCGCAGACACGAGGTGGAGGGTGATGACGTCAGCGGGGCGGAGTACAAATGACCAGGGAGACTGTAGTGAAGGAGACTTGACGTAGTGTAGACAGCAGGAGACGAACTACACACACACATAAAGCAAAGGACAGCACAACGAACGAGGTAACAGAATTCTCACGGACAGGGCTGGTAGTGTCTAGGCTTTAGCAAAACGGCGTGGCACAAGACAAACTGGCGGTGAGGGTAGGGCGTGCAGGGTATAAATAACAAAACCATGATTACTAACTAAATGTGCTTACAGATAACATTGTTGTCCTATGGCCTTGTAAATTAAAATACAAATAAAGCAATAGCTGCAATAATTAACAAGATCTATAAACCCCAAACTATTAACTCCACATTAAATAATGCATCTTCTGTGTTTACATGCATCACAGCACCAGTCTTCTTAATAAAAGTCCTTTCACACATGCATGTAGTAAATTAATTCGCAGGCAATTAAATATGACATGATGGGTAATTACATTACAAGCACAAATATAATGCAATTCTCTTTGCTTTGGTAAAACATTTGCTGCCTAAACACAAACTCTGTGCCTCCTGACAACTGAATAAACTCTCTTTATTGTTGCAGGCAATGGAGAAATAGGAGTCTGTTACCTGTCCCATTGTTGTGTGAAAATGCTGGATCAAGAGGAGGAGAAGGAAGCCATGGAAGGACTTAGCCTCCAGGCTGAAGTTGATCGTCTTGCTGCTGAACTTCAGGAGGCTAATGAGGAAAAGCTGCAGGCGGCGCGCTATGGTCTGGCTGTTCTGGAGGAAAGTGCAGCTCTAAAGACTAAACACACCCTGCTGGAGGAGGAGTATGAAGTACTCAAACTGGAGCTACATCAGCTCCGGGAGGTCAGTTTACACACCCATAACTTCATAAAAAGGAGGGTGGTGAATAAGTTTGTTGTGTGTGTGTGTGTGTGTGTGTGTGTATATGCATATACACTTGGGGTGTAACAGTATGTTGTATTTGTTCGTTATGCACTTTCGTATGCAGAATACAATGATTACGCAGAAGCTGACAGACTGCAACTGTGATTCAATAGCCGTGTTCAACGGTGTGGCAGGACAGTTAGACGCCTCATACCATGCATTGCTGTGCATTTTTTTTCCTGCCATTTTTAGAGCAAACTGGACACATATTGTTTACTTAACTGATCTTGCCCTCTGCTGGGAAACTTTGCTGTTTTTTATTACACATGCGCATTTACCGAAAATACTGTATTGAATGCAACACTGTATTGTTTACAAACCAAACTCAGTGCTTACTTCATACTATTACTTGAATGTTTATTGTACTGTGTATCGTCCTGTATTTATTGTGATCTTTGTGTTTGCACATGTGCACTTTATGTTGATTGTGTAGTAGCTGTAATGTGTAGCACCTTGTTCTTGGGGAACGCTGTCTCATTCCACATATACTGTACTGTACTTTATATTGTGGAATGACAAATAAAATACTTGAAGTTATCTACGATATGCTGTAGTGGTGGACTCTTGTTTCAGGCATTTAATAAAAGTGCTTGCCAATGAGAAGAAAACCCTTAACCACAGTTAATACGGTTTCCTTCATGGTGGTTCCTACAAAAAAAACTGTAGCTGCTTTGAGGGACTGTACAATGGCAAAAGGACTCTTTAAATAAATTAGTTTAAACTAATATGCCCTTTGGGCATTGTGGCTTCGTGGTTAGCACGTTCACCTCTCAGTGCTGGGGATCAGTGCTGGGGTTTCCATGTTCCAATCTGGGTGGATTTTCCATGTCCTCCCCTGTTATGGGTTTCTCCATCAGTCCACAAACATGGGTTCAAGATATAATAAATGTTCTAAATTGCCCCATGTAGTGTGTCTGTGTGAGTAAGTGTGCCTAACGATAGATTGGCGCCCTGTCCTGGGTGCCCAAAATGTTCTCCCCCTGATGGGCATTAGGACACTAGTAGAGGATTAAGCGGAAGATGATGAGTGAACAAATAAAAGGATAATATGCCATGTTTGGGTAATTGGCACCACAGGTTACTGTGTGAGGTTTGTTGACTTGGTATGCTAAATATGTTTGTATACTTGTTTATGTTTTTAGGTCTTTGCTGACACAGTGACTAATCAGAAGCGTGCAGCAGCAGATGGGCAATGTCGAGAAGAGTGTCTGCTACAGGAGACGGCCAGTAAGGAGGCCGCCATGGCAATCCGGATGGATGAAATGCAGACCGACCTAAAGCAGGCTCGCTTAACACTGACTAATAGCACAGCGGAAAATGAACGATTGAATGCACTCTTCACCCAATCAAAGAAGGTAGCTATGGTGATGAGGTTGTAAACAAGTTGCTCCAGAAATATGGCTGTATTTTTACAGCTATGTACTAAAGCATTTATACCATTTTAACCAGCTCAATTTCTGTTCTATGTTTGAGGCCTCTCAGCTTTTCTGAGCTCTGCTAAAAGAAATGACTGAGTATATAGAGATCATGCAGGAAGAAGAAACAGGAAGAGAGATTTACATGGCTGTATCTAATGCTGGTATTGTGGTTTAAAAAAGAGAATGGTTTCAGTTTCAGCTTTCAGACAAATGTCACTTTCAACTTAACACGCAGGTTCTAAACGAACTGGGGTGCACAGATGGCGAAAATGATTCCTGCCCTTCTTTCAACACATGTATTTATTTCTTATTTATTATATTTCTGTATTATATTTCTTAAACTGTAAAGAAATAAATGTGAAGCAAATATGGGCGTGGCCAGATGTTTAACGATACGTATATAAATGGTGAAAGGAGACCTGGACGCTCAGTATGAGCTAAGATTTATAAGCATAAAACAAATCTCTGCCCTCGGTCTCAGAAATTTTAAGTATTTCAAGTACCATATTTTCCGGACCATAAGGCGCATCGTATTATAAGGCGCAGTCTGAATTACAGGGTCTATTTCTGTATTTGATCCACGTATAAGGCACACCGTACTATAAGGCGCAGTCTCAATTATGGACTCTACTTCTGTACGGTACTTTTTCTGTACGGCACCGTATTATAAGGCACTTGCTAAAACATACGATCTACAAGAAAAGTAAAACGGTGATTTATAATTGAAGTTTATTCTACTACTTGACAAAACACACATTATTTTAATCACTCTTCTCCCACAAATCTATCAAAGTCCTCATCTTTTGTGTCTGAATTAAAAAGCTGCGCAATTTCACTATCGAGCACTCTGAGTTCGTCCCGTCGCCAGGTGGCTGTTTAGCAATGATGCCGGCTTACGCAAACGCTCGGACAACGGTTACAGCAGAAACCTTAGCCCAGGCATCCACAATCCATTCACAGACGGTGGCGTAACTCGCCGGCTACCTCTGAGTTTTAGTAAACGTGTGTTCGCTGTCTATCATCCATCGCTCCCACGCCGCACGCAATTTTACTTTAAACGCCCTGTTTACGCCAATGTCCAGTGGTTGGAGTTCTTTATTTAATCCTCCCGGAATGACGGCAAGCTCCGAATTAATTTTCTTCACTCGCCTTTTCTGTGAGATGAGCGAGCATGGAGCCACAAATCAGCAGTGACAGTGATGTGTGGAAAAACCACCCGGTCGCACAACAATACTTTTATAGATTTTGGAACTCAGTACACGTATAAGGCGCACCGGATTATAAGGCGCACGTCCGATTTCTGGGAAAATTTTAGACTTTTAGGTGCGCCTTATAGTCTGGAAAATACGGTACTTTTTTTATGAAAAAAACAACTTTGTCCTAGGAGTGTGGTTAGAGTAAGGAGAAGTAAAGTAATCTTTGAAGAGTGATAAAAAGTGAAAGAAAAGTGCAATCATTTTGTGGTTTTAGCTGGTACATGTCTCAAATCACTCCAGATGTGGCGAGTGTTGTGTTTGTAGCTCAAAAATTACGTCACTTTGTTACGTCACTTTGAATATCAGATTTTTCCCATAGGAAATAAACTGAGCCAACTTTGATCAGGAGTGAACAAATAGTGTGATAACTCTGCGTGATCACACTAATCGCACCAATATAATCACACTAATGAATTGTCATATATGGCAGTCACACTAATAAACCAAACAACAAGCCAGTAACATTCCAAAACTAATACAGAATCAAGTATCAATGATGGATCATAATAGCGATGTATACAGTATGAACAAAGAGTTACAGAACCTGCCTATGGGAGAACCCTGCCCTGGTCTAAAACCACATACAAAAATGTTATTAGTGAAACATTATAGTTAAATCTCTCTGTTTTCTCTCCAACCTCAGTGGTGCATGATCCGACACTTTATACATTGAATGGCTCAGTTAATTATTGTGCCATAAATGTATTACTTTTTTTTCATCCTTACATTTAAACATATATCAAAAAAAAATTCGGCATGAATCTGCTTTTTGAACTATCTCTCTCTACTACACAGGAGTGTGAATATTTGGAGGCAGAAAAGGCTCGTGTAAGAGAAGAGTTAAACGAGTTAAAGGTTCGGGAGATGCAGCATCTGCAAGATAATAGTGAATTGGTGGAGGAGAATGTCTCTCTGCAGAAACAAGTCTCTGTACTGAAAGAGAACCAGGTGTATTTATTTTTTTATTATGCAAATAATGCCTAGCAGGTAAAATGTCAGACAGCTGACACATAACCTGTTTGAGAAGAATGACTGAGCATTAGCTGTATTTCAAGTACCATGAGTGGTACTTGCCCCGCTCACTTCACTTTCCGAGAAGGCCAAAAGCTTGGGCCGGGGCGTCCTCCCGGGTTTTGGCTCCAATGTAAGGGGGAGTAAAGGAATGAGGACCGCTGGAGTTTACAAGCCCAGGAACGTCTTTATTACCAACACCAACACGTTTATATGTACAGTAACGCTGGGCTTTACAGCATCGCATTTTCTATAAATGAGCTCAAGATGTATTTTCTGGATGTATTTTGGCTCAAGAAAACAGGAATATATAGGAGACAGTTCGATTGATTCCTTAGCTGTATACAAGTAGTGGTTTCAGTAAGCTGAACGTGTCCTCCAAAAACTGCGTCAATAGCTCAAAAATTTTGGGAGAAAAAAGCCGGACAAAAACGGTGGAATGATAAAAATCTGATAACAATAGAACAAAAGAATGAACTGATCTAAAATGTACAGAACTTATGCTAAATAAACTTTGGGATTGGGATTTGCATGGGACAATATCTATTACAGGTTTATAATTAAAATTCTCATTAACAGCTATACTCTAATCTAACACCCTTCTGTTCTTCGGCCCCAGGTGGAATTCGAAGCTCTAAAGGTAGAGCTAAACCAAAAGAATGAGGACCAGGACCTCCTGCGGGCGCAGCTGGAGGAGGCCAGCCGGCTCCGTGAAATAGCAGAGCGACAGCTAGAAGAGGCACTGGAAGCCCTAAAGGATGAGCGTGAACAAAAGAACAGTTTGAAACGGGAGCTTGCTTCTCATACAGTGAACCCATTTGACTCGGTACACCTGGACCTGCAGCTCGACGACAGTCTCGATGGAGAACGGGCTGGCGAGAACGTACAGGGGGAAAAAGATGAGGAGCAGAACAAAGGCTACAATCACTTGACAGGAAGTGAAAAACAGCACTGCTCCACGCCTAGAATCAGTGACATGTTCCTGCGGCCCCAGGCTCCGGGGCTGGTCGCCGATCTGCTGAGTGAACTCCATCTCTCTGATACTCAACGTCTCAAACAGCAGTTGCTGCAGGTGAGGACAATTCAAGCATATATGTTAAAATGACTCTGAGATCAAAGTGATGGAAGGCTATTAAATTTGGAAAATTCAACAACGGTCATAATTATGTGTTAATAAATTTTAGTGGAGGTGTAAATCGTATTTAATTCATGAAGATTCAATCTCATTAAGACCAACGATTCAGTTATTTTCAGTACTTGTATTTCCCCATGATTCGATTTGATATGATTAAAATACGATCCAATACAGTAAATTCCCCATGATTCGATTTGAAATGATTAAAATACGATCCAATACTCAATATTTTTATACATTAAATCGTTTTAAATAAATCAACAACAAAAACATCTGCCTTTTATTAAGAATACCGAAATAGTATTCTATTCACACAATAAATATCACACTATAGCAGTTGTGATCAACACACTGTAACTAGAACAGTTAATCCATTGACATTGTAAAATAAAGTGCAATAGAATAAAATAAAGTGCTGCCGTTATATATATAAAGAATATATAAAATTATATATTGAATATGTTATATGTATATATTTAAAAATGCACAGCCAGATATGAAATCTATCATAAGATAAAGTTCAGTAGTGTATCAGGCTCCAGAGATGATTGATGTATGAGTTACAGTTAGCGTTTTTGCTTTAAGGATGTGATGGAGTATCGTGTACATTCCATTTTTAAAAGACATGGGTTTCTGGGAACACCACCAGTGTTTGGAAAAGCCGAAATATTTATGTGGAAATATTTTTATGGAAATTGCTTCTCTATCAGTGTGGTAGTATATGTATAAAGGAAGACAAGTTTGCGCCACCTGCAGCTTTGGAGTAGGTATTATTTATAAGTCAGAGCAGATATTAAAAGTGGGCGAAAAAAAGCCAGCAACAGAAAGACATCAACACTCTTGCAGACGGCTGTATAATCGATTCATCGATACTCCCCAAGTTTTAGTAATTTCAAAGCAACATTCTAAATTTTGTCAGACCACTGTATGGTTCTAAGGCTCAGCAATAAGACTCTTGGAAAGTGTTGACCCCAAGACAAAAAGTGAAATCCATCAAAAATCATGTAATATTAATTTTTATAAAAACAGTAATTGCATGGTATAAATGCATGTGCATTGCATGCTGATAAGCTATAAAAAATGTTTAGTGTCAGACTTGGTCTACTGTCTGTACCAGGCCTTGATTTCAGAGGCTACAAATGCAACCATTTATGTCGGAAGCTATAAAGCCAAAATTTATTTCATTATTATTGTTTTTTATTTTTTCATTTTTATTTATTTTTTTACACCAAACCATTGTTTGTCAGCCACCTATCTGGGCACTAGAACTGGGACAGTGTGAGATGGTGCTTGGTGAATATGGTTTTTAGGTGTGTCAGGATTTAGACCCCTGCGACCCTAATAAATGATTAAGCGGAAGATAATAAATGAATGAAATCAAATTGGTCACTTGCTCAACAACTAATGTTTTTTTCAACACCTAAGAGTTTATTTTTTGACGGACCTCACATATTATTGGCATGGTTGTGTGGCGGGAAATACTTCTGCCTCTCAGGACCCAGGTTCAAATCCAAATCAAATGCAAGTCTGTGTGGGTTTTCTCTGGGTTCTCCAGTTTTTTCCCACAGTCCAAAAACATGGATTCAAGGTGAACTGACTACTCTAAATCGCCTCTATATACTTTATATGTTTGTGTGCCCATTGATGGATTGGTGCTCTGTCCTGGATGTATATGACCAGCACACGAAACGTTCTTCCCTGGATGGGCATAGAGACAAATTTTTAAGTGTGAGGGGTTTATTGACGGTGCCAAAAAAGTAGACATCAAATAAAATTATTTTTGTTAACTACAGGTGGAGAGGGAAAAGGGCACATTGACTACTACAGTCCAAGAGCTCCAGGAGGCGCTTGCCCAGTCCAACGTGACACTGGATAAGCATAAAGTGAAGGTAGAGCAGCTTTCACAACGTCTCGAGGTCCTCCAGGGCTGTTCCACCTCCTCAGTTTCTGGGACCAAAATCCTGGAACAAAACGAAAATGCAGGGCTGAAGGAAGATGAGTTTTATGAACTTGATGCAAAAAGTGCAGAGGTGCTGGAGAAGCACATGAAGGCGGCCAACTCCGAATTAATGCGGCTGCGAGATGAGTTAAAGGAGGCGGGTGAGCGCTGCAGGGCCCTAGAAGAGCGACACCAGCAGGAGAAGGACCGCTGGCGAGCTGAGGCACAGGAACTGGCCGACAAGATACGTCAGTGTATTGCTGCCAGCCGCCATGACCAGGAGCGCATTGGACAACTGGAAATCGAGATTGGGGCCACACGTCGGGTAGCCAGTGACTCGGAATTTCACCTAAGCTCCACCCAGGAGGAGCTGTTGGCTTTCTCTGAGGAACTGGCGAACCTCTACCATCACATCTGCATGAGCAACAACCTAACACCACGACGCGTCACGCTAGACTTCTTTCGTGATGGTGGTCGAGGCGGAAAACGACACCATCACGGATCCTTCCGGAAGCATAAGAGGTCTGGGGAGGCAAATGGCAAAGGAGCAAACTCTATGGAGCTTGATATTGCAGCAGGGGTTGAAGACACCTCACCTAATGGTGAAAGCTGTCCAGGGTCACCCACACTGGACTTCAGGGATCCGACCAATGTGCGTAACCTGGTGGCGGTGATTCGATGCCAGATTAAACATCTTCAGGTAAGATATTTTATAACTTTCTCTATATCAGCTTTATGGATGCATATGTGTTTGCTGTGACATTATTGACAACAATGCACACCTCCAACCGCTTCACATTCATATTCATTTGTGATATACAATACATTATTTATAATCATAAAGTACAGATTAATCTAAACAGCGAGCTGATTCCTGATGAGCACCAAGCCTGTTGCAGCTGTTTGACCACTAGATGGCAGTGATTTATTGTTAGAGAAACTAAAATCCTGTTATTCACTTATCACCATTCGGACTAGATTATGTCACGGAAGGACATTTTTGCATTTAATTAATGCATTTAAGAATCAAACCCTGTTTTATAGTGTGTTTGTAACCATTTTATAAAAGGCATTGAGGCATGAGATGTTGTGTATTATTGTGAATAAATCACAGGAAAGAGGTGTAACTGTCCTCCACTATGCGTCCTGCCTAAGAGCACCTCTTTCCTGTAATTTATTCACAATAATACATGCCCTCTCTTGCCTATTTGCTTTATCAATATCTATACTATTGTTATGAACAGTTTGTGAGATCAAGTCAACTTGACTTTCAAGCAGCAAGAATATGCTTTCCAAAAATGTATAAATTACCTTAAGAACTGATGATTAAGACACTTCAGACAGCCTGGAAATATTAAGGTTGACAAAAATTGCCTGTCATACAGAGATTGCTGGTTTAAATAATTTCAGGGAGAATGGTAAAAAAAATTCCATTGTAGTATGGAAAAATCTTAATCAGGTGTAATAATAATAATATTATTATTGCTAGGGGTCAATTTGGAGAACTAAATTGACTTGATTCATGTTTTTGGACTGTGGGAGGAAACCGGAGAACCCGGAGGAAACCCACGCGGACACTGGGAGAACATGGAATCTCCACCCAGATGGGGATTCGAACCGGGAATCCCTAGCACTGAGAGGCGAACATGCTAAGCACTAAGCCACCGTGCCGCCCTTAATTAAATATTTAATATTTAAAATTTGTAATAATTTGTGAGATATTTTATAATGAATTTATTAAAACCATTAACAATCTGGAGCAACGAGCTACAATTTTGGTTATATTTTTTTATTTATTTAAACAAAAAAAATGTATTAAAAAAAAATACGTTTATGATATAATCAGATTTATTTATGCAATTTTTAGGTGGCAGTGGACCTGTGCAGGCAACGTGGGACTTTTCCCTCTAGCTCAACGAGCAGCTCTGAATCTGACCGGGAAGTTTTGCTAGAGGAGGTGCTGAAACTCAAATCACTTCTAAGCACCAAAAGAGAGCAAATTGCCACTCTAAGAACGGTTCTTAAGGCAAACAAACAGGTAACACACACATGCTTGAGTCTTAATGATTATTTCCTCTTTTAACACGATAGGTTTTGATTTGAGGTTAAATAGAAAAAAAATTAAATCAATTTTTTTTTATTTATTTGATTTTATCAATTTATTTTTTACTGGTGTGTAAAATAAAGTACTGTTGTAACGAGGGGTGGGCACAAATTTGGACCGACTGAGACAGGATTTCTCCCAACAGGAATGAGCTTTAATTACACATTACTTTAAACACAATAAAATACATGTGCTTATAAGGCTGCACACATCATCTGACAGAGCAGCATCAGGTGGGCTAAACAATCTCCCTAATCAACGCGTAAGCTCCGCCTTTCCCCTCCCCACCATCACCATCACACCGCCCCACCCGGGTGATGCCAGTGTGGACGAGTTGCTGTGTAGAGGGGAAAAGAACATGCACTGATGGCCACACAAAAGCAGCAGGTCCCCAGCACTCTGGTGGCAGGTGCACATCCCCGTTTTTCTGCAATTAGCAACCTTAGCACCCCTGCTGGTGAACATGCCTACAATTTCTTACTGGGTGATCTTCACTCTGGGTCTATGGAATCTGTCTCTATGCGGCGTGTGGTGTCACAGCATATAAGGCTGCACACGTCATCAGGTGGAGCAGCATCAGGTGTTCTAATCAATCTTCCTGATCAATGCTTTGGCTCTGTCTCTTCTCTCCCCAGTGCCACCATCACAACTGTTTACAACAAATTTATACTAAAAAATGTAAAATTTTAGCCAATATTTTTAATGCTATATTACATTTTAGCCTTTTGTCAAAATGCTAAACAGGACAGACCGCGACCCGAACCCCGGACAAGCAGAAGATAATGGATGGATGGAATAAACAGGACAGCATTTAATAGACTTAATATTTAATTTATTTATTCATTATATTTCTTTATTTTTCATTTAAAAAATACTATTTAATTAGTAAAATGTCAGCCCTTTAAATTAAACCAAATTTCTTAGATTTTTGTATATATAGATGTATCTTGTATATGGAGTGTATATAGCGGTCAATTTTATTTATTTATTTAAACCAATACATACAAGTCCCACATCTGGTGCCGCACATGCATCTCCATTTTGTACTACATTCATATGCGTACAACTCCACTGCTATTGTTGGTAGTTCCTCCATATCACAGCAAGATAATCCCAGGTTTAGTTCCCAATTTAATTAAATAAAGTTTTTTTTTTCTGCACCCCCACCCCACCCCATGACTCTGTGGGGTTTTTGGAGGTACTCTGGTTTTTAAGACATTCCAAAGACTTACCTAAATGTAAACACTTTAAAAATTAGTTTTCAAATGTTGAACCAAACAAAAACATGCTGACATTTATTTTGCTTTGTGTATGCTTTGAAACCGCTTTAATGGCTTACACGGTGTGTGTATATCAAGATCTTCAGGACACCCAGATTGGGATTCGAACCTAAATCCCTCTTATTATACTTTATTATTTTTTAAAGCTGGTGCACTTCCGAAGTTATGGGCAAACATTTTTATGTTGAGATTTTTATTATTTATGTCCAAAAATATGTGACATGCATCATATTATATCATAATACTGATGAGAAATCTATTGCATATTGAATATCTCTATAAATATGTTAATAGTAGAAAGAAACGTTTAGTAAAGTCTTAGATAATATTCAAGTAGTGTAGTAGTTTCTCAATTTGGCTACTCTTCACACTTCAGTTTTACCTAAAAACCTGATACCTGCCTTTATAGACGGCTGAGTTGGCTCTAAGCAACCTGAAGACCAAGTACGAGACTGAGAAGACTGTGGTGTCTGAGACCATGCTGAAGCTGAGGAATGAGCTCAAAGCGCTGAAGGAGGATGCAGCCACCTTTTCCTCATTACGAGTAATGTTCGCAAGCAGGTACGCCATCCGCCTCTCTGTTCTTAAGAAGCTTAAGGTTTCAGACACACTTATTACAGGATAAGTGTAAGATGCATCTTGGTCACCTCTCCTCGTGTGCAGAGCACTGTGCACATGTCCTGTCACCTGAGAGCATGTGAGGTAACTTAATTCTCTGGCTTGTGTTACGAATGATACAGGAGTTGTCAAGTCAAATGTAGTAAACTGCTGCTTGATGGGAAATTCTATTTAAAAAAAAAAAAAAACATTAACCAATGAAGTTTATTTAAGCTGGGATTTGCCATGAAGACAATAATGGTGCAATTTGACTTTCTTAGTATTGGCCTGTGATTGGCCAGTAAGGTATTTCACTTTTTAAGAACTAGTGTGTAAGATTTCATTCTTCTAGAATGATAAAATTTATTCCTTTAATTCACAAGCACTTTTATTAAATACCTGAAACCAGGGTCCAGTAATGCTGCATATAAATCAGAATAACAATACTTTATTAATCTTCAGGGGGAAATTGCATGGGAGCATAGACGATGAAATGTACAGACTATATTGCTAAATTTCCATAGATTTTATAGAGTTTAGAAAGTGTTTAATAGCATATGAAGTAAATAGCAGGAACCCAAAATTCTCCCACATGGTTGATCAATTTCCAATTGCGGTCTAGGCGCCGCCTTTAAACTGAGATACCCTTAACATGGCATGCTTAAAGGTTCAACTCATCTGGGATGTACCTATACCATTGTATTCTCTGTGCGACAGTACATACAAAACTGTTTGGCCAGTACACAACGTACCGTTACACCCCTATGTAACAGCATAGAAAACTTAAAGTAATACGTATGTCACAACAATCGAATAAAACAAAACAGAGGAAAACTAATGTTAAAGAAGCTAAAATTCAAATTTATCTCATCTTAATTTTTGTTCTGGCATAAACTACAAATCTAAAATCGTTTAAACATTTTTACATCTAATTAATACCTTAGAATGCTACTTCTTGTGTTCAAATATTGGAATTAAAATAAACACGAAGCATGTAAAACTTATTTATACCATGTACATTTTTGTAATGCACTGCTCTTTTAAACCACTCATATAAACTTTGAAATGTGTTGAAATTAATTTTAAGCTGGTTTATAAGCCATTAAACATTCTGCATATATAAACGTTTATTAAAAACCAAACCCATTTGTTTAAAATGGATATACATGACTGCTCTGCTTTCTTTCTCTCTCTTAGATGTGACCAGTATGTTACCCAATTAGACGAGATGCAAAGGCAGCTTGCTGCCGCAGAAGATGAGAAAAAGACGTTAAATTCACTCCTGCGTATGGCCATCCAGCAGAAGTTGGCCTTGACCCAGAGGCTTGAGGATCTAGAGGCGCCACTGCAGGTTCACAGCAACGGAAGCAGTCCACGTCGTGCCCGGGGCAAGCAGTTGGGCACAAAGTCTGGAAGGGCACCGCGGAGCCCCATGAGAAACAGTTCACGTACTAGTCCTGCTCTGGTGTCGTCAATAGATTCTCAAACAGCGATGGGCCATCTCAGAGCCTTGTCTCGCAGCCTCCACGGTAGCCCTGTAAGGCCTGATTTATTTTTACCCTCCTCCTCCTCCTCCTTCTCGTTCTCCACTGTCTCCACCATCCATCACTGTCGCTGTTATAAGACAAAAAAAGTGCTTTCGTGCCATTCGGCTTTACCAGCTGACAGCATAACAACTTCACTAGAAAATGTCTGTTTAAAGTTTGCTGTAGAACAGTGGTGTCCAAACTTGTTGAAAAGAGAGCCAAATTTTATAAGGTGATGTTCTTTCTGGCATTTTTTCACACCAAAAGATCATTGTTACAATTATCAAAATTTTTTGAGAGGCAATAAGCCACTGAGGCATGAACAAGTAACAATTCTTTCATATCTTGAGTCAGGTAACATTGACCAAACTGTATAGAATACCTTAAATTTACGAAATTTAAATTTAAGGTCAAGCAGCCTGTCACATTCATGTTGTCATCAACACCTCTTAATAAAATTAAGAATTGTGAGATGCATTATTGCTTTTATCGCAGGCTAATGGGGGAAATAATTAAAAGCTACTCCTCTGCCCTTTAGCTGCCTCTGCGATATGTCCTTAATTCTCAGAGGCACAGTGGCAGACACAGATAGTATTGGAATGGTGCAGAATTACATTTTAATACATTGATTCATTTAGAGCTAGCGAGCCCATTCTAAGTAAATAACCCTTTCTAAGAATGAAATTGCAGGCTAGACTTTAGATATACCTGTTGTAGACTACCCAAAAAATTGAAGGAACCATCTCATGTTTAATCTAGTGTTGAAAATAGCAAACACACAGTCCTGCACATCTGCCTACCACCTGAAACGTTCTCCCCAGGATGGGCATGGGTAAACACCATCCCCTTCAACCATTGAGACGAATACATTTTTGCTAAATATTAATAACTTGAGTATTGTGTATGGTTTCTTAGCGTAACTTATACAAACACTGCACATCGAAATGCATCTTCTCTGTATTTCTGTACTTATTGGGTGAAATTTTTGGAAGGCCCTCAAGACGTTTTTGTTTTTGTGTGATTATCCTAACCAGTTATTATTCTTACTTACCATGTGAATGATTGTGTGTTTTGGCTTGTTGTTGCAGCGATGAGTTTATTCTGCCTGTCCTACTGTGAACCATACCAACCTTCCTGCCCCGACCTGCCCTGATCCGACATCAAAATCATCACATGCCACAACTCACCTGGCTCGTCTTATTGTTTTCTACTTAACTCTTGTTCTCTACCTACTCAACTGGCTCAAATGCTGAGCCACTAAGCACTGAATGTTTTCCAGAGCCTCATCTTATTTATAGTTTTTGAAAGGATCCATATAATGTAACTTACTTTCAGACTTATGTATATCGAAACAAAGACTGAGATGCTTTAAAAGATTTTTGCGAATTGGACAGTTGGACACTGGAATGTTGGTTTTGGGGATAGAAACACTGACTGGATACAAACCTATATAAAAGTGATAGATATTGAAATGAAAATCAATAACAAGCAATGATAAAAACAGGCTGAACACAATTAGACTGCTTTTGACATCAAAAACTATGAATCTTAATAAGGAATCATTTACTTTCATTAAGCCTACTATTAGAATTTTTTACGAGAATAAAATCACCCATATTTTGCACTGCATGAGAAGCCTATTTCTGGTTTAGAGAAAACTGTACTCTGCAAGAGGGGCAGAAATTTATACTTTAGTGCAGTGGTTCTCAGACTTCCAGGTACTGGAAGTACCACCTATTATCAAACCAAAACTTTCATGTTTTTTGTCACAGAACAACATAAGGCAAACATCATTTAGGTGTAACTGTATATTAAGGCCATGTACAAGAGGGCATGCTTTATTGTGAATAAGTCATGGGAGAGAGGCGTTGTTAGGTGTGAAGCGGAGTGCCTTTCCTGTGATTTACTCCAAATAATACCCAACCTCAAGTGCCTTATTGCTTTTCTAAAATGATCACAAAAATACCATAATAATAATAAAAAAAACAAGGTTTCAATCATAAATGTGTTTTTTGAAAGCGAAATCGCTATTAAATGATTTTGTAATTTTCACGATGTAATGTAGTCTGTTTTTTTTTTTTTTTTTATGAATGCTGATCGCTGCGTAACGTTTCTCTAACAACCAAATACAAATTACAAAACGCAGTTTACAAAATACATCAGTAGTGTATAATGTAGTGCATGTCCATACCATTATCTGGCTTACCACCTTATGCTACTTTGCGTACCACAGTTTGAGAACCACTAAAATAAGTCTTTAAAGCATGTTATTGTCAATTTTTCAGAATTTTTAGAAAGATTTGCATCCAAATAAAAATGCTCCACATTTGCATGGATTTACAAAAAACCTATATTACCATAAAAAATATGCTTGCGTACTAAGGCTTTTGTCATAAAGACATGTTAAATAATATTTTCTGTATCTTTAATAGACAAGCTGATTTTAATTGACAGATATAAAAATTATTTGGCACTATAATTTATATATATATATATATATATATATATATATATATATATATATATATATATATATATATATATATATATATATAAAATTCACTATATATCATGACCTTGTGTGATAACAGAAGATTTGTTTTCATTCATATATAATTTTTAAATTTGTCTTTTTAAAAATAAAATAACATCTTCAAGGAAAATAGATTTCAACATCAAGTGGCTTACATACAATTTCACCATAAAAATATTCAGTAAAAACAACTAAATCCAAAATGATATGATGTAGCACATGAATAATGAATAGCACATTTTTACTCTCATGTTTTAGTGAAGTTTTTTTTGCCATCAATGTCCCCAAAACTGATGATTCTGGTTGTATTTAAAGATCATTATGTACCATTGTGTTCAAAATAATAGCAGTGTGTTGAAAAACATGAGTTTTTATTTTCAGGCATTATGAACGTTGTACTATTTTCTAAATTAAAACATGAAGAAAAATGTATATTCCTGTTTTACAGAAAATAACAAAAAATGAAAGTTGGGCTGTTCAAAATATCACCGTGTCTGTTACAAACTGAAGTATGTAGTTTTATTGTTAGGATTTAGTCCTGTATATCACAAACATAATATTTAATTTTATAACCAGTTTTTCAGATCTGTTTCACATCTTTGTTGCATGGAGTCAACCAACTTCTGGCACCTGGGATTCAGGATGCATACAAAATACCTATTCATTTGCATTTCTTGGATTTGGCTCAGAAACGGCATCCCACAATTTTGTCATCCCATCTGTTCTCTATGACTTCTATTTTGTTGGACTGAACCAGTATTTTGTTTGTTGAGTCATTGCCTTGTTAAAACACCCATTTCAAGGTCAATTTTTCTTCTGCGTAAGGCAACTTGACCCCTGTGGTAACCTGGCCCAGCATCATAGTAAGAGAAACATGCCCATGTCATGATGCTTGCACCACCATGCTTTAATGTCTTTAGAATGTAATGTGGATTGAATTCAGATTTTGGGGGTTGTTTGATGAACCATCTGCATCAGTAAGACTTCTTTCTAATTGATTAGCTTCACACAGACATCTTCTAACAGTCACCATATTTATAGATATCTTTAGCCTTTGTTCATCCAGAAGCTAATCATTGGCTGAGACTTGAACATTCTGGCTATTGTTCAATCCCTTCGAATCATCTTCTGTTTCCTTCCACATCTCTCTGGTTTTTCTTTCCATTTGAAAGCAATGGAGATCGTTTTCGCTAAATAGCCGATAATTTGCTGCACCTCTTTATAAGTTTTTAACCTTTCTAATTGAATTTTTAATCAATGTCTGCTGCTCTTCTGAACAGGTCGTTTGGGACCCATATTTCTCAGGGTTTCAAGAAGAAAAATGTTTGCTGGCTTCATTTATAATTAATAGTAATTAATCTGGTAATTTATATTGGACTGCTATTATTTTGAGCACTACTGTATGAAGGAAAGCCTTGATTTAATGTTTAAACTATATAATACTCATCTAGTTAAACTAACTTCCTCACAGTATTAATGTAAATATAAGACATGTACTGTACATGAGCCTGTCTTATATCTGTCTGCACATATTTCCTTCATAATCGAGCGTGTTTGAATGTTGTCCTGCACTTTTTGTCATTACTTGTCTGCTAGTTTAAAACAATTTTATTTTATTTCAAGCTAATTTATTGTCTTAGCCTTGACTTGTATCCTCTGGATATTTGAAGTGTTTGGTCGGTTTAAAGTCAAAATACTTGCAGATAATATACAAACCCATTTAGGATTTTTTTGGACTGAAAACTGACCTGTAGTTATTTATTAAATGTATGTTCTGCCAGATTTTTAGATGGATCTTTTGGTGGAAATGTAATAGTATTTACAGTTTTTTGTAAATATGTCATTCTATATCATTGTGTGTTTGTAGGTTAGAATGGGAATTTTATTGAAACAATACTGACACAGTATTGGAACACAACTCCTGTAATCACTGATTATAAGGGGATCTTGTGGGTGGCCCATCAGAGCATGTCAGCATTTAGCACTGTTGTTTTTTGTAGATGATGTGTGTACACGTTTTCTACTAGTACATTAAGGACGATGTAAAGAAAACTTAAATTAAACTTAAATCTGTCTTAAATCTCTTTAAATGTGAGTGCCTATTTTATTAGGGGTGTAACAGTATGGTGTATGCATCGCGAAACTTGGTACAAACCACATGGTTTAGTACACGTAGTCGCACAGAGAATACAACGGTATGGAACGTGTATTATATCTGTATTATCAATATATTTATGCATATATATTTTAAGCCAAAACATCAGGACACTGATGTTTGGGGCCCAATTATAATTCTGTACCTTTGACGGATTTTTTGTTACACCATAATAAAACCTGATAGCAGCTTGTCTAATTGTATGAAAAAGTTATGGATAAGAAGATTGAGAAACATTGTATCATCCAGATTCCTGCATGTATTTAATTCATTTTAATAGTGTTAATTGTACCTCCCACTGTAGAAGACAATAAATTCCATCTAGGAAGGTCTTTTTTCAGACCTTTTTTCAAGTCAGTAGAAGCATTAAATTTGCTTTATAAAGATTTTTAAATTGTAGATGGATTTAAAGATCTAGGAATTAAATCACATTTAAGTCATGGCCAAAAGTTTTGAGAATGATACAAATATTATATTTTCACATGATCTGCTGCCCTCTGGTTTTTGTGTGTGTTTGTCAGATGTTTTTATCACATACAGAAATATAATTGCAATCATATTATGAGTAACAAAAGCTTTTATTGACAGTTAGAATGAGTTAATGCAGCAAGTCAATATTTGCAGTGTTGATCCTTCTTCAGGACCTCTGCAATTCTCCCTGGCATGCTTTCAATCAACTTCTGGACCAAATGCTGACTGATAGCAGTCCATTCTTGCACAATCAATGCTTGCATTTTGTCAGAATGTGTAGGTTTTTGTTTGTCCAGCCGTCTCTTGATGATTGACCACAAGTTCTCAATGGGATTAAGATCTGGGGAGTTTCCAGGCCATGGACCCATAATCTCTATGTTTTGTTCCCTGAGTCATGTAGTTATCACCTTTCCTTTATGGCAAGGTGCTCCATCATGCTGGAAAAGGCATTGTTGATCACCAAACTGCTCTTGGATGGTTGGTATCGGAGGACATTCTGGTACCATTCTTTATTCATGGCTGTGTTTTTAGGCAAGACTGTGAGGGAGCCGATTCACTTGGCTGAGAAGCAACCCCACACATGTATGGTTTCAGGATGCTTTACGGTTGGCAAGAAGACAAGGCTGGTGGTAGTGCTCACTTCGTCTTCTCCGAATAAGCTGATTTCCAGATGTCCCAAACAATCGGAAAGGGGATTCATCAGAGAAAATGACTTTACCCCAGTCCTCAGCAGTCCACTCCCTGTACCTTTTGCAGAATATCAGTCTGTCCCTGATGTTTTTTCTGGAGAGAAGTGGCTTCTTTGCTGCCCTCCTTGAGAGTCCAGGCCTTGCTCCAAGAGTCTCTGCCTCACAGTAACTGAGGTGCAATCTTTCTAGCTGTGATACTCTTCCCTGTTAGGCCATTTTTGTGCAGTGCAATGATGACTGCACGTGTTTCTTTAGAGATAACCATGGTTAACAGAAGAGAAACAATGATGCCAAGCACCAGCCTCCTTTTAAAGTGTCCAGTGGTGTCATTCTTACTTAATCATGACAGATTGATCTCCAGCCCTGTCCTCATCAACACCCACACCTGTGTTAATGGAGCAATCACTGAAACGATGTTAGCTGGTCCTTTTAAGGCAGGGCTGCAATGAAGTTGAAATGTGTTTTGAGGGATAAAGTTCAAAGGCAAATATTGACTTTGCAATTAATTGCTGTTAAGCTCATTCTGGAGTATATGCAAATTGCCATTATAAAAACTGAAGCAGTAGGCTTTGTAAAAATTAATATTTGTATCATTCTCAAAACTTTTGGCCATGACTGTACATTAATTCTGAAAGGGAATCTACTGTATAATGATGTCTGTAGTGACTGGTCAATAAGTTATAGTTCACTTTTCCCCAGATTTATTTTACAACCAGAAATGGCTCTGAATATGTCTAATAGTTCTTTAGTAATTTATTGGCTCACTAATAGATTGAAGCATGTCATCTGCATATAAATATATTTTATTCTCCAAGCCTCCCCTCCTCAAACCTTTGATATTAACCTCATCTCTAATCGCTGGGGCTAAAGGTTCTATTGCGAGAGCAAACAGTAATGGTGATGGGCAGCAACTTTGCCAGGGTACCTCGTTCTAGCTGGAAAAGTGGCAAAATTGTGTCATTTGTATGAACTGCTGCTACTGGAGTGGTTTAGATTACCTTTATCCAATTAATAAATTTAGGGCCAAATTTTTTTTAATGTGTAAAAGAGGTACTCCCACTCCACCCGATCAAAGAACTTTCTGTATCTAATGACAGTATTGTCTCAGAGAGACCAGGTGAACTGGGAGTCTAAAGGATGTTTAGAAGTCTATGCACATTATAAAATAGATGGTCATCTGATATTATGGACGGTAATACCGTTTTTAGTTTGTGAGCAAGAATCTTGGCAAGTAGCTTGTCTACATTTAATAAGGAAATGGCTTGATATGAACTACATTCTAAGGGGTCCTTTTTTGGTATGAGAGAGCTAACCACTTGACGCATAGTGGGAGGCAGACAGCCAGTAGCAAGTGACTCCTCATACACAGACATTAAAATTGGGGCAAGCTCCATGGCAAACTTTTTAGAATTCACTTGGAAATCCATCAGGTCCTGGGGCTTCCCCCCCTGCATAAATTTAACAGCCTTCACAAAATTATCAATAGTTAATGGACTAGTCTACTTCCTCTGCCATTGCTGTATCAATTTTTGATGTATTAATTTTTTGGAAATTAATAGTTATTGTAATAGTTAAAAAGAGATCTGTCTTTAATAGTTAAAAAGAGATCTGTGATTAATATAGTTTGGAATAAACTTTTAAAAAGTGTGGGTTAATGTTTGTATGGTCTATATGTGCAGTTCTAGAACCATTGTTTATTTGGAACATATTTTGACTCCTACTCTTTTCCTTTAATTGCTATGCTAAGATTTCAACAGATTTTTCTCTATATTCATACGATCCGAGTCTTGATTTATTTATAAGATTCTCTAGATGTTTAATAGACAGAAGGTTATTTTCTTTTTGAATCATCAGTCTGTTTTTGTAGAGTTGAGGAGAGGGGGTTAGTGATATCTTCATATCAACAGTTTGAATGTCATTTGCCAATTTCACAAACTGTCTCTGTTGAGCTTTTTTTTTTGGGCACAATGACTTGCCCCCTCTGGTATGCTTTCATAGATTCCCAAGTAACAGAGGCAGACGTTCCTGGCGTCCTATTAATTTCCAAAAAGTTGGTAATCTTCCAAGATGAAATTACCACCTTTCCAAAAAGGTGGTAATTTCATCTTTAAATGAAAGCCCAGACACAATGCGGAGAAAACCCATTTCGGTTGCCAGTATGCGCAATCTCATTCTTTCGGTCAATATCTCCACAATGAAACAAACCCCTATTACTGCCCCTCCCAAAGGTGGTCAGTCCATGTGACAGGGGACCCATGTAGCTCCTATGGGCTGGGCCCAGTCAACATAAACATGTCTGTTATATTCAAAATGTTGGTTACGGTTTGAGAAAAGATGGTACAGATCTATCTATCCCTAGGCACACTCACTCACACAGACCCTCAAACAAGCACACACTACATGGGGAAATTTAGTGCATTCAATTTACCTTAAATCCATGTTTTTAGACTGTGGGAGGAAATAGGAGAACCTGAAGGGAACACCGAGAGAACATGAAAACGCCACCCAGATTGGAAACTAATTTCCATAAACCAGGTGTCAGTACTGTGAGTGCAGACAGGGATGCAGAGCACATCACAAAGCACAAAAGGAGGAAGGGGTTAACATTATTTTTTGAGGTTTTAATAGCAAGTGCTTATGGAAGAGATTCAAAGATGCTAAGTCACTCAGCCTTACAGACTGAGTTGGGAAAATTGTTTCACCATTCTGGAGTGGTGAACAATACAGAGTGAGAATTCACTTCATCCAAAGTGACTTACAAATTAGAGAACACTTTAAGTCAGTAGCTGTAGTCTAATCAATGTGATAATTATTCAGCCTGGGGCTTCAATGTTTATATTTACCACCATATCTATGCTGTGGTGTGTCAGAAAGCCTGGCCACAATAAAGGTCTTCTCTAAAATGTGCAGCTGTATCTCACAGTTGTTCTGAGGGAGTGTGCGGTTGGCATGCTGATTGTAGGAATGTCCACCAGAGATGTTACCCATAAACTTTAAATATATAAAGTTTATAAAGGTTTATTTCTCTAATACATAGGTTTAACACTCAAGGCCCAATTTACATCTATTATTTTTGTTATTAATGGCTGAGCCATGTTTTTTTTGGACCATGCTGCCATATTGACCATGCTGCCATCCTTGTTCATTGCCTAGTCACTTCCCGCCTTGATTATTGCAACGTACCATTGCCCTTCTTTTCGGTCTTCCACACAAATTTATTCATAAGCTTCATTTGGTCTAAAACTCTCTCTCTCTCTTATTTTTTATTATATTGTATTTTCTTATATTTTAATATTATTATGTTTTATTATGGTTCCTCCTTGTTTTTCCTTGTTTTTCTTTCACTCTTTTCTTCTTTGTTTTTGGAGAAGATTAAACTATTTTATTTCGGATATTTTTCCCCACACTTTATTTGTTTAACAGCTGAAATACCTTTTGACTAAAACAATATCAAACAAATCATGCTGTTAACGTTTCATTTTGTTAGAGTTAATGTGTGGAAGATGCTCAAAAGTTTAATTTGGAGCGTAAGGTAAATGGTGTTGCCACTCAGAATATGTTCGCCCAGTGTGGAGAGACGATATGTATCATTGTATTTTGTTTAATTTGGTTGGTGACATACTGAATGGTTGAGTGCCTTGTCAGTTGGGGACAAGGCTTGGGGGAGGGCGGTGGGAAAGGTTTTTTCTGTTTTTTGTATCTTCATTATTTGTAATAATTTTATGTTTTAGTCTGCTGCTGTTAGGGTATAGGCGTCCCGTTGCCGGTGGAAACGAAAGGAGAGGAGGCGTGTCTTGAAAAACGTCAACACAGATTTTATTTCCACTCGGCGGGATCAAGATTCAAAAAACACAAAAAAGGAAGTTCAAACAAACAGTCCGACTTTGATCACATCAACAGCCGAGGAATGCGGCGGCTCACGTTCATGCCAGGTGCGAGCGGTGAGGAATGCAGCCGAGGACTGGCCGCGGGGTGTGCGCAGCGAAGACGACAGCTTCCCGCTATTCCCGACGAGCGAGATCCTGGAATGGGGTAGCGTGTCAGCAGACTGAAACACGTAGTCGTCGAGACACGCCAGTGGGAACGCCGGGCGAGAATAACCAATATGGAACGGGGAGCGGCGAGCAGCGCGCATGCACGGTGCCAAACAAAAAAACTCTGCGCCGATGGATCCGGATCGGCGGCTTAAAAGGAGTCTGTCATCAGCGGGTCACACCTGCACCTAATAATCTGGAGAGGGTGATCTTTGATTATTGTGAATGGCAACAGGTGTGTGCGGTGCGGAGCGTGCAGCAGAGGGAAGTGGGTGTGTCTGTGGAGTAGGTGTGTGCGGCGGAGCGGACGAAGCCGCGGGGCGTGAACGGGAATGTGTAACATCACCCCCCCCAGAAAAAGGCGGTCCCACCTGGGAACTGCTCCCTCGAGACCTGGTCCGTGGAACGCGGCGAGGCGGCCGACCCCTGGGTCGGGGAGCGGGGCGGTCGGGATGCTCCCGGTGGAACGCCTGAATAAGACTCGGATCCAAGATGTCTTCAGCAGCCACCCAGCTCCTCTCCTCAGGACCGAACAACTCCCAATCCACCAGATACTGCACCTTGCCCCGGCGCCGGCGGGAGTCCAACAGCGAGGACACGGTGTAGATGTTGGAGTCGCTGTCCTCCTGTGTCTCGCGGTTGGACTCTGTCCAATTGGTATCAAGGGGACCTGGAACGAAAGGCTTAAGAAGGGAGACGTGAAAAGTCGGGTGCACCCGCAAATGATGCGGGAGCTTAAACCTGACCGTGACCTCATTAATGATGGCTTCAACCCGGTACGGCCCCAAAAACCGTGGAAGGAGTTTGCGTGTCCCCTGCCGACACCGGATGTCACGAGTACTGAGCCACACCACGTCACCGACCCTGTAACGAGGAGTGTCACCCCGAGAGCGATCCGCAAAGCGTTTATATCTCCGGATTACTGCTTCGACCCGCTGGTGGACCTGGGTCCAAACCTCCTCGCTGCGCTGGAACCAGGCATCCACTGCTGGCGCTTCCGACTCCTCCCCATTCCAGGGTGCGAAGGGTGGCTGGTATCCCAACACACACTGAAATGGGGTGAGGCCGGTGGCCGAGTGACGCAGCGAGTTCTGGGCGATCTCTGCCCAGGGGAGGTACCGCGACCAATCAGATGGATTGCGGTGAGCAAAAATCCGGAGGAACTTATTTGTCTCCTGGTGCGAGCGTTCACAAGCCCCATTCGTCTGGGGGTGGAACCCCGATGTGAGACTGACGGAGGACCCCAGCTTCTCACAGAACGCCCTCCAAACTGCCGACGTGAACTGGGGACCCCTGTCGGATAGAATAACCTCCGGGATCCCAAATGAGGTGAACACCCTCGAAAACAGGAGCTCGGCCGTCTCGAACGCAGAAGGCAGTCCCTTAAGGGGTAGGAGCTTCACCGCCCGGGAGAACCGATCGAGAACCGAGAGGATCGTAGTAAAGCCATTGGAGGAGGGGAGACCGGTCACGAAGTCCAGAGCGATGTGGGCCCAGGGTCGCTGTGGCACGGGCAATGGGCACAGCTTGCCCGCAGGAAGCTCCCAGGCGGCGCAGATGGCACAGGAGCGCACGAAGGACTGAACGTCCGCCTGTAAGGAGTCCCACCAGTACCTCCGTTGGACAAGCTGGATGGTACGCAGAACGCCCGGATGACCCGTGCACAGAGACGAGTGGGCCCATGTAATAATACGGGGACGAAAAGCGACAGGGACAAATGTCCTATCCACAGGACAGTTAGCAGGAATGGAGATGGTACGCAGCGCCTCCTGAATTTGGAGGTCAACCTCCCAGCGGATAGCCCCCAGAAACTTACTCGGAGGAATAACAGGAGAGCCCAGTTCCGGGTCGGGCTGCGAAGAACCGTGTAATCTAGATAGCGCGTCGGCCCGGTTGTTCTCAGAACCTGGTCGGAAGGAGATTTGCAGGTCAAATTGATTAAAAAAGAGAGCCCACCGGGCCTGACGCGCATTAAGACGCTGCGCACTCTTCACGTATTCAAGATTTTTATGGTCCGTGAGGATGAGTACGGGAAGGGTGGACCCCATAAGCCAGTGTCTCCACTCCTCCAAGGCTAATTTGATGGCTAGAAGCTCACGGTCCCCGATCCCGTAATTACACTCGGCCGGCAGGAACTTGCGGGAAAAGTACGCTATGGGGCGCGCTTGCGCTAACCCCTCTGTGGACTGAGACAACACCGCACCCGTGCCACTACTTGAGGCGTCAACCTCCACAATGAACTGGCGCCCGGGGTCCGGATGGACCAACACCGGTTTAGAAGTGAAACTTTGCTTCAGAAGTTTAAATGCCCGATCTGCCTCCGGGCTCCAGTGCAACGTGGAGGGAGCGCCCCTGAGGCTAGACGTCAGGGGAAGGACGATCCGACTGAAATCCCGTATGAAACGTCTATAAAAATTAGCAAACCCCAGGAACCGTTGCAGTTCCTTGGGTGAAGTGGGTGTTGGCCAGTCCACGACCGCTTGCACCTTGCCGGGGTCCATCTCAATCCCCTTATGGGAGATGTTGAAGCCCAAAAAGGAGATCGAAGCCCGGTGGAACACACACTTCTCCCCCCTAACGAACAACCCGTTGGCGAGGAGACGCGATAGCACCCGCCGAACCAAGGTGACGTGGGCGGACAGATCCTTCGAGAACACCAGGACGTCGTCCAGGTACACAATAACCCCCTGGTGGAGAAACTCCCGAAGCACATCATGATGAAGGCCTGGAAGACCGCCGGGGCGTTAGTGAGGCCAAAAGGCATCACCCGGTATTCGTAGTGCCCCGTTGTGGTAATAAAGGCGGTCTTCCATTCGTCTCCCTTCCTAATCCAGACCAGATTGTAGGCGTTACGCAGGTCTAATTTGGAAAATACGCACGCCCCATGCAACAGTTTGAGGGTAGATGGAACGAGGGGAAATGGATACGGGTAGCGTTTGGTAGCCTTATTCAGTTCTCGAAAATCGATACAGGGACGCAACTCCCCCCCCCTGCTTGGGAACGAAAAAGAACCCCGATGCTGCAGGCGACTTAGAGGGTCGGATGAAGCCCTTACTTAAAGCATCCTTAATATAGTCCTGCATGGCCTTGGTTTCGGTCGCAGAAAGAGGGTAGGGGCGCGCGTGCGGTAATTTAGCCCCCGGCGCCAGGTCGATGGCACAGTCATAATGGCGATGGGGGGGCAGTGTGTCAGCGCACGACTTGCTGAAGACCTGAGCAAGGTCTTTGTATACCTCGGGTACCTGAGACGGGAGCTGGTACTCCGGTGACACCCTGGAAGCCGAGCCCAGCTGCCGTGGGAGGTGTTGAGTGCAGCTTTGTTGACACCGTGAGGACCACGAGCGCTCCCGCAACTCGTCCCAGGAGATAACCGGATCGTGCCGCCTCAGCCAGGGCAACCCTAAAATGATGGGGACAGAGGGAGAGGATATAATGAAAAATTTAATCTCCTCGAAATGGTCCTCTCCAATCCCCATCCGGAGGCGAGGTGTGGAGCTCCTGGCACCACCAGAGGACAAAGGGCTGCCGTCCACGGCCTGGATGGCGAAAGTGGTCTCGAGCGGAACCTCAGGAATGCCCCACCGATGACAGAAACCTCGGTCAATAAAATTTCCGTCCGCTCCAGAATCCACCAGCGCAGTAGTCCTCCGGGAAGCACCTTTAAAGAACAACACAGGGTTAACGTACAGGGCCTGCCGACACACCACCTCAGATACTCTTACCGCGACGGGAGGACGAGAGGAAGTCGATCGGCTGCGACGGTCGGGGCGGTTCTCACAATCCTGTAAAGTGTGGTTAGGGCTCTCACAATACAGGCAGAGTCCGAGGCGCATCCGGCGTCGCCGTTCTTGGGAAGTCAGGCGGGAACGGCCCAGCTCCATGGGTTCGGGCTCCTGAACCGGCTGGGGTGAAAAAGAGACCGGCTCCCTACGCCCCGATGGGCCCGCCGGTGGACGAGCGGGGTTGTTCACCGGCTGAACGGTAGTGAGGTGCTGCTCCATCAGGACGGCCAGGCGGATCAGTTCGTCCAGGGATGCCCCGAAATCACGTCCAGCGATCTCACGTTGAAGTTCCCGTCGCAGTCCCTCCCTGAAGTTGACCGTGAGGACAGAACCGCTCCATCCAGTACGAGCGGCCAAAATCCGGAACTCCAGGGCGTACTCAGACACCGAACGGGATCCCTGGCGTAGCCGGTACAAACGGGTACCCACCTCGTCCCCTTCCAAGGGTTGGGCGAAGGCGGTGCGGAACGCCTGGTGAAAGGCGGCGAACGACTGGCATTCAGGACCCTGTGCCTCCCAGATGGCAGTGGCCCACTCGCTAGCATTACCCGTCAACCGAGATATGATGAGCGAGATCTTATCGGCCTCGCTGGAATGCGGATGGCTGCGAAAGTACTGCGCACAATGCATCAAAAACGATCTGCATTTCTCTGGGTTACCGTCAAACCTCTCGGGTTCCGAGAGCGGGTACGGAGTAGCGATGGGTGGGAGAGGCACATCGGTGTCCAGCTGGAGCGATGGTTGTAGCGGCGACGGCCCCGCGGCTCCAGGGGCAGAGCCGCTGCGCTCCAGCTCGGTGAGACGGCCCATTAACGTCTGGATAGCACGGGACATCTCACCTAGGCCGCTCTGGAGTTCTACCAGGGCGCGTCCTTGGGCTTGTAGGGTCTCTTCTGAGGGTTCCATCCTCGCAGTCAGTATTTTTGGGCAGAGTTTTATGTTAGGGTATAGGCGTCCCGTTGCCGGTGGAAACGAAAGGAGAGGAGGCGTGTCTTGAAAAACGTCAACACAGATTTTATTTCCACTCGGCGGGATCAAGATTCAAAAAACACAAAAAAGGAAGTTCAAACAAACAGTCCGACTTTGATCACATCAACAGCCGAGGAATGCGGCGGCTCACGTTCATGCCAGGTGCGAGCGGTGAGGAATGCAGCCGAGGACTGGCCGCGGGGTGTGCGCAGCGAAGACGACAGCTTCCCGCTATTCCCGACGAGCGAGATCCTGGAATGGGGTAGCGTGTCAGCAGACTGAAACACGTAGTCGTCGAGACACGCCAGTGAGAACGCCGGGCGAGAATAACCAATATGGAACGGGGAGCGGCGAGCAGCGCGCATGCACGGTGCCAAATAAAAAACTCTGCGCCGATGGATCCGGATCGGCGGCTTAAAAGGAGTCTGTCATCAGCGGGTCACACCTGCACCTAATAATCTGGAGAGGGTGATCTTTGATTATTGTGAATGGCAACAGGTGTGTGCGGTGCGGAGCATGCAGCAGAGGGAAGTGGGTGTGTCTGTGGAGTAGGTGTGTGCGGCGGAGCGGACGAAGCCGCGGGGCGTGAACGGGAATGTGTAACAGCTGCCCGCTGTGATAGCTATTATTGTGTAATCCCACATGTTTCAGGAATAAATGTCTTTGTTACAAACTTATACATGACCAATAGCATAAGAATTGTTACATGGAACATTAAGGGAATGGGTAATGTTATAAAAAGGAAAAAGGTCCTTACAATTTTGAAAAGACAGGGCATATCTGTAGGATTGTTGCAGGAATCACACCTCTCTAATAAAGCTTTTACAGGACTGGGTTGGTCAAATATATTTTTCTTCTTATCATTCCAGCAATAGGGGTACAGCAATTCTCATTAACAAAAATATACCATTTATTTTAGAACATGAAAAAAAAGATCCCAAAGGTAGATTTATTTTAATTTCAGGTTTCATAGAAGGTCAACAAATAACTATACTCAATATTTATGCCCCAAATGTAGATACCCCTGAGTTTATGTCACAGTCTGTTTTGCTCTTTAACAAACACTTTAGGGGAATAGGGTTTTTGGCTGGGGACTTTAACTGTGTTATTAATGTAGCGATAGATAAATCATCACCCACTCTCTCATCCAACTTGAGATCTTCTAGGACCTCAAAGAATATGAGTAGAGACTCTGGCTTGGTTGATGCATGGAGAGAATTGCACCCCCTGGATAGAGATTTTACATTTTACTCTCATCCTCACAAATCCTATTCTAGGCTGGGTTATTTCTTCATCCCATCTCGATATCTGCATACAATTTCTTTGTGTAATATAGGTACCATTGCGCTGTCAGACCACATTTCCTGTATATCTGAATTGCAATTTGGGTTTGACTATTCCGCAATCTTTTTCCTGGAAACTTAACTCTTCTTTACTTCAGAGCATAGCATTTTGTAAGGTAGTCCGGGATAGCATACTTCAATACTGGCAGGATAACCAACACTTCCATCTACATAGTATCTCCAGCTACAATTTGGGATGCAGCCAAAGCCACTATACGTGGCGTCATCATCTGTCAAACTTCCTTACTAAATAAGCAAAAACGGTTGAGAGAGGAACAGCTAGAGGCGGAGCTTGCAAAATTGGACCATCAACATAAACAGCTACCAACGCAAGCACACTGGGAAGCTGTATTAAAAGTAAGAACACAATTGAACATTCTTCGTGATGAACAAATAAAAAAATCATTGTTTTTGACAAAGCAAAAATATTACGAACATGGAAACAAATTTGGTTGATTACTTGCACATCAGTTGAAGAAACAACAAAATGAGAGAACAATTAAAGCAACCAAATTACCTAATGGACATACAACATATGACCCATTGCCTATCAATTAGACCTTTAGAGATTTTTATAAAAATTCTTCTAGAGGCATGGGAACTGATAAGGATATTAGCATATTTTTGGAAAAAAATTTCTCTACCTGTTATTGCCAGTGAAAGTAGAGCTGCCCTTGATGCTCCATTCACTCCCGCTGAAGTTTGGGAGGCAATTCAATCTATGACAATTGGCAAGGCCCCTGGTTTGGACGGGTTCCCGACAGAATTTTATAAAATATTTTGGCCTGAATTATGTCCCATACTAATGCCTGTTTTAATTGATTTATATAAACACTGTATTGTACCACAATCATGGAAAATGGCATCCATCAGTTTATTTTTAAAAAAGGGCAAGGATCCATTCGGCTGCCTGTCCTATCATCCCATAAGCCTACTAAATGCAGACTTTAAAATTGTGGCTAAAGTGCTTGCCCATAGGATGGAAGCTTTGCTCCCTCACCTTATACATCCTGACCAGACAGGATTTGTTAAATCAAGGTATGGATCGGATAATGTGAGGCGCGTTCTGAACATAATAGACCATATAAACAATAACAGTGTTTCAGCATTAATCGTCTTGCTCGACGGCGAAAAGGCTTTTGACACTGTTCAATAGAATTACCTATTTGCAGTTCTTCATAAATTCAAAATAAATTCAAAATTTGGCCCACTTTTATAAAATTTATAGTCATTTTATCAGAACTTATCAGCAGTAATAAATACAAATAATCATTTATCTTCTAGCTTCAACATAAACAGAGGTTGCAGGCAAGGCTTCCCTCTTTCACCTCTTCTCTTTGCATTGGCAATGGAACCTCTAGCCCAGTCCATTAGATGTTGCTCAGAACTTTCTAGGATCAAATTAGGAGAGGAAGAACATAGAATTTATTTGTATGCAGATGATGTCCTGCTTTACACCTCTGACCCTGCAACCAACATCAGAACAGTTATGGACCTGATCTCTGAGTATACCAAAGTTTCAGGCTATAAAATAAACTTTGGAAAATCTACAGCACTGCCTCTAAATTGCACAGATGATTTAAACCTGGTATCCCCCTTTCAGATGTCACCTATAGGATTTCAACATCTAGGCATATTTATCCCTCCACACCTTGACGACTTGTATAAACATAACTATCCACCCCTAATAAATAAATTAAAACAAGACCTCAAGAACTGGTCAAGCCTCCCAACATCTTTTTTTGGAAGAATTAACATAATAAAAATGAATATTCTTCCTAGATTAACTTTTATTTTTCTCTCTCAAAAACCTTTCAAACAGGTAAATGTTCTTATTTCAAAATATATATGGAACAAAAAAAAAACCTAGACTCAAATTCTCAAAACTTATGAAGCCAAATGTTCTTCTCTCCCAAACCTGCAGCACTATTACTGGTCAGCTCAAGTTAAGCATATGATCAGTTGGTCCTTAGACGAGACTCAAGATGGGTTGGAATAGAGTTTCTAAAATGCCAGCCAAGAACATTAAAGAATTTACCTTTTATTAACGATATTCGGGGGCTTGATAAGGTACAGGAAATATATACTGTATATAACACACTTCTGGTCTGGAGAGATATTAGAAAGTATATGAAGATACCAACTACACTGTCAGTTAAATCCCCTGTTGCTCTTAATCCAGATTTCCCCCTTCAGATCCGAAATATCGGTCTCTTAAAATGGATGTCTGCTGGGATAACAGATCTCTCAATTCTGTTTGAACAGAGCACTTTTAGACCATATGATCAAGTTAAACAGCTCTTTAACTTACCTAAGGCAGATTTTTACAAATATCTGCAACTACGCCACTTTGTTTACTGTCAGATAAAAAGCAAACAATTCCATCATGAAACACTGGAAATTGAGAACTTTTTGATAGAACCAGTTAATCTAAAGGGAATTATTTCTAAAGTATACTTTGCACTGTCCAAGTTTAGTGATCCCTGTTTTGACACACTTAGGATAATTTGGAAACAGTATATTAAGCAACAATTTGGCAGTGAAGCCCGGCAAGCTATCTCCAGTAGGATGTTTCCGAAATGCATCTCCAATAATATTTAAGAGCAAAACTTAATTTACTTCATTCAGCAAAACTGCAATTTATTCACAGAATAATATAACACCAGCTCGACTTAACAAAATGTCTCCTTCAACATCTCCTTTATGCCCTAAATGCAAATCTAATATAGGCACTGTAATGCACGTTTTGGTATTGTTCCAAAATTCAAGCTTTTTGGAAGGATGTACACTCCCTTATTTACAACATAGACAAGTAGGCATGTTTTTCTCCCAGCTTTTACCTCTTGTACTTAAACCCTAAGAATACACAAAATAGCAGATTAGAACGCCTGATGACTGTCTTACTTTATTTAGCTAAAAAGTGCATATTGCTGTTATGGATGTCTCCAGCAGCCCCTACAAAAAATCAGGGGCTGACCCAAATATCCACTGCTCTGCCCCTGGAAAAACTAACATTTGAAATACATCATCAAGCCAATAGATTCTGGGAGGTCTGGTCTCAAGTGTGTACATTACTGGGATTGTCACGATAACATATCAACTTCTTAACCAGTGCACTGTTGTATTTCACTTGGGTACATGCTTGTCTAAAAATGTTACATTTTTTTTTTACCTCAGTGGCTGTAAATGTTAAACCCATTCTTCTTAATATTTATTATTCTATGTGTACGCATATGTATATTTTTCCTTTCTGTATAGTAGGGCAGCAGACTTATTTTATTTTACTTTTTTTTTTTTTTTTTTTTTTTTATTCATTTTTTTGTTGTTTTCATTATAATTCTTTGAATTGGTCCTTATTGTAACTATGTATCTTACTAATAAAACAAACAAAAATAAATAAATAAATAAAAAGGGAGCACACAGAATTTGTGGAGTAAAAATGCTCAAAACTCAGAAATCCAGAAGAACTGTGGAATATAGTGGAGCCAGCAAGAGCTGGAACATCTGTACAACTGAACATCAGATGTTAGTTGCCTCCATGAAACACAGATACAATACAGTTCTTAGAAATAATTAGGGGTGTAATGGTATGTTGTATTTGTCGTGGGGCACACGGTTAGGTACACGCCGTCACACGGAGAACACAAGAATACATACTTTCTATAGGAACGCACAAAGACCAATAAACACAGGGAGGCAAATTAAAATTAAGAGGCAATATCTACACCCCAGGCCAGGTGGCTTAGTGGTTAGCACGTTCGCCTCTCAACGCTAGGGATTCCCGTTTCGAATCCCCATCAGAGTTTCCATGTTCTCCCCGTGTCCGCGTGGGTTTCCTCTGGGTTCTCCGGTTTCCTCCCACAGTCCAAAAACATGGATCAAGTCAATTGAGTTCTACAAATTCCCCCATATAGGGTGTGTCTGTGTGAGTGTGTGCCCAGCGATAGTTTGGCGCACTGTCCTGGGTGTATCTGCCCAGCGAGTGAGTGTGTGCCCAGCGATATATTGAGTTTCCTGGGTGTATCTGCCCAGTGCCCGAGACGTTCTCCCCTGGATGGATATATTTAATATAGGATAAAGTGGAAGATGATGGATGGATCTACACCCGAGCCGAGTTGCACCTTGGCTGTAAACCCCTCTAAGCACACCGTGCTAAGTGTAGCTCAGTTTAAATGTGAAGCATGAATCGTAAGTGGAAACGATACATGGAAATGACACACACTGGTTTATACAAATAAATAGTGTCAGAGGATTTTAGGTTCCTGTGATTTACAGCAGCACTGGAGCAGAGTAGGGTGTAGATCAAACAATCCTCCGCTCTTGAGAAATTGGAAATCAGCCCGGAAAAAATCCATTACAGAAGCAATGAGCATGTACCATGCTTTATTATAATTATCTTTCTCATATCACAGGGGTTACGTTCCAGAGACCTCGCGATGTAGTGGCGTTATAATTATTGTATAATTTATATGTTTAAGGTTTCATAAACCCTTCCCGCACTCGTATAAACACTTTATATGCTATTAAACAATTTCTAAACTTTCAAACCGCAAAATGTAGCGAAATACCATACCATGATGTGAAGCAAACTGTAAATTTTGTGTACCCCTAGAAATAATGATTTGAAAACTTAAAATTAGCTAATTGATTAATAGAAAAGCTGAATCTGAAGCAGAGACTTATTTTGCACAGATCTGAACTTAATGAGATCAAATTAAAAAAAAAATTATAAAAAAATTAAAAAATGTAAACAGCAAGCAATGACAATGTGATATACATTATTTAGTCTTTTATTATTTCCTGGGAGTTGGAAGGCTTCACAATGTCTATACTATCGATTTGAATATTTTGAAGGTAATATAAAAAAAAAAGAAAATTGGAATGGAAAACTAATTTTTGTTATTTTAATGCAGGTTACCTGCTTGAACAATGTTTTCTGCATTAATGGGATCCACATGACAATTAAAAAAGCGAAAAATACTGCAGTTAGATTCCACAATCTGGTTCATAAGCACGACTGGTCACGCTGGAAGCTGAAGCATTCATGTCCAGGGCGACCTCAGCAGGTGTCACTTCATTAACACGTGTTGGTTTACCAATCCTTAAAGGCATGAATATGTTGGAAGCACAGTGTTCACTCAGATACTCCCCTCCTTTTTCCTCATAGTCATGACGGCTAATCCAGCCATTTGATTGAGAAGTGTTCCTCAATGCCCATTCACGTGCCCCAAACCAGGCATCCAAAGATGGGTGAGATGCCAGAGAAACCTAAGAAACATAAAACAACAGTCAAGACTTCCGGTTCTGACTTGGCATGGAGTAGACACGCGTCTTTTTCTCCCTGCGGAGCGGACATAATTTCACAAATATTACTGCGCTTTACATTTAAACTTCTTCAAATATCGCTTTATATATACACGTATTCATTTTTTGTTACGTATTGGACATCCTAATGCCCGCCAAAATGAAGAAAACATCGGGATTAGCACAGTCTTCAATTTGGCCTGTAGTTCAATCTACATCCCCGCCATTTAAGTGTTCATCCACCCCATCGGAGGCGAGCGCCCCCCCCCGGACATGTCATTGGCTTCGTCCGCGTTGAGAGCCGAACTTGTGCGCGCTGTGGTATCTGAGCTTCGTTTAGTTATGGATGAGCACTATTCTAATATAAAATCGGAGCTACATTCAATCAAAGCTGACCTTACGCGTGACCTTTCTGCTATCAGAGCGGAATTCATTGCTGTTAAGGCTGATGTGGTGCAGATGGAGGAATCGTTGTCTACCTTCTCCGACAACGTGGTAACGCTGCAGGCCAAAGTCGATTCGCTAACCGGAGTGGTTAAAGTTCTGGAGGAGAGGTGTGAGGACTTGGAGGCGAGATCACGTCGCCAAAATATTCGGGTCCTTGGAATTCCAGAAGACTCATTTTCATTATCAACAGTCAACTTTTCCAATCTGTTAAAGGATGCGTTCAAACTGGACAAATCACCAAGGGTCGAGCGAGTTCATCGATCGTCAGCGCCGAAGCCAGGATCCGATAAGCCGCCTCGCCCCATAATCGCCAAACTTCACCACTACGAGGACTGTGTGGAAATCCTCAAACGAGCCAGACAGCAGCGACGGGTGTCGGTTTCCAACATGTCGCTTTCAGTTTTTCCTGATTTCACCACCAAGATCTCTAAAGCTCGCGCTGCTTTTAATGGAGTTCGAGCTCAGCTGCGCGCCATGGAGGGGGTTCGATTCGGCATCTTCTACCCGGCGCGGCTCAGAATAACCCATAACGGTAACCATCATGACTTTACTTCGGCTGAAGAAGCAGAACGGTTCGTTGCCAATTTACCTAAATGAGGCATTGATTTCTTTGAAACTGAACTTTATTCTTAATTAGTGCCTTTATAATTTTCTCGTTTGTTTGTTACATTCAGACGGTGGTTCGGTTTCTCTGCGTGTCTGTTTTATAAACATGCGCGGTCGTTAATTTCGTCACGCTCCGCTCCGTAGGATTGACGATCTTTACTTAACTATGCTGCATTTCCGGAAGTGTTGTTTAAGTAAGGTTGGCTCCTTGTTGAGCTATAACAATAGTCCTCTGGTTCAGGTTTTTGAGGGGACGTTGTTGTTTCAGTGGGAGGGTAATTGTAATTGCATGTGGGAGGGTAATGATGTATGTGTTTTTTTTTTTTTTTTTTTTTTTTTTTTTTTTTTCCTTCTCCCCTCTCTACTTTTTTTTTTTTTTTTTTTTTTCTCTTCCCCCTTATCTCACCTATCCCCCCCCATCCCAGGTCAGCAGGCACTCTCTTTATTTTTAATGTTAATTTAAATGGCTCACTTCATCTCTCACAATAGGGCAACTGGGGGCTCCATTAGGTTCTTAAGTTGGAATGTTAAAGGTCTAAACAACTCAGTCAAACGTTTGAAAATATTTGCCCATTTGAATCGTTTAAAACCTGATATAGTGTTTTTACAGGAAACGCATCTTAGAAATAGCGATCACGTCAAATTGAGGTCAGTCGGCATTGGTGACATTTTTCATTCAACTTTTGACTCCAAAACTAGAGGAGTTGCCATACTTCTTAAAACTACTGTCCAATTTATTACTCAAAAAAGCATCTCAGACAAGGATGGTAGATATCTCATTGTTCAAGGAACTTTGTTCAATACTCCGGTCCTGTTGGTTAATATATATGCTCCGAACATTGATGATCCAAATTTCATATATAAACTTATAGGCTCTATTCCTTCTTTAAACACTCACCTTTTAATTATGGGTGGCGATCTTAATTGTACCATAGATGCAGTTATGGACCGTTCAGATTCTCTGAGTCTGTCTCGATCACTAATGTCCAAATCCATCTCCGATTTTCTGTTTAAATACAGCTTGGTTGACCCCTGGAGATTTTATAATCTGACTTTTAAAAACACTTTTCTTTTTATTCTTACCCCCACCACGTTTACTCCCGTATTGACTAGACTTAACTCACTACTACTCTCTGATGAAGCCTTCAACACATTCATCTCATCTTCTATCGATGATTTTATTATCCTTAACAAAAATGACACCACTTCTCCCTCTCTGTTATGGGAAACTCTTAAAGCTTATCTTCGTGGTCAAATAATTTCCTATACAACTCATCAAAATAGATGTCGTAAACAAGACCTCCAAGACCTGGTTGCAAAAATGGCTGACTTAGATAAACTCAATTCAATCAACCCGTCACCTGCTCTTCTTAAGCAGCGTATAGATTTACAAACTAAAATTAATTTTATCACCACCAAAGAGGCAGAACAAATGATGTTACGCAGTCGCTGCAGTTATTACGAATTCGGAGACAAACCATCTAGACTTTTAGCTCACCAATTAAAAATTCATTCTGCATCTCGGGTAATTTGTCAGATTAGGGATTTAAATGGCAAACTTTGTTCTGACTCTGACGAGATTTTTAAATCCTTTTACTCTACTCTCTATCAGTCTGAATCTAGTACCGATGACACAGACATGATTCAATTTCTTGATGATTTATCTTTTCCATCCATCAATTCCACTACAGTTGAACAGCTTGATTCACCACTAGGGTTGGAGGAGATTGTTGTCAGTATCAATTCCATGCAATCTAGAAAGGTACCTGGTTCTGATGGGTTCCCTGTGGAATTTTTTAAGAAATTTGTTAATAAATTGGCCCCACTCCTTTTGGCAGTTTATAACGAGTCACTGGCATCAGGATCTTTACCTCCCACCTGCACGGAATCATCGATCTCTCTTCTTTTGAAGAAGGACAAAGACCCCACCTCATGTTCTTCATATAGACCAATTTCTCTTCTTAATGTCGATGTGAAAATACTGGCTAAGGCACTGGCACTTCGGCTGGAGGATGTCCTTCCAGATATTATTTCTCCTGACCAAAATGGTTTCATTAAAGGACGCTACCTTTCTTCTAATGTCCGTACATTATTGAATGTAATTTTAACAGATCATTCCTCGTTGCTTCCTGAAATGGTCATATCATTAGATGCTGAGAAGGCATTCGATCGTGTTGAATGGAAATATCTTTTTGAAATTTTGCATAGATTTAAATTTGGCAACAAATTTATGTCTTGGATAAAATTATTATACACTTCTCCTCGTGCCAGTGTTCAAACTAATAACATTCGTTCAGACTATTTTTCTCTATCTCGAGGTACCAGGCAGGGCTGTCCACTATCACCTTTACTTTTTGCTTTAGCTATCGAACCTTTATCTCTTGCACTAAAGTCACTTCCTACCTTTCATGGTATTCTTCGTTCTGGTATTGAACTAAGGGTATCACTATATGCTGACGACCTCTTATTATACGTGACAGATCCATTACACTCTATCCCTCCCATTCTTTCACTTCTAGATAGGTTTGGCTCATTTTCAGGTTATAAAGTAAATCTACAAAAAAGTGTGTGTTTCCCGGTTAACGCTCTGGCTCTGCCACTAAATTATTCAAACATTCCCTTCAAAATCTCGGTTACTGAGTTTAAATATTTGGGAGTTTATGTTTCTCATACATTAAAGTCTCTCTTTGATAATAACTTCACACCTTTAATAAACAAACTTAAATTAGATTTACAAAGATGGAGAGCTTTGCCTTTGTCACTGATTGCACGAATAAATTCCATCAAAATGAACGTTTTACCTAAATTTCTCTTTCTTTTCCAGACTATTCCTTTGTTCCTGCCTAAAAAGTTTTTCAATAATCTAGACCAAATTATCATAAATTTCATTTGGGATGGGAAGGTCCCCAGGGTTAAAAAGTCCTTGCTACAAAGATTTAAGTTTGATGGGGGTCTATCTCTACCTAACTTTCTACTATACTATTGGTCAGCCAACATTCCAAAAATGCTCTGTTGGTTGAAATCTCCAGATATCCTGTGGTCCAAAATTGAGACTCGTTCCTTTTCCTCTTCCTCTCCTCTTTCTGTTCTCTCTACCTCTCTTCCACTCAAGCCTTCTAATTTCACCAATAATTCAGTTGTACGATCCACTCTTCGCATCTGGGCCCAGTTTAGATATCACTTTAAGTTCACTTCACCATCCATCATCATGCCTATTCTAAATAATCACCTCTTCCCTCCTTCCCTGACAGATCCAGCTTTTAAGTTGTGGTATGATAAAGGCATTACATCCTTCAAAGACCTGTATAAAGAGGGATCTTTTTGCAGTTTTTCCCAATTAGTTAAGGAGTTTAACTTACCCTCATCTCATCTGTTTCGTTACTTTCAAATCAGACATTGCATCTCCTCCCTTTTTTTAAACTATACCAGTCTTCCCATTAGTCAACCATGGACTGACATTTTTTCTTTTAACCCCTTCCAGAAATCACTAATTTCTAAAATCTATACTCACCTTATGTCTTTTGATTTATATTCAGTTGACCGTATCAAAAACACATGGGAACGCGAGCTGGGAACTGATATCTCTGATTTCTGGTGGGATAGAGCCATAAATATGGTGCGTTCTTGCACACCATGTGCGAGACTGCAATTAATACAATTCAAAGTTCTGCATAGAGTCCATCGTTCTAAATCACAGTTAACCAAATTCTATCCGAATGTTATGGACGATCGATGTGATAAATGCGGTAGGTCTCCATGTAATTTGAGTCACATGTATTTTTTCTGTCCCTCACTACATAAATTCTGGTCCAATTACTTTGATATCATGTCAACCATCTTAACTGTTAACATTAACATTGACCCATATATTGCAATTTTCGGACTCTCTTCAGAGTTTTCCTCTTTTACCAAATTGCAGTGTGAGATTTTGGCCTTTACGTCTGTCTTAGCCAGACGGTGCATTCTTCAACTGTGGAAATCCCCCAGTCCCCCTTCCACATCGAAGTGGCTCACTGATATTTTACATTTTTTGAGGATGGAAAAAATCAGGTTTACTTTAAAGGGTGATTCTGATCAATTTTACTGTAAATGGAAACCATTTCTTTCTTATTTTGAAGCCCTTCAATCTATGCCTGCTGACTAGTTCCCTCCCTTCTTTTGTCTTACCTCCCCCTCCCCCCCTTCATTTATTTTTTATTTTTATTTATTTTAATTAATTAATGGATTTTAATTAATAAATTTTTTTTTTTATATTTTATTTAGTTATTTTATTATTATTATTTATTATTATTATTATTATTTGTTTATCTATTTATTGACTTACTTTTTTATTAGTATCTTACATTTATGTATGGGTGTATTTTTTTTATATATATATATTTTTTATTTTTTTTATTATTATTTTTTTTTATTTATTTATTTACTTATTTTTTTTACTAAGTGTATTGTCTTGGGGAAAAATGGGGTTAAAAAAAAAAATGTTTTGAAGTCTGATTTTGAATATCTGGTACTACTTTCAATTTTGTAACATGACTTCTCAATAAAAATATATATATATAAAAAAAAAAACAACAGTCAAAGATATATGAATATCTAGACATACACATGATGGACAAATGTATTGAGACACTCCCCTTAATCATTGTGTTCGATAGGGCTGTATATATTAATCGATTTGAATCGATGCTTCGATTACACCTCCAATAATTTGATGCATCAATATGTCTGCAAGAGTGACAATTATAGTGTTTATTGTTGCATTTTCGTTTGCCTATTTTTAATTTCTGCTCTGCCACACACATAATACCTACTCCAAAACTGTGAGTGGTGCTAATTTATTATTGTCCAAGAACTTTTTATTTATTATTGTTGCATCCCTTATTAAACCAATGCGGGACACTATTTCCACAAAAATATTTCCACTTTTTCCATCCATCCATCCATTATCTTCCGCTTTATCCTCTATTAGGGTCACGGGGGGTTCCCCATGCCCATCCAGGGGAGAACGTCTCGGGAACTGGGCAGATACACCCAGGAAACCCAATATATCGCTGGGCACACACTCACTCACACAGACACACTCTATATGGGGCAATTTGGAGAACTAAATTGACTTGATTCATGTTTTTGGACTGTGGGAGAAAACTGGAGAACCCAGTGGAAACCCACGGGGACACAGGGAGAACATGGAAACTCAGACTGGGATTCAAACTGGGAATCCCTAGCACTGAGAGGCAAACGTGCTAACCACTAAGCCACTGTGCCGCCCTCCACTTTTTCTGAATACCAAATTGTAAAATTCAGGGTTTCAGTGGTGCACAGTGGATTACCAGACATGTAGAACACAGAGAACCAAATATCAGTGTTACAGTAATCCATACATCAATCATCTCCTGAGACTGATACTGTATGGAAAACTTATGATATATTTCAGATCTGGCTGTGCTTTTTAAATATATATTTATAATATATTCAATATATAATATTATATATTCTTTAATATATACAGTGCATCCGGAAAGTATTCACAGCGCTTCACTTTTTCCACATTTTCTTACGTTACAGCCTTATTTCAAATAGTATTAAATTAATCTATTTTCTCAAAATTCTACACAAAATACCCCATTATGACCATGTGAAAAAAATTTTCTTGAGAGTTTTGAAAATTTATTAAAATTAAAAAACAAAGAAATCATATTTACATAAGTATTCACAGCCTTTGCTTAATACTTTGTAGAACCACCTTTGGCAGCAACTACTGCTCAAGCTCAAGTCTTTTTGAATATGATGCCACAAGCTAGGCACACCTATCTTTAGGCAGTTTTGCCCATTCTTCTTTGCAGTACCTTTGAAGCTCCATCAGCTTGGACGGGAGACGTCTGTGCACAGCCATTTTCAGATCTCTCCAGAGATGTTCAATCGGATTTAAGTCTGGGCTCTGGCTAGGCCACTCCAGAACATTCACAGAGTGGTCCTGAAGCCACTCCTTTGAGATCTTGGCTGTGTGCTCCGGGTCGTTGTCCTGCTGAAAAATGAACCGTCGCCCCAGCCTGAGGTCAAGAGCGCTCTGGAGCAAGTTTTCATCCAGGATGTCTCTGTACATTGCTGCATTCATCTTTCCCTCTATCCTGACTAGTCTGCCAGTTCCTGCTGCTGAAAAACATCCCCATAGCATGATGCTGCCACAACCATGCTTGACTGTAGGGATGGTATTGGCCTCGTGATGAGCAGTGCCTGGTTTCCTCCAAACATGACGCCTGGCATTCACACCAAATAGTTCAATCTTTGTCTCATCAGACCAGAGAATTTTGTTTCTCATGGTCTGAGAGTCCTTCAGGTGCCTTTTGGCAAATTCCAAACGGGCTGCCTTGTGCCGTTTACCAAGCAGTGGCTTTTGCTTGGCCACTCTGCCATACAGGCCTGATTGGTAGATTGCTGCAGAGATGGTTGTCCCTCTGCAAGGTTCTCCTCTCTCCACGGAGGAACGCTGGAGCTCTGACAGAGTAATCATTGGGTTCTTGGTAACCTCCATGACCAAGGCCCTTCTCCCCCGATCGTTCAATTTAGACAGCCGGCGGCGGTGGTTCCAAACTTCTTCCATTTACCAATGATGGAGGCCACTGTGCTCATTGGGACCTTCAAAGCAGCAGAAAATTTTCTGCATCCTTTTGCATCCTGCATCAGATTTGCATCCTGCATCAGATTTGTGCCTCGAGACAATTTTGTCTCAGAGGTCTACAGTCAATTCCTTTGACTTCATGCTTCGTGTTTGCCCTCTGACATGCAGTCAACTGTGGGACCTTATATAGATAGGTGTGTGCCTTTCCAAATCATGTCCAATCAACTGGATTTACCACAGGTGGATTCCATTAAAGCTGTAGAAACATCTCAAGGATGATCAGTGGAAACAGAATGCACCTGAGCTCAATTTTGAGCTTCATGGCGAAGGCTGTGAATACTTATGTAAATGTGATTTCTTAGTTTTTATTTTTAATAAATTTTCAAAACTCTCAAGAAAACTTTTTCACATGGTCATAATGGGGTATTTCGTGTAGAATTTTGAGGAAAGAGATTAATGTAATACAATTTGGAATAAGGCAAAAATAATAAGGCACGAAAGAAAATGCGGAAAAAGTGAAGCGCTGTGAATACTTTCTGGATGCACTGTGTGTATATATATATATGTATGTGTGTGTGTATATATATATATATATATGTGTGTGATATATATATACACACAACTTTCCTAGATTAAAAATGTTCGACTGTAGAGGTCATTTTTGGGGTTGGGGTTCCCCATGGCCATCCAGGGGAAAATGTTTTGGGCACTAAGCAGATATACACTATACAATCTATAGCTTGACACACACTCACTCACACAGATGCACACTATATGGGATTTTCAATATAGGACAAGTTAGAGCAGTCAATTTACCTTGAATACACATTTTTTTGGAGGGTGGGAGGAAACCTGAGAACCCAAAAGAAACACAAGTGAATATGGGGAGAACATGGAAACTCCACCCTGATCGAGATTTGAAGCTCAATCTCCAGTGCTGAGAGGCGGATGTGCTAACCTCTATGCCATGTGCCATCTACAGTATGTTCCTTTTTTCATCATTATTTTAATTAACTGTTAACATTATGATACAATAATTTTAAAAAATACCTTAAAGTGTGACTGAAAAGGCCGCATTGCAAGCATTTCTCTCTCCAATCTTTCTTTAACTCCAGGATATTGCATATTTCCTCCTGTCAGATAAACATTCTCAGCCAGCACAGCCTGCTGCTCTGGTGCATATCTGGGTAAAATAAATGCAATCCATGCTTTAGGACTAAGAAAACATCACCCAGGCTCCAAATATATCTTGGCATTTAAGATTCCCACCCTTTATTTTAATACAAAGACCAACGGTGATGATAAACAGTGTCAACTACTTGAAACACAGAAAAAAAAAAATTAAAAGCGGTTAAAATGTGTTGAAATTCTGCTATTATGAACTGGTCTAAAAGATAGAGTTGATACACAGTTCAGGTGTAAATGCACCCAAAAAGTAATGAGGGTGCACTGAAACGAGGGGGGAAATAAGTATTGAGACACTGTATATTTGCAAGTTTTCCCACCTACAAAGAATGGAGAGGTCTGTAAATTTTTTTTTGCCCACCACCAACCTCCCTTTATTATTATTATTATTTTTTTTAACTTTTCTGTCTTAAACTTTTCTTTGTTAAACAGTTGGGGTTTTTTGTTTTTGATGGACCAGAGAGTAAGAAGCAGAAAAGTGTATAAGAGGGGGAAAAAAAGAAAAAAGAAAAAGAAAACATACAAAGACAGTATACCTAAACAGAAAACAGAATAATGAATGCATGTGCAATTTTACCTAATGATTTTACTACCGTTTATCTTGTGTTGGATTATGTGATTTACTGTAATGTTTGAGTTAGGTGTGTACAGATTGGGTCTGAATCTGTGTTTATGGTGGGTTCCACCAGTGTGTCTAGAGAAAGATTTTTTTCAGTGATTGATATTAATATTTAAAATATTAACAGGGTGTTAATATTTGATGTTAATTTATAGATGTTAATATTTATAATATTTAAATAAATAAATAAAATAAAACAAAAGGGGGGTGCAGAATTGGATAATGATCAGGTTTAATAATTCTATGTAGCTGTTTTTTCAGTAACAACTGACTTCTCATTTGCAAGTCGGTTTGGATAAAACTGTCTTGTTAAATGCATTAAGGTAAATGTAAATTTAGAATTGTTATATAACATTGTTACATTAATAGGTCTAGAATTTTTAACATAGTCACACTTCACCTATGTAAAATACATAAGAATTAGAATATAAGAAAGTACAGAAACTATTGCTTGCAGTTACAGAGGTCAGACGATTTCGGGTGTGGGAGTGGATCGAACATGGACGGTTTGTTGGCATTGTGCAGCAGTTACGAGGTATGTTTTTAAAAACATTTCGAATGTGCTAACACATATTTGGCAGAAACATCGACATCCAGAGCTCCATTAAAAACCTGCAACCCAATTATTAATCTCTGCTACTTTTTACACTAATTTGACTAAACCTATGATTTTTTTTTGAATGTGTGCGTGCTTAAGCCGCCGCTCCCAAGATATGATATCAGACACAACAAATCCATTACTGAAGCAATGAGCATGTACAGTAATCCCTCACATATTTCGGAGGTTACAGAGGCCCCACAATGTAGCGTTATAATTATTGTATTATTAATATGTTTTCAGGTGCTGGGTAGACAGGTCGCTAATCCATCACTGGGCACAGACTCAACTAGATGTTTTACATTTTAATCATTTCATTTTAAAGGTACAAGTTTAAAATTGCAAAACTTGTCCTTGTTGACATACTGTATTTATTAACATATTTTACTGTGGTGTAATTAACGGTTGAACAACTTACTGTTCAAGTACAAACTGCAGCATTTCAGTGAGGCCCATCTGCTCCTCACCAATCAGGTATGGTCGAAACAGGACTTCTGTAGCACGCACCCTTTCAGTTCCTACAAAGAGCTGGTGGTACTCTGCCATGTTCAACACAACCTAGAAAAGAATTTTAACACTGAGTGATTTCAAATTTAAATTCAAGTAATTTATTTATAGAAAACTTGTTTTACAACAATTCATTGTCACAAAGCAGCTTTACAGTGTTATGAGCCTGAACACCCAAAAACAAGTTGGGGCGACATTTGCAAGAAAAAACTATTATGTTGAATTTTTTAGGAAGAAACCATGGGAGGAACAAGGCTCAGTGTAGGACAGCCATGTACAAAAGATATAACCGTACACAAAATTCACTGTTCGGTTCACACCGTGGTATGGACCACCTGGTTTGGTATGAATTCCTTACAGCAGGGAGGGGGGGTTTTGAAGTGTCAGATATTTTATTGTTGAGCACTTTTATTAATTGACTGAAACCATTGACCTACACTGCAGGATATTAAGCATAGAGCGGATAACTTCTTCACTGTAAGCTTCACTGTATTGCAGGTCTATTTTATTTTTAAGTATCAGAGGTTTGCTATATTGACCAGTAAATAGTGTACTGTCTCTTTAAGACTCCTGTGGGTGAAGTGCCCATGCAGGTATGCTGCACAGTTAAATAAGTTTTATTTGTGAGTAATGCTTTGGTAGAGTTTGGACATTTTAAGTTAATTCTAGTTTTAACAGACCAACCATTTAAGAGACCAAGCTTTTGTGTGGCATGTTGTGAATTTTCAAGAAACTACTAAAACCACATATCTTCCACAAACACCTGATATATATATAAATGGCGGCACGGTGGCTTAGTGGTTAGCACGTTCGCCTCTCAGCACTAGGGATTCCACGCATGGGTTTCCTCCGGGTTCTCCGGTTTCCTCCCACAGTCCAAAAACTTGGATCAAGTCAATTGAGTCCAAATTGCCCCATATAGAGTGTGTGTGTGTGAATGTGTGCCCAGCGATAGATTGGCGCCCTGTCCTGGGTGTATTTGCCCAGCGCCCAAAATGTTCTGCCCTGGATGGGCATGGGGAACCCCCCCGCGACCCTAATATAGGATAAAGCGGAAGATAATGAATGAATATACAGTGTATCCGGACAGTATTCACAGCGCTTCACTTTTTCCACTTTTTTTACGTTACAGCCTTATTTCAAATTGTATTACATTAATCTCTTTCCTCAAAATTCTACACAAAATACCCCATTATGACCATGTGAAAAAAAGTTTTCTTGAGAGTGTTGAAAATTTATTAAAAATAAAAAACTAAGAAATCACATTTACGTAAGTATTCACAGCCTTCGCCATGAAGCTCAAAATTGAGCTCAGGTGCATTCTGTTTCCACTGATCATCCATGAGATGTTTCTACAGCTTTAATGGAGTCCACCTGTGGTAAATCCAGTTGATTGGACATGATTTGGAAAGGCACACACCTATCTATATAAGGTCCCACAGTTTACTGCATGTCAGAGGGCAAACACGAAGCATGAAGTCAAAGGAATTGTCTGTAGACCTCTGAGACAAAATTGTCTCGAGGCACAAATCTGTGGAAGGATGCAGAAAATTTTCTGCTGCTTTGAAGGTCCCAATGAGCACAGTGGCCTCCATCATTGGTAAATGGAAGAAGTTTGGAACCACCAGGACTCCTAGAGCTGGCCGGCTGTCTAAATTGAACGATCGGGGGAGAAGGGCCTTGGTCATGGAGGTGACCAAGAACCAGATGATTACTCTGTCAGAGCTCCAGCGTTCCTCCGTGGAGAGAGGAGAACCTTGCAGAGGGACAACCATCTCTGCAGCAATCCACCAATCAGGCCTGTATGGCAGAGTGGCCAAGCAAAAGCCACTGCTTAGTAAACGGCACAAGGCAGCCCGTTTGGAATTTGCCAAAAGGAACCTGAAGGAATCTCAGACCATGATAAACAAAATTCTCTGGTCTGATGAGACAAAGATTGAACTATTTGGTGTGAATGCCAGGCGTCATGTTTGGAGGAAACCAGGCACTGCTCATCACGAGGCCAATACCATCCCCTACAGTCAAGCATGGTTGTGGCAGCATCATGCTATGGGGATGTTTTTCAGCAGCAGGAACTGGCAGACTAGTCAGGATAGAGGGAAAGATGAATGCAGCAATGTACAGAGACATCCTGGATGAAAACTTGCTCCAGAGCGCTCTTGACCTCAGGCTGGGGTGACGGTTCATTTTTCAGCAGGACAACGACCCGAAGCAAACAGCCAAGATCTCAAAGGAGTAGCTTCAGGACCACTCTGTGAATGTTCTGGAGTGGCCCAGCCAGAGCCCAGACTTGAATCTGATTGAACATCTCTGGAGAGATCTGAAAATGGCTGTGCACAGACGTCTCCCATCCAACCTGATGGAGCTCCAAAGGTACTACAAAGAAGAATGGGCAAAACTGCCTAAAGATAGGTGTGCTAAGCTTGTGGCATCATATTCAAAAAGACTTGAGGCTGTAGTTGCTGCCAAAGGTGGTTCTACAAAGTATTAAGCAAAGGCTGTGAATACTTATGTAAATATGATTTCTTTGTTTTTTAATTTTAATAAATTTTCAAATCTCTCAAGAAAACTTTTTTCACATGGTCATAGTGGGGTATTTTGTGTATTTTGAGGAAAGAGTTTAATTTAATACAATTTGAAATAAGGCTGTAACGTAATATGGAAAAAGTGAAGCGCTGTGAATACTTTCCGGATGCACTGTATGTATGTGTGTATATATATATATATATATATATATATATATATATATATATATATATATATATATGTCTGTGTGTGTGTGTGTGTGTGTGTGTTTGTGTGTGTGTATGATTATATATACACATATATAACTACTGACTTGTGTTGTCCTCTCATTTGTAAGTCGCTTGTGTTGTTCTCTCATTTGTCGCTGTTCTATTACTTAGTTCGCCTCTCAACATACATAAGTAGATTCTGCAGTATCTGCCCCTTTTAGTTCTGCTGCTCCAGTCAGTTATGTCAGAGTCACATGCTGAACTGTGTCAATCAGACTATGGTTATTACTTAAATACTGTGCTTTATTAGCTCTAAATGCATTTCTTGTATGTTTTTCTTGAGGTGTTGTCTGGGCTGAAGCTGCTGGCTGGGCTGAAGTTAAAATAAGCCGGACTTCTCTAAAGCATTACAACTGTAGCATTTTGCACTAAATATGTAATTAAATTTCTATAGGTTTAAGAGTTTAGAAAGTGTTAAATAGTATACAAAGTGTTTATGTGATTGTGGGGAGGGTTTATGAAGCCTTAAACATTAAATAATAAAATAACGGCGCTACATCACGGGGCCTATGGAAAATAAACCCTGCGATGTGATGGATTACTGTACATGCAGATTGCTTTAGTAATGCCTTTGTTCCTGTCTGATTTCACATCTAGTAAAAGGGCACCTGTTAACTCATGAAAAAATATCGTAGGTTTAGTCAACTTAGTGTGAATAGTAGCAGAGATTAATTGTTGGGTTGCAGGTTTTTTATAAGGTCTGTTTATCGATGTGGAGGATTCTGGCCAATGAGTTTCCAAAAACATACCTCACAACCAAACAATGCAGACAAACTGCTCGTGTAACCCTCCCCCCTGCACGCTTCTCCAGTGCTGGTGTAAATCACCGGAATCCAACATTCCTGTATCGTTTCCACTTGCGGTCCTGAGCTATACTTTGGATGGCATGCTTAGAAGTGATTACAGCTTAGGCACAACTGAGCTCAGGTATAGAGCTCACCTCTTAATTTAAGTTCTGACTTGGTCTTCGAAAATTCCGTACCATTACATTCTAGATACGAAAGCGGGTACTGAACCGCATGGCCCATACCGAGCAATTCAGTGTACCGTTACACCCCTACCATGTACAGATTGTGTAGTGATCGGGTGTCTGTAGCCACTGAGGATTCCAGATTGGAAGTCAATACTATTCTATTTCTGAATATGCAAAATGGTTTCACAATCAACATGAGTGATATTACCTGGCTATTTTTAGATGTTTCATATTCAACACGTTCTTCATATGAATCAGCCAGGCTATCACCTTTATCTCCAGGCTGCAGCAACTCTGTAAACTAACATGTATATGGACACACACACACGCACAATAAGATCTTTACAAATGTGACACCAAATTATATCATCAGTAATTTTAGATGAATTAACAGTACATTTTCCTGAAATGATGCAGCCAGAGTGTAAAGGTTAAAAAGATGCTTTTGACTTATATATATACACCTCATCTTTGGCTAACATATGCTTTTCCAAACTCAGTTTCAGCTTTTGAATGTAAGATAGCAGTTCCTCAGTAGAGTCCATGTTCAGTTCCATCAGTCGCCTGTGAAACTGTTCCACTGCGCCCTCCTCCAGCAATTCCTATAATTACAGAAAACAAAAACTTTATTGTGGAAACAAAAGATTTACACAATTTTTAGATAAACATTTCTTTGTGTGTTATCAGTTCCATTATGTATCATCAATACCAGTTTAGAGTGTTGCTGCTGTTATCCTAATATTTTAATCCTATTGATTTTTATTTGTTGTGCTTAACTACTTGGTTTAGTTTGTGGAACGGACTTGTAATTCATCTGAACCGTTCCTCCACACATGTTCACCTGTCATATGGCAAGCCGTTTTAACATGTAATATGTCAGGCTAACTAGTAACATTAGGTTTAGTTACATTTAGTAACTAAATACAATTTCAACATGTAAAAATACAATTTCAACATGTAAGAAAGGTCACATGAAGATATCTATAATACAATTTTGACATGTTACAATACATATTTTTACATGTAGAAATGACATTTTAACTAGTGAAAATTCGGGTTACAGATATCATTAATTTAATTGTTGATATCTGAAATTCTCTTGTAACTAGTAATAATAACAATTTCAGAAATCTGCAATTGCATTTCCACATGTTGAAATGGAATTGTTACTAGTAAAAATGTTGTGTTCTATTTCAGATATCAACAATTACCATTTGTGCTCTCATTTGCATGTTCATTTCGGATATGTGGGCATGCCACTAAGCCATTGGTCGGCTTTCGTCCTCATTTGCATACAGTCATTTCGGATACGTGGGCGTGCCACAAAGCCATTGGTCCGCATTCACCTTAATTTGCATATTACTTTCGAATATGTGCCCTCATTTGCATGTACATTTCGGATATGTGGGCGGGCCATTAAGCCATTGGTTGGATTTTACAATAATGTTGTTTAAGTTCAGTTTCAGAATAAAAGTGTAACATGGTGGAGCAAGTGGTCACAAAATTCCAGCAGAATTGCTACCTATCTATCTATCTGTCTGTCTATACAAACATATGTGTGTGTGATATCTATCTACAGTATCTATCTACACACACACACATACATACATACATACATACATACACATACATATATATATATATATATATATATATATATATATATATATATATATATATATATATATATATATCAGTTTGGTGTGTCCCTGACTGTTGAAGTAAGAATGAGCACCATGGTGAGATCCAAAGAGATTGCCTGAGGCCCTCAGAAAGAAGAATGTGGCTGCTTATGAGTCTGGTAGGGGATTTAAAAAGATCTCAAAATAATTTGACATCAGCTATTCCACCATCCGGAAAATTGTTTACAAGTGGAGGACATTCAAAACCACTGTGACCATGCCCAGGTCTGGCAACATGACAATGGCCCAAAACATACCAGTAAATCCACCAAGGACTGGCTAAAACCTAAGAAGTGGAGAGTCCTGGAATGGCCCAGTCAAAGTACATATCTTAATTCAATTGAAATGCTGTGCAGTGATTTGAAACAAGCTTTACATGCAATAATTCCCCTCAAAAATCTCACAACTGAAAGAATTTTGCATTGAAGAGTGGGGCAAACTTTTTTCAGATCAATGTCAGAGATTAGTAGTTGGCCACAAGAAGTGTCACACTGAAGTTATTTCAGTCAAAGGGGGCAACACTAGTTATTGGAGGGTAGAGTGTACTAAAATTTTCCTCCATTATAATATGCATTTTTGTTCATAACTTTTGTTTTATGAGTTCGTTTAATTACAATTAAATAACTTTTTTTCCATAAATATACAAAAACAAGATTGGGCATTGATGTGTGAACATTTGTTAATAAAGAGCTGACTCTTTAATAGGGTTGCCTAATTTTTTCACATGACTGTATATATACAGGGGTTGGACAATGAAATTGAAACACCTGGATTTTAAGACCACAATAATTTAGTAATTATTTAGTAATATTAATAATTTAATATTAGTATGGTGTATGGCAGGAGTGCTCAATACGTCGATCGTGGAGAAAAAAACAAAAAAAAACAAAACAAAAAAAAAAAAAAAACACATCAGCGCTTTTTTTTGTTTTTTTTTTACAAAACAGTATCGGAAGCACTTATACACCTGCGCGCAAGCATTTTAACACACATTCATTCCGAATCGCGATATCTGCAAGCGGGCAGTCTGCTCCCCCCCCTCTCTCGCTGTTCCAAAAACCGGCCGTGGCCACGCCTCCGTGCTTAAATCCGAAGCACTGCCTCGCGAATCATCTACAAAAGATAGTTTCTGTTTGTTTTTGCACTTTATTTGACTGTCAAGACGAGTTAAGGACTTCGCTCCAAAATAACTAAAATACCACTTTCATTTAGAGTGGGAGGATGAATATTTTTTTGCAATGTCAAACTCAAAATGCCTTTGCTTGATTTGCCAATTAGCCATTGCACTTCCATTGTGTTTGGTCGTTTGGGTTTACTAAAACCAAGTTTTCGCCATGCTATTTGCTGCAATTTCTGTGAAAATGGCAATATGAAGCCGTCTTTTCTATGCTGATTCGATAATACTAACATCCATCTATCTATCCATTATCTTCCGCTTTATCCTCTATTAGGGTTGCGGGGGGGTTCCCCATGCCCAAGGGGTTTACAGCCAAGGTGCAACTCAGCTCGGGTGTAGATCCATCCATCATCTTCCACTTTATCCTATATTAAATATATCCATCCAGGGGAGAACGTCTCGGGCACTGGGCAGATACACCCAGGAAACCCAATATATCGCTGGGCACACACTCACTCGCTGGGCACACACTCACTCGCTGGGCAGATACACCCAGGACAGGGGGCAATCTATCACTGTGCACACACACACACACACACACTCTATATGGGGCAATTTGGAGAACTCAATCGACTTGATCCATGTTTTTGGACTGTGGGAGAGAACTGGAGAACCCAGAGGAAACCCACGCGGACACGAGGAGAGCATGGAAACTCCACCCAGATTGGGATTCGAACCGGGAATCCCTAGCGCTGAGAGGAGAACGTGCTAACCACTAAGCCAACGTGCCCCCCCAATACTAACATGATGTGTGTAAACAGGTTTCAATATAAATGCCTAAAAAAATTATTAACCCTGGTAGATCTTGATGACCTGTCCAATGGAAAAGTAGATCTCGGGCCTGAAAAGTGTGGGCACCCCTGGTGAAGGGCCTCCTTTTGCGGCCAATACAGCTTCAATTTGTCTTAGGAATGACATATACATTCCCACACAGTGGTCAGAAGGATTTTGCCATTCTTCTTGCAGTATAGTGGCAAGGTCACTACGTGATGCTGGTGAAGTTAAATGTTTCCTGACTCTTCCTCCAAAACACCCCAAAGTGGCTCAATAATAATTAGATCTGGTGCCTTGTTGTCTTGGTCGCAGATACGCCAGCAAGACGTGCACCAATTTGTTCTCTTTTGAACTTTGGTATGTCACCCATGTTGTGTGCATTGCAATATTTTAAGCAAAACTGTGCTCTTACCCTGCTAATTGAACCTTCACACTCTGCAATTTACTGGTGCAATGTGCAATTAATGAAGATTGGCCACAAACACTGGTCCCATTTAGCCATGAAACCTCCCACACTAAAATTATAGGTGTTTTTATATATATATATATATATATATATATATATATATATATATATATATATATATATATATATATATATATATATATATATATATGTATATATATATATATACACACAGTAATGTGCAGAAGTTTTAGGCAGGTGCAAATAAATAAATGCTGTAAACTAGTAATGCTTTCAAAAATGGAAGTGTTAATAGTTTATTTAATAGTTATTCTGTCTCTTCATGTAATCCCAAACAAACTCGATGATGTTGAGATCAGGGCTCTGTGGGGGCCATACCATCACTTCCAGGATTTCGTCTTCTTCTTTACGCTGTAGATATTTCTTTATGATATTGGCTGTATGCTTGGGGTCACTCACTTTGCATTTTGTAAATTGATTTAAAAAAATATATATATACAGTTGTGATCAAATTTATTCAACCCCCAATGCTGCGAAGGGTTTTATGGAATTCAGTGCACATTTGTAATTGTGTTCATAATGAAATCTTACAAGGACTTGTTAAAGAACTAAATGCAACTAAGATAGCATCAATTGTTTTTGTCATAAAGTATTAAATGGCCTTTTTGTGATTTCTTCATTGACACAATTATTCAACCCCTTTACAACTACCACTCATAAGAACAGAGGTTCATTCCAGTGTTTTCAATCAGGTATTGAAAACACCTGTGGATGTCAACGAGCAGCAATCAAGCATGATAAGCACCAATTAGGCAGATTTAAAAGGACTGTGATACTCAGCTCCTTCTAGACATCTACTGGTGTGTTTACAAGCATGGTGAAGGCAAGAGAATGGTCCCAGAAGACAAGAGAAGAGGTTATTGCTCTTCACAAGAATGGCAATGGATATAAAAAGATTGCGAAGTTGTTAAATATTCCAAGAGACACTATCGGAAGTATCATTCGCAAGTTCAAGTTAAAGGGCACAGTGGAAACGTTACCTGGTCGTGGCAGAAAGAAGATCCTGACCGCGACTGCTGTGCGCTACCTGAAGCGTAATGTGGAGAAAAATCCCCGCGTGACTGCTAAGGACACTGAAAAAAGACCTGTCAGATGTGGGCACTGAAGTTTCAGCTCAGACAATAAGGCGCGCACTGCATAACGAAGACCTCCATGCCAGAACTCCCAGGCGCACCCCCTTGCTGACTCCAAAGAACAAGAAAAGTCAACTGCAGTATGCCAAAAGTCATGTGGACAAGCCACAAAGGTTTTGGGACAGTGTACTGTGGTCAGATGAAACTAAATTAGAACTGTTTGGGACAATGGACCAGCGCTATGTTTGGAGGAGGAAGAACCAGGCTTATGAACAAAAGAACACCTTGCCTACTGTGAAGCATGGCGGGGGGTCAATTATGCTTTGGGGCTGTTTTGCTTCTAATGGTACAGGAAAGCTTCAACGTGTGCAGGGTACCATGAATTCCCTTCAGTACCAGGAGATCTTGGAGGAAAATGTGATGGAGTCAGTCACAAACCTGCGGCTTGGGAGACGTTGGACCTTCCAACAGGACAATGATCCGAAGCACATATCCAAGTCCACTAGAGCATGGTTGAACATGAAAGGCTGGAACATTCTAGAGTGGCCATCGCAATCACCAGACTTAAATCCAATTGAGAACCTCTGGTGGGACCTAAAGAAGGCAGTTGCAGTGCGCAAACCTAAGAATGTGACTGAACTGGAGGCTTTTGCCCATGAAGAATGGGCTAAGATACCCATAGGTTGCTGCAAGACACTTGTGTCAAGCTATGCTTCACGCTTGAAAGCTGTCATAACTGGAAAAGGATGTTGTACTAAGTACTAAAAAATAATGTCACTAGGGGTTGAATAAAACTGATAATGATGTGAGCACAGTAAAGTAAAAGTAAAATTCCATCTAATTTATAAGTGCCTCTTTGATATAATTGTAAATAAGATGACTGAAATGATCCAAATCAATGTCAAACTGGCCAAAACACTTTATTTCAGTGGGGGTTGAATAAATTTGATCACAACTGTATATATATATAATAATATAGATATGTGGGCGGGACTTCCGGGTTGGAACGTCCGAATCATAACGAGTTAAAAGCCCCTGAATACCTTGATTCTACTAGTTAAGTAATTTCAAATAACTAGGAAAGAGGGGTAGAAATGGATACTAGGCATAAAAGTAAGAAAAGTTTGCAGCGAGGCGGGTTATGTGCCGAGGGGGAATGGAGTGATGGCAAGGTTGAAGCTAACTCACAAGACAAGGTGGAAATGGGACTAATTCTGCGAGAACTGAGAGGTTTCCATCAGGACAACAAAAGACAGCTTGAAGACATCAAAGGTGAGATCATGAAAACTAACAACAGGCTGGCGGAGGCGGAAAACAGAATCGAGAAAACGGAGGAGAAGACTCAAAACATCAAGGACATTTTAGCAGAAATGCTAAAGCTACATGCGCAAATGGAGTCTGAAATCACAGATCAAGAGAGTCGATCTAGATGCGAAAATATGAGGATCTACGGGATACCTGAGAGGGCAGAGACTGATTCTACGTCTATGATCGCCTTTGTGGAGAATATTCTGCGAAAAAATCTCGACATTCCACAGGAAGAACATCTCAATCTTGAATGGGCTCATCGCTCCTTGGGCTCGCAGCCTCCCGCTGGAGCTCAACCAAGGTCTATCCTCGTGAAATTCCTCAGCTACAGAATGAAGGAAACAATCCTTCATCTAGCATGGCAAGAGAAAGGCTTCATATGGAAGGGTAAGCAAATTAATCTTAATAATGACTATACTCGTAAAAAGGAAAGCATATGCAGAAGCTTGAAAAGTTCTGAAAGAGAAAGAAATTTGATTTCAAACGCTATACCGGGCCAGGCTACGGGTGAAATACGAGGATGGAATGAAGACATATGACATGGCTGAGGAAGCAACGGATGATATGTCGAAAAGAGGTCTGCCTCTTTAGCAATAACTAAATAAAAAATACACAAGTCCCCAGGCATGAATGGCTTTACAGCCGAATGGTACAAATCATTTAAAGAATAGCTGACGGCAACATTAGGTCTTTAATTGGGTCAATGAAAAAAAAAGAAATTCCACCCTCATGGAAAACAGCTATAATTTCCAAAGGACGGTAAAGACAAGGTAGAGTGTACTAAATGTGGACTATAAATTATTTACATCTATATTAGCAAGAAGAATAGAAAAAAATATTACCTGAATGAATTAATTTAGAACAGACTGGTTTTATCAGAGAAAGACAAACACAGGATAATATTAGACGGACACTACATATAATCAGATATATTAATCAAAATAAATTAGAAGCTGCTTTATTAAGTTTAGATGCTGAAAAAGCCTTTGATTCTGTCAGATGGTATTTTTTACAAAAGGTCCTATCACGGTTTGGCTTTCAGACAATAATAATAGATATATTCCGGGCGCTGTACGGTGGATCATCTGCAAAAATTAAGATTAATGGCTGCATTTCAAACTCCCTCTCCCTTCTCCCTCTGCATTTCAAATTTCCCTCTTCAAAGAGGAACAAGACAGGGATGTCCAGTTTCCCCCCTGTGCTTTGCCTTGTTTATTGAACCTCTAAGTCAGTGGATTAGACAAGAGCCGGACATTGAAGGGATAAAAATGAGGTCCGGGGAACATAAGCTTGCTTTGTTTGCTGATGATTTATTAATTTACTTAATGAGACCTACACAATCACTGCCAAAATTGATAACCTTTCTTAAAACATATGGGATGCTCTCAGGATATAAACTCAATATTCAAAAAAACTCAAGTAATGACACTGAACTATGACCCACCTGATCAGATTAGAAAGAAATATAATCTTAACTGGGATACAAACTCAATTAAATATTTAGGGGTTAATTTACCAAAAGACCTTTCAAAATTATACAACCTAAATTTCTTACCCATAAATGCAAGAATTAAGTTAGATATACAGAGATGGAGTAATGTACCTTATTTAGGCTTACACTCTAGACTGGAGGCTATTAAAATGAATATGTTGCCAAAACTGCTCTACCTCTTTCAAACCTTACCAGTAGAGGTCCCCCCTCAACAGTTTGATGAATGGAATAAGCTAATATCAAGATTTCTGTGGAATGGGAAAAAACCTAGCATCAGATTCAGAACAATGATGCTGAGAAAAGACAGAGGAGGACTGAATCTCCTCTGATTACGGAACTATTATCATGCGGCCCGGCTAAGACCAATAATTTGCTGGTGTAGCCCAACGTATTCATCAAGATGGATTGAAATTGAGAGATCAATGATTCAGATAGGGCCAATAGCAGCCTTAATTGCTGATGATAAATTGGAAAGTAAGTTAAGAGATGAAAATAACCCTTGGATAAAGGTTGCATTGAAAACATGCCGTGAGGTAACTAGAACATATAATATACAAAAATCATCTAGAATGCTAATATGGTGTGCATTTGATACAGATTTTTTTTCCAAATGGGCTTGATTACCGATTTAAACTATGGATCGAAAAAGGTCTTACAAATTATTTTACTTTCTTGGACAGGGGGACCTTTACCTTTTAATTCACTACAACAAAAGCATGGTTTGGAGCGGGATGACTTCTATAGATACTTACAAGTATGGCATTATTTTGACCAAAACATGCCAAAATTAATAGAAAAAAGAGAGGAGGGAATTTTTAAAGTATTTCTATCCGCAAATGATTCAGGTACATGCAATAAAATAATTTCTAGAATGTACAATGGCTTTCAACAGGCCAAATTTGATAATACACTATATGTCAATGAAAAATGGGAAAGAGAGGGTAATTTTTCTATTGAGGAGGATAGATGGTACCAGATATGTGAATTACAGTGGATTCGACTCGCTCAGCCATGTGGAGGGAATTTAATTGGAAGAACATTATGCAATATTTACTGATTTACCAGTAGTTATATTACTGATAACTTCCTAAATGTCTTTTGTCTCACAGAGACCTGGATTAGGGCCAATGAATACTTAGCATTAAATGAATCCTCTCCACCTGGTTATAAGTATGCTCATAAACCACGTCCCGGTGGACGAGGAGGTGGAGTGGCTACGATCTATAAAGAAAACATAAATGTAACACTTAATAATAAGTATGAGTCAAAATCCTTCGAAGCTCTTGTACTCAACATAAGCAGCTCATCTTCATTGAAGAATAAATACAATCTAATGCAAGTGATTACCGTATACCGCCCTCCAGGCCCATATACAGAGTTTATTAAAGAATTTGGTGGATTTCTCTCTAACATAGTAATCTCATCAGACAAGGCCTTAATGTTCGGTGACTTCAATGTTCACTTTGAAAACTCACTAGACTCATTTAAATTAGCCTTTGACTCTATCCTCGATTCCATGGGCGTTAGTCAAAGTGTGGTTGGTGAAACACATCGCTGTAAACATACATTAGACTTATTTTTTAACTATTGTTCCACTAAGTGAGGTCACCTCTGATTTAGAAATTGATATTGATCCAGTCATTAAACCGCGATATGATATGAAGCGTACAATCATTCCCTCTACTGCTGTGTCATTCCTACAATATTTACCAGAATAAAATATTAAATCAGCATCAGGACCCAATGAACTTGAAAACACAGCTGAATACCTTAAACATGTGTTTTCTACAACCTTAGACAGATGTCGCTGAACTTAAACTAAAAAGGGTTAAAGATAAAAGACTCGTTCCATGGTTTAATGATCAAACACGCGCCCTAAAACAAACCACTAGAACCATGGAGCATATATTGAGACAAACTAAATTAGAGGTTGCATGGTTAGGGTTGCATGGAAGGACAGTATGACTGAGTAAAAACATGCACTCAATGCTGCAAAGACTAAATATTATTCTGAACTATTTGAGAACAACAAAAACAACCAAAGATTCCTCTTTAGTACCATTGCTAAATTAACTCGAAGTGCTACTGAATCAGATTCACTCACAGCTCAGCAGCAATGATTTCATGAATTTCTTTAGTGATAAAATTGAAAACATAAGACTTAAAATCATCTAATGCATCATGTAGCGTAATCAGCTCCTTAAAGACCTCCTACCAAATATTACAGAGCCTGTTATAAACATTATAAATTCATCACTTAAAATATGCCATGTCCTCAAAAATCTGAAGTGTGCAGTCATTAAACCATTACTTAAAAAACCTAAGTAACAGGACAGTATCCTTTAATACTGTCCAACTATAGACCAATATCAAACCTTCCTTTTGTCTCTAAAATCCCAGAAAAAAATGTGTTCAACCAGCTGAATCGCCATCTTCTAACTAATAACGTTCTTGAAGTTTTTCAGTCAGGTTTTAGATCTCATCATAGCACTGAGACAGCCTTAATTAAAGTCGTTAATGACTTATTAATGTCCCCTGATAATAACCAAATCTCTTTCCTTGTATTATTAGATCTTAGTGCAGCCTTTGACACTATAGATCATAACATCTTAGTTGATAGATTAGAAAACACTGTGGGCGTTACAGGATCTGCACTCCAGTGGTTTAAATCCTACCTGACCGATCGATATCAATTCACCTGTGTTAACAACCAATGTTCTGATCTTGCTAAAGTTAAATATGGTGTACCGCAAGGGTCAGTTCTGGGTCCACTCCTATTTGCGCTATATAAACTTCCATTGGGGTCAACATGGAAACAGTTTCCACTCTTATGCAGATGATACACAGTTATACATTTCAGCTAACCCTTATGATTTTTGTTCAGTCAGTAAGCTCGAGTACTGCATCCAAGATATTAAAATATGGATGTCAAAAAACTTCCTACTGCTAAATTCTGATAAAAAAGTTTCTGATAGTTGAACCCAAGGACAAAATTAACAAAGCTTCTAACACTATGTTAAACCTTGATAACTCTTTAATTAGACCCAGCTCATCTGTAAATAATATCGGTGTCATTATTGATTCAGATCTCTCCTTTACAAAGCACATTAGCAATATTACTAGAATTGCATTTTTTCACCTTCATAACATTTCGAAGCTACGAAATACGCAGAAGATGCTGAAAAACTAATTCATGCTTTCATTACCTCAAGGTTAGATTATTGTAATTCACTTCTGACAGGATGTTCTAATAAATCATTACATAAATTACAACTTGTTCAAAATGCTGCAGCTAGAGTTTTAACTAAAACCAAAAGGTTTGATATCAGTCCTGTGTTATCAAACTTGCACTGGCTACCAGTTAAGTTTCGTAATGAGTACAAAATTTTATTGACAACATATAAAATTCTACATAATCAGGCTTCACAGTATCTGAGTGAGCTGATTCAATTGTACAAGCCAACACGTGAGCTCCGATTTCAAGGTGCTGGTTTACTCTTAGCTCCTAGAATAAATAAAATTACTGCTGGTGGAAGAGCGTTCTCCCACAAGGCTCCTCAACTTTGGAATAGCCTTCCAGTTACTGTTCGTGATTCTGAATCACAATTAATCTTTAAAAATAAATTAAAAACACATTTATTTAATCTTGCGTTTAATTAATTCCCTGTAGATAAAGGTGTAGATCTCAGGCTTGGCTGTGTTGGGGTGGTAATCTGTGATCAGTGTGCTGGCGTTTCACCTCTTCACCCTGCTCATTATTAATGGGGGGGTGTGGCGCTGAAATGATGCTGTTCCGGGGCGCCATCTCAACTATGTAGAGTCTGCAGTATCTGCCACTTTTAGATATGCTGCGCTAGTCAGTAATGCCGGAGTCACATGCTGCACTATGTCAATCAATTACTTATTAATTAAGTGCTTTATTATTAGCTCTAACTGCCTTCCTTTGTCTGTTTCTTTTGAGGTGTGACCAGCTTCCTGGAGGTGTAGTCAGACCTTCATCCATGGCTCTGCCGAAGAATACTGGATGGAACCTGAATATTAATTGGACTGGCGGTCCTGAAGGACCCCCTTAATGGACTCACATATAGTTTTCTAGTTGTTAGAGTTTTTCCATTGGTTAGATATCTACATGGCTGTCCTACACTGTTGTTACTGCCTGGCCGCTCAAGGAGGATGAGTCCCCCACCGAGTCTTGGTCCTCCCAAGGTGTCTTTCTTAAATAACAGCATAACAGGGAGTTTTTTGTTGCCACTGTCGCTTCGGCTTGCTCTTTGGGGGTTTAAAGGTTTTTCATTCTGTAAAGCTGCTTTGTGACAATCTACTGTTGTAAAAAGCGCTATATAAATAAATTACTTGAATTTCAATTTTTTATTTCTCCATTGCAAAAGCGACACCTGGACACTGGTACAGAATGCTGAAGATGCTGTGGGCAAAAGGAGGCCAATCACCATCATATATTTTGGAATTGTAAAATTCTTGTCCCATATTGGAAGGACATACGCAGGAATATGGAACAAATTTTTGAGTGTGAAATCCCATTAATGTGTGAAGTTCTGTACCTTGGTGATATCTCTACTATACCACTAATTGGAAAGGATAGGAAACTAATGCTTGCTCTCCTAGTAGCCAGCAAGAAAGCGATAACAAGGAAATGGTTAAGTTCTGTGCCTCCCACTATTGATGAATGGTTTGATATAACTCATGAGATATATGTAATGAAAAAATTATCTTCCTCTCTTAATATGCAAAAAGGTAAATTTATTCAGTTATGGAAAAGATTTATTGAGTACATTCAACTAATGAGACCAAATGACTGTTGGTCTTAGTAATAATACTATTATACTTAAATATGTAATGCTTAAATTTTAGTAGGTATGTATAACAAAACCTCATTGGATGCGTGTAGGGTGTTTGTTTTCTTTTTGTGTATTTGTTGTTCTTTTCATTTATGTAAAAATGGTTTATAATTTTGGAAAAATAGGGGAATGCCTTGTATTAATGTAAAAATGCTAAAAAGAAATGTAATATAAGGGTACCTTTCTTTGGGATTCCTCCCCTAATGAAAATTTTAATTATAAAAAAAAAAAAAAAAAAAAAAAAAAAAAAAGATATGGTCGGCATTCGCCACAAAGCCATTGGTCGGCATTCGCCTTATTCATTCATTATTAATTCATTATCTCCCGCTTTTATCCTCTATTAGGGTCGCGGTGGGGTTCCCCATGCCCATCCAGGGGAGAACGTCTCGGGCGCTGGGCAGATAGACCCAGGACAGGGCGCCAATCCATCGCTGGGCACACACTCACTCACTCAAACACACTCTATATGGGGCAATTTTGAGAATTCAATTGACTTGATACATGTTTTTGGACTGTGGGAGGAAACCGGAGAACCCGGAGGAAACCCACGCAGACACGGGGAGAACATGGAAACTCCACCCAGATGGGGATTCGAACCGGGAATCCCTAGCGCTGAGAGGCGAACGTGCTAACCACTAAGCCACCGTGCCGCCGCATTCGCCTTAATTTGAATATAAGTTTCGGATATGTGCCCTCATTTGCATGTTCATTTCGGATATGTGGGCGGACCACAAAGCCATTGGTCAGATTTAATGTTGTTTCAAAAAAAAGTGCAACATGCCTGAGCAAGTGATAACAAAAATTCAGCGGAAATGTTTTGTAATTGAACGCACATATAGGCAAGGTATATGCAGTCAAAGAGAAATAGGCGTTCTTTTAGTTCTTACATGTTAAAACAGCGTTTTCATTTTGACTAGTGGAAACTCATTTTTCAATATCTGCAATTCAATTCTGACTAGTTATAAAAGGAATTGTAGACATCTTAAATACAATTGTCACTAGTAACAATATAATTTTCACTATTAAAAACTGCCATTCCAGATATCTGAAATGCAGTTTTATTCATTCATTCATTATCTCCCGCTTTATCCTCTATTAGGGTCGCGGTGGGGTTCCCCATGCCCGTCCAGGGGAGAACGTCTCGGGCCCTGGGCAAATAGACCCAGGACAGGGCGCAAATCCATCGCTGGGCACACACTCACTCACACAGACACATTCTATATGGGGCAATTTTGAGAATTCAATTGACTTGATCCATGTTTTTGGACTGTGGGAGGAAACCAGAGAACCCGGAGGAAACCCACGCAGACACGGGGAGAACATGGAAACTCCACCCAGATTGGGATTCGAACTGGGAATCTCTAGCGCTGAGAGGCGAACGTGCTAACCACTAAGCCACCGTGCCGCGAAATGCAGTTTTAGATATCTAAAATTGTAACATTTTAACTAATTACAATTTCAGGCCCAACATATCAGGAATTTAATTTTTACTTGCTTTTTTAGTAGAAGTAATTGTTTCTTGACTCAGGGACACTCTTGCTGTTTATGAAAGGCAGACTAATTAAATTTCCATAATGAACGTTTAAAAAAAAAAAAAAAACTTTCCCAACTTTCAACTGAGTTGATCTTAACTTCTTATTACATCTTCAAACATCTTTATAACATAAGTTTTAAGTATCATTATTGTTTTTAATCTGTAGTTAAGGTAGCTTAACATATAAACATTTGCACATACCTGCACAGTTAATAGTGTGTTCAGTCTCTCCTGATCTTCTCGCAGTCTCTCCTCACTTTGGCGACTGCCGATGTCCCAAAGCCTACACAGCTGCTGCGCTCGTTTCTCCTGCTTCTCCTCCACATTCACATAGACACTTCCCACTTTTTCAGAAAATGGCAACTGCATGCGGTGAACCTCTGCTTCATAAAACTCAACATTCCGCCATTTCTCAAGTTCTGAATTTCATAAAAAAAAAATTACTTTGTAAAAATGTAAATTTACTGTGCTTTTTCCCCAAAGGTTTTTTTATAAACTGCACCTGTGGCTCACACCACTAGGGGGGCACCTCCCATTTACTTAATGTTTATTGTTTATCCTGTGTATTGTCTGTTGCACCATTTCCTTCCATTACTTGAATGTTTATTTTACTGTATATTGTCTCATACTTATTGTAATTCTTGTTTTGCACAAGCTATTCGCACACATGCGCATTATGTTGGTTGTGTAGTGGCTGTTATGTGTAGCACCTTAATTCTGGAGAACGTGGTTTCATTCCACTGTATACTGTAGACAATTTTATATTGTTGGACTGACAAATAAAATACTTGAATACTTCTGTAATTTGGCCACTAGTATTTGATTGTTAGTAAAACCAGAAACCAGTTACTCTGGTAAAAAAATAATCGTGGAATCGTGGAAGAACAGTTTTTTTTTTTTGTACCAATTTTGCGCATTTATGAATGAAACCTTGTTTTTTATCATGACGTGTTTGTAACCATTTAAAAAGGTTGTGCGTTATTGTAAATAAATCATTGTTTAGAGGTTTAACTGTATTTTGCTTCACGTTATGCCTAACATCTTTTTTCCTGTGATTTATTTACAATTATTTTATGGCCTCTCGTACCTTATTGCTTTAGTGCTTTCAATGTTAGTTATTCCTGCTAAAGAGATAGATATAGACAACATATCAATCTAAAGAGGATGTTTTGCACAATATAGAAAACATTGCCATTACTATGGCATTTAAAGTTTTTTCTTCACAAATGATAGCAAATTAAGGACTTACAAGAAATGAAATTTCGGTCATACTAGCTGAATATGGCATTGGGGAAGCATTGTTTTTTAGAAAAACTTACCTTCATGATAATCCAAAGCAACATAACAGTGGTGGTGCAGTAGCTCCTCCATTCGGCTGGGAGTAATTGCTGTCTGATGAACAGGATACTTGAGCTGGAGAAGTTTCTGCATGTATGATGTAATATGGCTACCACCAACATTAAGTCGCTGACAGTTACCAGCATCCAATCTAAATATTAATACACAACAATAAGCAAATATGCATATATACATACATATACACATACACACATTTTTATATAAATATTTAAATATAAAATAATTTATAATGCTGATGTGGTTGTGTTTGGCATGCCCAAAAAATTTACTAGCATGACAGCCCAGTAAAATAATTCATGAAAAATAAATGGAGGGTGGGGGGAGGTAGAGCTGATGCCTTCATCAGGGAGATTGATTATCGCACCTGATCTGGCTCAGTCTGATGACTGTGTGCCTTTATGTGCGGGTATGTCACATGCCGCATGGAGAAAAATCTGACATTGAGCTTCAGGGTGCGACTGCACGGCAAAACCATCAGCCATAATTTTAATGTATTGTGACTCTATGTGTGCGGAAGATGCCGGGGTGCATCACTTGGTATTAACATTGATAATTAACATTGATAATTTGACTATTGTCCCACTAAGTGAGGTCATCTCTACTTAACCGACAATTCATATTGATCCAGTCATTATACCCCGATATAATATGAAGCGTACAATCATTCCCTCTACTACTGTGTCATTCCTACAACATTTACCTGAATTAAACATTAAACCAGCATCATGACCTGATGAACTCGAAAACACAGCTGAATACCTTAAACACGTGTTTTCTACAACCTTAGACAGTGTAGCTCCACTTAAACTGAAAAGGATTAAAGATAAAAGACTCGTTCCATGGTTTTATGATCAAACACGTTTGTCCTAAAACAAAACAATAGAACTATGGAGCGTAAACGGAGACAAACTAAATTAGAGGTATTTAGGGTTGCATGGAAGGACAGTATGACTATGTACAAACATGAACTCAATGCAGCGAAGACTAAATATTATTCTGAACTAATAGAGAACAACATAAACAACCAAAGATTCACCTTTAGTACCATTGCCAAACTAACTCTGAGTGTACTGAATCAGATTCACAGATTCACTCAAAGTTCAGCAGCAATGATTTCATGCATTTCTATAGTGATAAAATTGAAAACATAAGACTTAAATCATCTAATGCATCGTGTAGCGTAATCAATAATCAACACTCACTGATTACTGAAAAATCTAGTGGTAGAGAAAATAATATAGTACAAGAGTTAAATACCTGTAACCCCATATCTAAAAAAAGAGCTTGTCTCATTGTCCCCAAAAATCTGAAGTGTGCCATCATTAAACTATAACTTAAAAAACCTAATTTGGATCCATTAATACTGCCCAACTATAGACCAATATCAAACCTTCCTTTTGTCTCTAAAATCCGAGAAAAAATTGTGTCCAACCAGCTGAATCGTCATCTTCTAGCTAATAACATTCATGAAGTTTATCAGTCAGTTTTCAGGTCTCACCACAGCACTGAAACAGCTGTTTAAAGTTTCATTCAATTAAAGTAGTTAATGACTTATTAATGTCCTCTGATAATAACCAAATCTCTTTTCTTGTCTTATTAGATCTTAGTGCAGCCTTTGACACTATAGACCATAACATATTAGTTGATAGAATAGAAAACACTGTGGGCATTACAGGATCTGCACTCGAGTGGTTTATATTTTACCTGACAGATCGATATCAATTCACCGGTGTTAACAACCAATGTTCTGATCTTGCTAAAGTTAAATATGGTATATGGTAATATATGAGTTTCTAATAGTTGGACCCAAGGACAAAATTAACAAAGCTTCATTAGCAATATTACAAGTATTGCATTTTTTCACCTTTGTAACATTTCAAAGCTACGAAATATCCTTGCCCTCCAAGATGCAGAAAAACTAATTCATGCATAGATTCAAGGTTAGATTATTGTAATTCACTTATGACAGGATGTTCTGATAAACCATTACATAAATTACAACCTGTGCAAAATGCTGCAGCTGTACTTTTAACTAAAACCACAAAGTTTGATTGATAACATAAAATTCTACATAATTAGGCTCCACAGTATCTGAGTGAGCTGATTCAATTGAATAAGCCAACACATGAGCTCAAATCTCAAGGTGCTGGTTTACTTTTAGCTCCTAGAATGAATAAAATTACTGCTGGTGGAAGAGAGTTCGCATAAATTGATAAAATTGGATATGATCCACATGTCAATATAGTCTCTGTCCATGTATTATAAAAGCCTCTGATAGAATTAACATTTCTGCATGCTTATAAATTACCTCTGAGTCAGATACTTTAAGGCAGGGGTGCCCATTACGTCGATCTCGGCGTCGGCAGGGGTGTCAAAAAAAGCGTTTATTACGCATCAGCGCTTTTTACAGTCTGTATCGGAAGCAATTATACACACGCGCACACATTTTAAGACACAAAATGTGATTCAATTCTGAATCGCGATCTCAATCCCTCCATCCCCCCCCCTATCCATTTTATTAATGTTCATGTTCTGTTTGGGGAAATGCAGGTTACAGTGATTGTTTTACCACTGTGCTGTATACTGTGTGTTTGGTCGTTTGGGTATACTAAAATCAAGTTTTCTCCATGCTATTTGCTGGAATGTCCATCTATCCATTAATTTTCTTCCACTTTATCCTCTATTAGGGTCGCGGTGGGGTTCTCCATGCCCATCCATGGGAGAATGTTTCGGGCGCTGGACAGATACACCCAGGACAGGGCACCAATCTATCACTGGGCAAACACACACACACTCTATATGGGGCAATTTGGAGAATTTAATTGACCTCGATCCATGTTTTTGGACTGTGGGAGGAAACCGGAGAACCCGGAGGAAACCCATGCAGAGACGGGGAAAACATGGAAACTCCACCCAGATTGGGATTCGAAAGCGCTGAGAGGAGAACATGCTAACCACTAAGCGGCACACCCATTTGCTGAAATGTTTTTAATAAAAGAGCAATTTCTGAGAAAATGGCAATCTGAGGCAGTTTTTTCTATGGTGATTCGACAATACTAACATGATGTGAGTAAACAGGTTTCAATATAAAAGCCTAAAAAAAAAAAGATTAACCCCAGTAGATATCGATGACCTGTCCAATGGAAAAGTAGATCTTGGGCCAGAAAAGTGTGGGCACCCCTGCCTTAAGGCTTAACCATTAGGAGAAATAAACATATTTAGTGCAGAAAGCACTCATGTAACAAAAAGTTAAAAAAAATCTTTTAAAAATAAAATCTTTGGAGTCAGATATTTAAGTAATCGAACAAGCATTAACCTTCGACCGTCTCCTATTTTCCGATATTTGGTAATGGGATGCGGAGGACTTCATTAATATAATATTAATATTCAAAAGTCCTACAGTTTATGGTGACCTCGATGTGATAAAATAATAAATATTAATAATTTTATGATACCCATCGATCACAGTATTTTTTTTATTTCTGACAGAAATTTACTTTTACTTTGCAATAATATTCTTTACCTTTAAGACGGAATCCGTCAGACACATTCTGACATGATATTAAAATTTTACTTTTAAGATAAAGCCTGTCAGTCACAATCCAACATGATTATGTTAATTAACTGTCGCAATTAGAACACTCTTCTCAGAAAAACCCATAATCTCTCTCAGCTCTTAAACCGATATAGCTCTTAAATCTCTTTTAAGTGCACAAGCCCACTTTTCAGCAAGTCAAGTTTTAATTCTGCCACTAAAATTTACATTTATATTTATATCTACATCTATAATGGAACAGGGAAAGATCAAAGCAGAACAGTGAGATATTATTTCTGACTGGGAAAACGAAGTTCGGCAAACGGTAGTACAACTACATGCCGAAGGAAACCCTGAGAAAATTCACCAGTGATGTTCAACAACTGGGCATGAATTAGTTACTACTAATAAACTTGCAAATTTACTGGGGAAAATCCAAAATTAAGCATCAACTTATTTTATCTGCTATCGGATTCTTATTATACTAAGATAGTGAAACCACCGTAGCAGAATGTAAAATTGAAATGGAGGCGTTAATAATTAATAAAAAGCCAAAGACCTCACATAAACGGGTTTAAAAATTCATTCATTCATTCATTATCTCCCGCTTTATCCTCTATTAGGGTCGCGGTGGGGTTCCCCATGCCCATCCAGGGGAGAACGTCTCGGGCGCTGGGCAGATAGACCCAGGACAGGGCGCCAATCCATCGCTGGGCACACACTCACTCACACAGACACACTCTATATGGGTCAATTTGGAGAACTCAATTAACTTGATCCATGTTTTTGGACTGTGGGAGGAAACCGGAGAACCCGGAGGAAACCCACGCAGACACGGGGAGAACATGGAAACTCCACCCAGATGGGGATTCGAACCGGGAATCCCTAGCGCTGAGAGGCGAACGTGCTAACCACTAAGCCACCGTGCCGGGTTTAAAAATGATAAACAAATTATTTTCAAATCCCTATTACAGCTCTTAAACAACATTTTGGGCCAAATCAGGTAATGTAATTGAGTCATCACATAATGGTGAATGTTTTGATGTTAGCAGATGAGTAAATGTTTCAGAATATATGGCATACTCTGATAAGGCATTTCCCAAAACTGGCCCCTTCGAGCCTTACTGGAACAATTTAATGTGGCAAGCCAACACCTTTGCTTTAGAGTTATGTGACATTTGGCAAATCACGCTTTCCACCATTCCAGGTGAATTAATCACAAAGGTTCCTGATGATCTCCGTAATGGATCGATCATGGAGAGTGCAGCAGGTGAAACTAATGCCCAGGTTCTAAACAGATTAAAATAGGATCTATTAAATATTAGAGATAATATTACAGCTGACTGGAGCTGAATCCTGAATGTTAAACAGGGCGACAAACCGTTTGAAACTTATGCTGAACGCCTCTGGATAACTTTCAGAGAATATTCTGGCATGATCCAACCAGAGATCATTACATTCTTCTGGAGCAATTAAAAAATAATGCTGACCCGTTAGTACAACAAGCACTCGGTTTAGGTGCTAATCCACCCATGAATGCTTTCAATGCAATAGTAACCTGAGTGATGAGAATGGAACAACGTCAGATTAATAAAACATGCATAGAGGCGATTCAACCTACAAATGATTATAAGGCTGAAATAAGGTGAAAGTACTGTCAGAAGCTCGGACATGTGATAAGTGATTGTTTTAAACTGCAAAAAAAAAAGAAATCTAGATTATGCTTCAGTGCACCATCACAGAAGAACACATGATGGTGAACTATCAAATGTTACCAGGCGACTTGCAATTGACAGGCGTGTCGCATCCATTCAGTGGACATCCAGTGGAGACCCAGAACACATCGCCAGGAATAAAGCCAGAAAAAGGTGTAAATATTGCAGAAAAACAGGACACATGACTAATGAATATTTTAAACTAAAAAGAAAACCAAACCGGAGACATGACTCTTCTGAATCTGCAGAACTTGCTCCAAGTGTGTCCCCACAAACCATACTATAATGGTTATAATCAATTTAAGCCAACATTTAATCAAAATGTATATATTTTTAATTAATTTAGACAAATTTAAGTTTTTTTTATGTTTTAAGGTGCCAGCCACACAATGCATTCACCAAATAATTACATATGTGTCTACCGCACTCCAAAAGAATGTACTGTACACACATACATGTTATTTACACCATCTCAATAATCTTTTTTACTTTTCTCACATACTGCGAAAATACTTTGCATTAGCCAGATTATTGATTTGATCACTGTAAAACAAATGCACACCATCACATCACAAACAAGATCTGTTTGTTAATATTGCATTACTTTTTTACTTATTTTTTACTATTTTTTTGTCTCACTCTCTTTGCCAGCTTTTAAGATGCAGATACTCATAGGCCACAAACAGGTGACAAGAATTCTGATAGAATTAAAATTTCTGCATGCTTATAAAATACCTCTGAGTTAGAGGCTTAACCATTAAGAGATTAACATATTTAGTGCAGAAAGCACTCATGTAACTAAAAGTCAGATATTTAAGTAATCGAACAAGCATTAACATTTGACCGTCACCTATTTTCCGATATTTGGTAATGGGACGCGGAGGACTTCATAAATATAATATTAATATTCAAAAGTCCTACAGTTTATGGTGGCCATGACGTGGTCCTACAGAAGGCACCTGAGTGCTGGGGACCTGGCGCCACAGCGACCCCCAATTTCCTCCCACAGTCCAAAACGTTCCCCCCAGAATGGGCATGGCAAAACTCTCCAACCCCTCTTCCCCTGCTGCGACCCTTGGTCACTATTACAATAAATATATGAATGAACAAAAAGAAAATTGCTTAAGAAATATTAAAATACAAGCTTTTTACCTGCCATTTACGAAGGGCAGCACATGGGAGCAGTTATAACCCGAAGAAACCACCAAGCCACTGTAAGGCACTTCAAGGCCATGCTTTGTACTGTTGTAGTATGAACTGAACAGACCATCAATGCCATATGCTATTTTTGGGACTCCATAACACTCAAACAACAGCTCTGACATCATCAGCCTGCAGTGAAGTGGGTTGCATGGTGCCTCAGTAAGGACTATTGGATGCTCCACATGACCCTGTAAAATAAAGGACAGTAAGTTGTAGACAGAGGTTGATTTTTGAGAAGGCAAGAAAGTGAAATTTTACATACTGTTACAGTAATTCAGACACCAATCATCTCCTGAGACTTTTACTGTATGCAGCATCATGTTATTGTAGAGTTCATGTCTGTGCTTTTTAAAAATATATTTATTATATATTCAATAAATATTGTATATTTTAGTTTTTTTATATATATATTTTATATTATTTACAGTGCGTTGATCACAACTGATATAGTGAAACATTATGTGAATTGAATACTATTTTTGTATTTAAAATAAAATGCAAATGTTTTTCTTGTTGATGTATTTGAAATTTAATAGATTTAATGGAAAACAATAAATGATTATTGAATAGTATTGTAATAGTTTTGAATTGAATCATATCACATCATGTGACATAATTGAATCATTGGCTTAAAAATTCGAAACGCTCCGACAAGAATGAGCTGTGCATGCAGCCTTTTGCAGTTCCTTTTATGAGTCTGTGGTGGTGAGTGCTATCATTTATGCTTTTGCATGCTGGGGCAGCAGGCTAAATGTGACTGATGCAAACAGATTGAACAAACTTAATTTGTCTTGAGCTTAAGACAAATTCCTCCCAAATGCACCACAAAAGATCCTCTCTACTTGTGGCCATCAAACTGTATAACCCCTCTCTAAATATTCAATACCATATATTATATATACAATTTCATAATTAAGATTCAAATGTGCAATACTATATTAGGTGCGATACGTTTTAGTTTATAAGACTCAGTATGAGAGCAATATATTATTATATTGAATCACAAGTGCAATATATTTTAATTTATATATATATATATATATATATATATATATATATATATATATATATATATATATATATATATATATATATATATATACACACACACTGTATACAGTTGTGATCAAATTTATTCAACCCCCAATGCTGCGAAGGGTTTTATGGAATTCAGAGCACATTTGTAATTGTGTTCATAATGAAATCTTACAAGGACTTGTTAAAGAACTAAATGTAACTAAGATAGCATCAATTGTTTTTGTCATAAAGTATTAAATGGCCTTTTTGTGATTTCTTCATTGACACAATTATTCAACCCCTTTACAACTACCACTCATAAGAACAGAGGTTCATTCCAGTGTTTTCAATCAGGTATTGAAAACACCTGTGGATGTCAACGAGCAGCAATCAAGCATGATAAGCACCAATTAGGCAGATTTAAAAGGACTGTGACACTCAGCTCCTTCTAGACATCTACTGGTGTGTTTACAAGCATGGTGAAGGCAAGAGGATGGTCCCAGAAGACAAGAGAAGAGGTTATTGCTCTTCACAAGAATGGCAATGGATATAAAAAGATTGCGAAGTTGTTAAATATTCCAAGAGACACTATCGGAAGTATCATTCGCAAGTTCAAGTTAAAGGGCACAGTGGAAACGTTACCTGGTCGTGGCAGAAAGAAGATCCTGACCGCGACTGCTGTGCGCTACCTGAAGCGTAATGTGGAGAAAAATCCCCACGTGACTGCTAAGGAACTGAAAAAAGACCTGTCAGATGTGGGCACTGAAGTTTCAGCTCAGACAATAAGGCGCGCACTGCATAAAGAAGACCTCCATGCCAGAACTCCCAGGCGCACCACCTTGCTGACTCCAAAGAACAAGAAAAGTCGACTGCAGTATGCCAAAAGTCATGTGGACAAGCCACAAAGGTTTTGGGACAGTGTACTGTGGTCAGATGAAACTAAATTAGAACTGTTTGGGACAATGGACCAGCGCTATGTTTGGAGGAGGAAGAACCAGGCTTATGAACAAAAGAACACCTTGCCTACTGTGAAGCATGGCGGGGGGTCAATTATGCTTTGGGGCTGTTTTGCTTCTAATGGTACAGGAAAGCTTCAACGTGTGCAGGGTACCATGAATTCCCTTCAGTACCAGGAGATCTTGGAGGAAAATGTGATGGAGTCAGTCACAAACCTGCGGCTTGGGAGACGTTGGACCTTCCAACAGGACAATGATCCGAAGCACACATCCAAGTCCACTAGAGCATGGTTGAACATGAAAGGCTGGAACATTCTAGAGTGGCCATCGCAATCACCAGACTTAAATCCAATTGAGAACCTCTGGTGGGACCTAAAGAAGGCAGTTGCAGTGCGCAAGCCTAAGAATGTGACTGAACTGGAGGCTTTTGCCCATGAAGAATGGGCTAAGATACCCATAGGTCGCTGCAAGACACTTGTGTCAAGCTATGCTTCACGCTTGAAAGCTGTCATAACTGGAAAAGGATGTTGTACTAAGTACTAAAAAATAATGTCACTAGGGGGTTGAATAAAACTGATAATGATGTGAGCACAGTAAAGACATTTGTGGTTATTCCATCATAAATATTATGTTATATTTGTCTAATTTATAAGTGCCTCTTTGATATAATTGTAAATAAGATGACTGAAATGATCCAAATCAATGTCAAACTGGCCAAAACACTTTATTTCAGTGGGGGTTGAATAAATTTGATCACAACTGTATATACTGTATATTCATATCCATTCATTATCTCCCGCTTTATCCTCTATTAGTGTCGCGGTGCCCATCCACTCTATTAGTGTCCCATGCCCATCCAGGGGAGAACGTTTAGGGCGCTGGGCAGATACACCCAGGACAGGGCACCAATCCATCGCTGGGCACACACTCACTCATACATACACACTCTATATGGAGGCAATTTGGAGAATTCAATTGACTTGATCTATGTTTTTGGACTGTGGGACCAGAGAACCCGGAGGAAACCCACGCGGACATGGGGAGAACATGGAAACTCCACCCAGATGGGGATTCGAACCGGGAATCCCTAGCGCTGAGAGGCGAACGTGCTAACCACTAAGCCACCGAGCCGCCCATAATATATATTATATATCTACACACACACATATATATATTGTCACACTTACCAATTATCTTATTTGAATAGATTTTGTATTTTTGTACTTAATCTTACCGATGGAGGTAAACGACCGTGACAGACAAAACGTGGCAATAAATTTAGGTCCAGAGCCCAGGTAAGCTCGTTTTAAATTTTTCTTTGCGGGGGCCATAAACCCTCGTACTCGCGGCCCCCTCCGTTGTGTCTGCGAGTGCGCCGGTATGCATTGCCCGCCGTCCCGGAGTTGTAAAGACGGCCTTAATTCAGTGGTGTCGGAGTGGTACGACTCCGATGATGAATTTATATGGAGGAGTGGATACGAGTCGCACTTCGCAGAGAAAGGTCTTGATATTATCGAGATCTCCGATGACGAGGCGGGCGAGTCGTACCTGTATGGGCATATTCTGCCTATACGCACCCTCCTTAACTCTGAGGAATTCTAGACTGACAGACCAGTCCGGTTCGTTAAACCCCCTGTTGCAAGACACAGGTGCGGAGCCAAGACGCAGCATGCGCATTGTGCAGCTGCAGAGCCAGGTCCGCAATCGAGCCGAAGCACGCTGTGTCTGTGTCACGCTGCGAGGGGGCGGTACCGGAGCTACCGCTGGTGTCTGTGGATGAGTGTGGCGTGAATGTGCCCGATCCCTTTGTCTGTCCTGTCCAGTCTGTCTTCCCCGTGTCGTATTCCTCTGTTGCTCTGTCCTTGGGTCTGGCGGTGGGTGTCTATTTGTACTGTATGCAGGATGGCGATCCCGAGGTGGAGGTGGAGGCAAGCGAACGGCATACTGGGGTGCTGACGCGGCCGGCCAGCCAGAGGGCGCTCATCACACTCACATGCCTGTGGGTGCCAGCCGGCCTGGGCACACCAGCCTTTCCGAGCATGCCATCCCTGCCACAGCGCCTCCAGCGTGCGAGCCCGTGCGAGTATGTACGTACATATACCTACACACACACACAGTATCTCTATGCCACTGCCACTTTATTTTTTGTTGTATATTTCTATTTTAATTCTAAGCCACCCATTTTTTTAACTGTTATTTTTTTAATTTGACAATATTAAAGTTTATTGGCCACTTATTATTATAACTAGAAGTAATAATTATATAAAAGTTATATCCTTTATTCTATATTTGTTTACTAGAACACCCAAAATGGGGTACCTGTAACTGCTGCAATTTCCCCCCAGGATAAACAAAGTATTCTGATTTACGTTATTGTGTGCTACCTATCCTAAAGTATCAATGACATAACAATCTCAAGACCATCTGCACTTTGTCTGCAACTCTAGTTAGTAAATTCATGATGATTAAATGGATAAAGGCTTGTAAGCTTATAAAAGCTTTTAACGATAAATGGCAAGATTTTAGCATAATAATACTGTCACCAAGTCTAATAAACAGGTAATAAACAGGTAGTTTGGCTACTAGATGGTAGTTTTTGATTGTTAGTGAAGCTAGAAACCTGTGAATCAGCACTTAAAACAATTAATATTGTTCAAATACAATGAACAATATCTGTAATTTGTGGCGCAGTGGCTTAGTGATTAGCATGTTCATCTCTCAGCACTGAGTCAGATTCAAATCCCATTCTGGGTGGAGTTTCCATATTCTCCACGAGCTTGCATGGGTTTCCTCCCACAGTCCAAAAACATGGCTTAGTGGTAAATTTATTGGTCAAAAATGCCTCAGGGTGGCACGGTGGCTTAGTGGTTAGCACGTTCGCCTCTCAGCACTAGGGATTCCCGGTTCGAATCCCCATCTGGGTGGAGTTTCCATGTTCTCCCCATGTCCGCGTGGGTTTCCTCCCACAGTCCAAAAATATGGATCAAGTCAATTGAGTTCTCCAAATTGCCCCATATACAGTGTGTCTGTGTGCGTGTCTGTGTGTGTGCCCAGCGATAGATTGGCGCCCTGTCCTGGGTGCATCTGCCCAGCGCCCAAAACGTTCTCCCCTGGATGGGCATGGGGTACCCCCCTGCGACCCTAATCTAGGATAAAGCGGAAGATAATGAATGAATGAAAGGATAAAATGCCCCATATAGTGTGCATTTATGTGTGTGTCTGTATCAGTGAGTGTGCCCAACAATAGACCTGGGTGTATCTGCCCAGCGCCTAAACATTCTCCTCTGGATGGGCATGGGAAGCCACCCTAGTAGATGATTAAGCAAAAAGATAATGAACAAATGACTTAATGCTCTAAATTGCTCCATATAGTGTGTTTCTGTGTGTGTCTGTGCGAGTGTGTCCTTGGTGTATCTGCCCAGCGCCCAAAATGTTCTCCTCTGGTTGAGGAATGGATTGGCATGAGGAACCTCAAATCTTATAATGAATGAATGATATTTGTGATTTGTTTTGTCTTTTAGTTGTTGATGACATAAAATGCTTTTAAAACTACAAGGCTACTTCTGTATACAGGATATGACACTAAATCCAAACACAAGTCAGAAATGATGACGGTCTTGACCTTGGCCTGAAGACATTTCCTCTAACACATAGGTGTCAATCTCAAGGCCATATCCGACTGGTAATACAATTATATCCGGCCCATAAGATCATTTAACATTAATCTATCATTATTGTTATTATTGGCCTGGCAATATGGTTTTTTGGACCATGTGTTTGATTTTGATTTGTTTAAAAATAAAAATATTTAAATATAGTTAAAGTTTTAGTTTATTTTTATAAAATGGTCCAAGAGCAAAGAAAAATTTATGTTATTTATTTATCATGTTTTTTGCAGCATGTTAGTTGTAACATTAGTAATAGTTGTAACTTTTATAATATTGACAAGAGATATTTTTATAGAGAGCAATCAATTTAATGTTATATAAAGTTTAAGTCTATTTATCATGGATTAATATTCCACAATAAATATATTGGCCTCGTAAAATTTGCTCTAACTAAATTCTAATTAAATAATCCGGCACGGTGGCTTAGTGCACGATCGCATCTCAGCGCTGGAGATACGAATCCATGTTCAAGTAGAGGATTAAGCGGAAGATAACGAACGAAGAAATGAATCAATGCTCTAAATTGCCTTATATAGTGTATGTTTGCGTGAGTACGTGTGTGCCCAATGATGGACTGGCAGCCCAGCGCCTGAAACCTTCTCCCATGGATGGGCATGGGGAACCCCCACCCACGACCCTAGTAGAGGATTAAGCGGAAGACAATGAATGAATGAACAATCCTGTTTATAATGATACATTATATACAAGATACGCTTCTACGTGGTGCCATGTCGTCGTTTGCGTCACCTCCGTTCCGATGCCGATATGAACGAATATGTAGTCCAACATGAGTTCCTGAACTTCCAGATTGACCACAGCATTGCGGTCGAACTGAGTCTTGAGCAGCCAGCGCAGCGGCTCCAGGTGAGGGATGTCGTTTCCGACCTGGGAGTCACAGCGCGCGGCTCCTCTGCTCCTCGCGACCAGCGGTTTAAACTCCAGCCGCGGAGACGCCGCGTCTGCGCCCTCACAAGCCCAGCCGGCCCTTGTTTGAAAAGATCCGTTATCCACCACGATCGGAACAGGAACGGGCTGCAAACATTCTGGCTCTACATGGAAAACCGGATCCGGGGAAATTTTAATCTCCTGAAAACGGAAGATTTTACACGGCGAAGCGCCTGTTGTCATTTTCGAACCAGGTTCCACTTCAAAATAGTCTCGGCAGGAAACACTTTCCGATTTAGAGTTCCTAATGCGATATGATGGTTGCCAGGTCCACCCTATATGAGATAAAAAAAAAAAAAAGATAATCCTTTATAACCCTCTGTCCTGGGTATATCTGCCTAGTGCTCAAAACGTTTGCCCCTGTATGGGCATGGAGAACCCCCCCCCCCCCCCCCAGCAACCCTAGTAGAGGATTAAGCGGAAGATAATGGATGGATGGATGGATGGATGTGCAATATAACAATATAATACAATACAACCACAACACCGCCTATTAAAAAAAAAAAAACACTATGTACACTATACATACATTTGCACAATATTGTCCCTAAATTGCACAATACAAACATATAAAATTTAACATTTATTAAATTTATAACATAAGGTTTAACAATTTATTGCACATATTATAGTATATATTTTATATTATAAATAATATTATACTTATTTAGAAGGGTTTTCGTTTAAGCCACTCCCATACGCTTTCAGGTTGTTGCTTTGTATTGTATTGTATTGTACATGTAGTGAATGCCTTCTAAACACTAAGCCATCATGTCGACCCAGAATGATATTGTGTGATTATTATCTCATTTCATTACCTTCTTCTTAATCCTTATACTAGGTGTTATGTCATGGAGGGGGGTGGGTTTCAACGTACCCATCCAGGGGACAACATTTCGGGCGCTTGGTAGTGCCAATCCATCGCTGGGCACCAGTGGTGCGCGCGTGCATTTCACACGTAGGCCTTCAATAATGCTCTGTCTGAATGAATCCACTTGGCTATAAAAAAAACATCTTATTATACAGAAATGCAGTATACAGAGTTGTTAATAACCTTAATAACCTCATAAAGTTGCTATATTATTTAGGAAAATAACACTCCAAAAACCCTGATTAAATCCTGTTTATTTGTATACAAAATCCATCCTTCTTTTTTCCTAATTCTAATTAAAAGAGTTTAATCAGTTCAATCAATAAGTTCTTTTCTATTGCCATTGAAGCTAATGCTAAAATTTTTGTTGTATTTCTGTAATAAGTTTGAATTGGCTGAAAATGTTTGTTCAATGTGGTGTGTAGCCAATTGGGAAGCTGCCTGTTGTCACTTTCTGTCTCGCAGCAGACATTATTGTCTCCTTGCTCTGTGGAACCCACTAAGCTGTGTGTCTTAACTATATGAATTATCTGGGTGCTATTTCTAGAGTGGCATAGTTGGCTACAAGAATTAGGACCATTTTAATTAATAAAACTAATTTGGTATTTCTGTGAAACAAAGCAAACACAAGACAACACTTACAGGATTCGTGGCAAGTAATTAAACTGACAACCTCTCAACTGAGAGTGGTCTAAGGCGGGGTGCGACTGATATAAATGATCTGATAACAAAACAAGGCTGACTGGACTCTGGCAGACAGGCTTCGGTGCCATGTTCTGGCATAAAGGCTTGGAAACTCTTATGGTCCTATAAACGGTCATAAGTCAACGATCAAATTCATCAATGGCGGGCAACCACGATTGATGAGAGAGCTCTGAATTCTCAAAGATGCTGCTTCGGTATATAACCCTTAGGTGGGCTGTCTTTCTTCTGTGTGGGTGAGTGTGACTGGACCTTCCAAATATGGTGGGATTTTCTGAGTCCCCAGTCCCAATTAGCATTCAGCAGTTGCTTACATATCGTAAATTACAAAAATATCATAACAAAGGTAAAAGCATTCCAAAGTAAAGGAAATCGCACGACCCAACGTGGAAATTCATTATCGATAATTTGGATAATCGATTTTTATCGATTTTATCGATTCGTTGTTGCAGCCCTAGTTGGTTTTAACTTGGAGGTTTATATTGTGAATTCTAGCTGGTAAGTGGTTTTAAGTGAAGTGGTTTTAAACTAAAGGGGTTTAAATTGGTAAGTAAATTGGTAAGTTTGTGTTCTACTTGTATGTTATATATCCTAGATAACTTAATTAAAATGGCTGATCTAACTGCAGGACAGCTTAAGGATATTGTTTTAAATAGGATAAAGATACAACACCTGAAAAAGATAGGGAGAGAGAATACTGTAAAATTTATCAATTGTTCCAAAACTGGGCCCTCAGGGGATTGTATCCAAGCCCTGAACAGCCTGTCCCCACCTAACCAAAGGCTAAAAATTTTATGATGAAAAGAGTATCAGAAAGGGGAAGTGCGTATACATAAGGATAAAGTAGATATTGAAGTATACTTCAATATACACGTATAAAATTATTAACCAGTAAAAAGCAACTTGGTAAAGTAGAAGATCAGTTAGCTAGAACCAAATTAGTTTTTCAACATGTGAAGGCAATAGTGGGAACAATGGGAGAACAGATGGCCGCCCTAGTGTAATTTAGCCCTCCCCAACTCATCCCTGGTTCATCCCATTAACATAAGTACAGACACACCTATTACCCCCACCTCAGGTATTGCTCCTCCTGCATATGAGGCAGCCAATGCTATGCTAGCAGCCTTCCACCCACCTCAACAGTTACCTGTAATGGGCTCTCTTGAGAAAGAATCACAAGTTGGGGATGTGTCATTACAGGGTACGTCAGTAGATGGCGCCAATAGAGAGAAGGCATCTATTTCCGTTATGTGAACGGGATCCATATTTAATGACAGTAACCAGTGGTCAAATGCAGGTTACTTCCAAAGACTTAGATAATATTAAAACTGCTCTTTTACATAGTTTAGATAAACAGGAACAGGTAGAAGAAAACATTAAGGAACTGTACTGGCTAATTAAACAAATTTAAGTTCTAATTCTGAACATGTGCAGTCTAGTGGTTTGAATAGATGTATTGTGGATACAGTTGGTGTACCCAGTGTGGGTAATGTTGTTGTCAGTAGCAGTGATTCGAGTGTTAGCAATGTCCCTTCCACAGTGTGTGAGTATTACAGGGCATCATTTAACAGTCAGTGGTCCATCTGTTTATGCTCAGGGTCCTCCCTAAGCTTGTGAAGCTTCAGTCAGGGTCTGCATCTCCAAGTTCACACCCTGATCGTGAACATAGTCTAATTGCCCCTCAAACACCCAATAGTGATTTAGTAAGCCACTCTGTAGGATGTCAGGATTTAATACAGCTTAAACCTGCAAGTGAAGCAATGGCTCCTGCCACAGTTACCCAAACTCCCACTCCAAATAGTGCTCCTAAGGTTATGATGGAGACAGATTATATTAGGGACAAAATGGAATATGAACTCCCAGCTGGGGATGTTTCAACTCCAATCACATTGAGAAGTGGTAAAGTAGTTGCCCATCAGTTCCCTTTAATAGAAACAGCTGGACAAGGTGATCCAATCTTTATTCCTTGGTCACATAGGGATATGCAGTCACTGGTAAATCATTTACCTACTTTAGTTAAAGATGCACAACCCTGGATTGATGAGTTTGAGATTCAGACAGCATCAGATAACTTGTGTTTGGGGGATCTCAGAGCAATTATGTTGAGGATGGACTATAGTGAGCCTCTTAAGTGAGTTGAAATGGCAGCATGTACTGATTAGGGGTGAGCTGCAATATTCGCTGATTCGACGATTCGATTCGGAGAACCGTAGTCGACTATGAACCTCATAGTCGAATGTACCATTTTGACCACACGGGGGTGCCCATGGCTGCTGCTAAGCATTAGTTTTTACATTAAATGTCTTTGTTTTCGTTATATATGTATAGCCTTTTGTCAAATAAAATCATCCTGTCACAAATGTCCGTCTTTCCCCTGAGATGAGCGGCTCCGCGGGGAAATCGCGAACGCCGCTCGCGCATGAGCGTCTCCCGGGATCCGGCTACGTGTAAGCCACAGCGTCAGCCGGTCTAAACAGAGTGCGACCTGCGCGGAACGAATGCGCAATAACACACCGTGGCAGAAATGCTGATGGAGAAAAACTGAAACACCGGGATAAAAACCAAAACTAGAATTTATTAAAAAAAGTGGTGCCGAAGCACCAACAGAACAAAGTAAACGAACAAAGCAACATCGGGTAAGGTAACCACAAATTAAAGACGTGCACTAACCCAACCAATCACCCAAGTGGGATAATCAGAAACCAAACGAGGGACAGGTACCGCAGGTGATTGTTACACATCCTAATTTCTGTTAAAATATATTTTTTTAATGATGTGTGCGCTTTAACCCATTTACGGTGCTCTAGAAAAACATGTAAAATATAAAAAAAAATCTTTAAAAAAAACACGCTTATAGCGCCATCTTGTGGTGGAATTTTAACTGATTCGACTATCAGTCGACTATAGGGAAAATCTGACGAATCAGATTCGGCTATGAAAAACCTTAGTTAAATACAGCCCTAGTACTGATACTTTGCATTCACGTACACCTTTTTCGGGACATAGGGGAAAAATTTGGGATCAATTGCGTAGTGCATTCCCAACACAGAAAAATTTACAGGCCTTAGATGGCATAGTGTTAAACAAAGGGGAAGAGGGAGGTGAGTTTTTAAGAAGGGCACAAAAATTATGGAAAACCTGCACAGGGGAACAGCATGACAACAATCCAGTAAGTTTGTTACTGTTTAAAACTCAAGTAGTTAAGGCGCTTCCGGAACCTATTCAGGACAAATTAGATGATGTCATAGGTCTAATGAACAACAGCGACTGGCAAAAAGCTAAAAAAAAAAAAAAAAAAAAAAAAGCTAGCTGAAAAAGAACCCAAGAGTAAAAAGAAACAGTTAGTGGTAAATGAGGTGTCCACTCCTCCTAGTGAAGTAGAAATAACACAGCATTCAGAACCGGTTGTAAGTTACCAAATGTCCCAAATAGCGGCACCTCCACAGGATCACAGGCAATATCAACACAGGCCACAGCATAACTGGGGCCCACCAGGAGGCAGGAGGGGAAGTGGTCATCCAAGGGGTCCACCAAATTATCGTTTCTCCCGACCAAAACCACAAGATGGTTGTTATAATTGTGGTGCTATGGATCACTGGGCAAGATATTGTCCATATCTCGGTAGTCAGCCTGTGCCCAATCAATATGGTTATAATCAAAGACCACCAACCCACATTCCAAATCAGTCAATGGTACCGAGGTACCCACATGGTCCAAGTAATCGAGAATGGCAAGCTCCGTACTGATGCTGCGCGGTGTCCTCCAGAGGTCGAGAAATTTTCCCAGAACCAATTGTTACCTGTGGTGTAGGTGGTGAACAATTTGATTTTCTAATTTGACACTGGAGCCACTGATTCAGTGATTACAGGCAAACCTAATTGGTATCCTCCACTTAGCACAAATACACTCACCACCATAGGATACTTGGGATCTATTCAAACTCAGCATTATACTACTCCACTGGTTCTGGAAATTGGAAATCTGCAATTAATGCATTCTTTTTTGTATTCTCCAAATTGCCCCACTAATTTGTTAGGTCGTGATGTTTTGTGTAAACTGTCTGCTACGGTTTATTGCACTCCAAGCGGTACCTCTTTGATCTTACCAGGACAGGAGATGCCTACTTTGGCCAAAATCTGTGTAATGAAACCCTTGATGGAACCAACTTCGCAGTCATGTGACGTTCACTGGGCTCGCCTAACAAACCCAGAGAAACAGGGAGACTTTTCCGATTTAATGTACATTTTTCACTTGTGGAAACCTTGGTTAATGACTTTGGCTTCGTTACAGACACCTCATGATCCATATCACTGTACTTTCTACTACACTAGAGAGTTGGACGAATTGTATGATGACACCTGGACCACGAATATGGAAGGGGTAACAACTTGTATTAATACAAAAACCATCTATGTGGGACCTGAGGGAGTAGCTGGAAGTGTACAGCTGAGTTTGGAACAGGGGGATTATTTTAAAGTTAATCCAGACATGCCAAATGCACTACATGTCACATTACTTTTAGGAAGAGGGCATAAAGCCAGGTCGTTAGGACCTATGGTTTCACGAGCGCGGACTTTTTGACTTATCAGCCGACTGGGATTGATCAGTTCTCCAAAACTGAGGATGGCAAGTATTGGAGAATTGACTGTAGCTGTATGGATAAAGCAATCATGGAACATGTTTCTGTATCTAGACACCATGGATAAGAGCACACTGACCATAGCCTAGCTAATGACATGCTTAAAACTATACCTGACTCCTTGTGGACTAAGTCTAAGATAGATGTAGGCCATGCAAAACACCATCTGGCCCCAATTTCACTAAGGCCTGATGCTCAAGTTGTCTGTCGGAACCAATATCCACTTTCTCTAGAAGCTGTACAGGGTATTGCCCCCACCATTCAGGGCTTACTCGATGTAGAGGTCCTAGTTCCCACTCGTTCTGAGTGGAACACACCAATTTTGCAAGTTAAAAAACCTGACAAGAATGAATATCGTATGGTTCATGACCTACGGCTCATTAATCAGGTCACGGTTACTGAAAACATTCCAGTACCCGATCCATATAGAGCACTACAAAATTTGACTCCTGATCATAGGTTTTTCACAGTTATTGATTTGGCTAATGCTTTTTTTCTGCATTCCACTATCTCCCCAGATTTCTAAAATCTTTGCATTTACTTACCAGGGACAGCAGTACACCTATACTAGACTACCACAAGGTTACAAGGACAGCCCAGGTATTTTTAACCAATGTTTAAAAATCGACTTGACCCCACTTTTGACTAACCAGTTACTACACAAGGACACTGTGTTAATTCAGTATGTGGATGACCTGCTGATTGCCAGCTCTTCAGCAACTCATTGTTTGACAGATACTTGCAATGTTCTTTGCAGGCTAACAGAAGTGGGGTACAAAGTTAATAGGTCTACGTTACAACTTTGTAGACCATTTCACACCATTGTTACATTTCTAGGATGCTACATCTCTCCAAAGGGTCACACACTTACTTCCAAGGCTGTTGAAAGCATTTTGGCTTTTCCAAAACCAAAAACCATTAGCCAAATGTCTTTTCTGGGCCTTACAGGCTACAGTATAAATTATGTCCCCAATTACACAGGTTTGACACAGCCATTAAGGGCTATGGTCACTAAATTAGGTCAGCGGAATCTAAAGGCTCTGATTGAATGGGACCCAAAATTAGAACAATGCTTTACTGAGGTTAAGCAAAGTTTATCACATGCTGAAAACCTTCAGTCCCCTGATTACACAAAACCCTTTTACCTAGATTGTGAAAGAAAAATTTTGCAATTTCATAGCTCAAAATTGGATCCTGTGGTACTAGTGTAACAGTGTTAAAATGTGTGTGTATGTATATATATATATATATATATATATATATATATATATATATATATATATATATATATATATATATATATATGTACAGTATGTAAATAGTTAGATGAAATTCCTGCAAATGAGTTCAGCACCACCTGTTGGTCAAGCTGCCAGCTCCTTATGGAGCAGAGTGAATGCTGGGAGACCTGCAGCAGACTGAGACATCCCTGCTGTGGGTAAGTTGTCTCTCAGCAGAGCTCCAAGTAAAGTGCTAAAATAGCAGTTAAACTGCTCAGCTCTACTTTTATTTTATTAACAGAGTTTAAATAAATGCAAATGTATTCATTCGTAAATCAGTTTGGCGATTTCGATTTAGCCGACAAGGCACGTGTGCACCGTACTAATATTAATCTGTTTTGTTTAGGCTGGCTAGCTGACCAAACATATCTTGTATGTTAAACATGTGTTTGCTGAAATTGTTGCAGGTGAGTTTCTAAGTTGTTGTTATGTCACGTTAAGTAAATGAATGCTGCAGAGCAATGCTGAAATGTGCTCTAGCTTAGCATAATTTTCTTAGCGTTGTTGTCACCATCAGGAGGCAGTATTGTGCACCTTTTTCAGTGTTCTTCTTTTTATTATGAATATATAAAAAAAATGGATGATGTGGTAACGAGATTCAGGGATAATGTGACTATTTTTGTAATTATATTAATACTGTAATATAAGTAATATTATATTAATACTGTTAATTATTATATGATCACTGGCTTAGAGGTTTGCCTGTATAGAGTGAATGCTGGGAGACCTGCAGCAGACTGAGACATCCCTGCTGTGGGCTGGCTAGCTGACCAAACATATCTTGTATGTTAAACATGTGTTTGCTGAAATTGTTGCAGTAAAGACCCTTCATCCGACGGCTGTGTCATTCATTTGGTGGGACGAAGTGCAGAGGTCACACTAGGACAACCACAATGCACTAAACATCTAGCTGCATTAGCCAAAGCTGTAGAAAAAACAGCCCACATTGTAATGTCATTTTAATCATTAACACCTCACATGGAGTAGTAGCTTTCTTGACATCATCAGCATTTACCTTGTCTAACGCTAGAAAACTAAAAGTAAGTGAAACATTATTACAGCCAAACATCACATTTGCACCATCAAAGACTGTTAACATAACTAGTTCACTACCAGGACAGACGGAAGAGGACAGTGAGGTACATGTTTGTGAGTGTAATGACGGAGACTGTCTCGTTAGGCGCGGTCTCTATTAGTATAAAGTTTGTTTTCAGTGTTGTGTTTTCAGCCTATATGTGTTGAGCACCGTCACGAGGGGTGTTAGTTAATCACGAGGGGTGTTAATTAGCGCTCTGCCTCCTCAGTATTCAGTTATTTTAACCTATAAAATTCATCTAGGAACTTAGTTGCGTTTTAAATTGAGTTAATTGAGTTACAATAACATGCAAATTTTTAGAAATGGTAACTTGTAAAGTCTTGTTTAAAATTCATGGTCATAGAATATCTAATTTAAGAATTGTCATTTAAATTTCTTATACATAATGAGAGTCCCATTATGGCCGAAAGACAAACAAAGGACTTCTGAATTTGCCGCCACTAGGAAAATACTGGGCTGGGATTGGCTGATTTAAAACCTAGGACGGTAATCTGTGATTGGCTTAGTCAGTTAAGGGGCGGGAACTAGACGTAACAATATATACCCAGGTATCCCTTGAGTGGGCTCTCTCTCTCACTCAGACCTGAAGGCGTACTTAGCACCTGAAAGCTGAATGGGCAGACTGCTGGCCAGCGTTACTTCCTGATGGTGTCCAGAAAGAATTCTCTTTGTTCTCAATAAACCAGTTGAGAATGGCCATCTTGCATCGGCGTGTTCTTTTGCCTTTCCAAAAATCAAAAAGATCCTAACAGCGCAAAGCCTAGTTCAGAGCAACTGAACTAGTGACTGGATTTTCTGCTATTCAGTCCCTTGACTCCCGGAGCCAAGATTTACTAACTTAAAGGACTAGGGGTGTCTCGGTTCACGCCCCCGTTTTTTTCTGTCTGAACATCGTTGAAACCGTGATTTTTCAGTTCCTATGTGTCCGGTTAAATTAATTAACAGGGACAATAAGCCTCGTAGACAATACAATTCTGTTTTCAGCGCTCCCTACCCTACCAGCATAATGAAATAATTACCTTTGCTTGATTATCAGCTCTGTTAACATTGTATTATCGAATCACAGATTCTCGCCAACCAGAAACAATCACTACCCCAAACAGTAATTTAAAAAACTTGTTCGATGATAAGCACTGTTAACGTTGGATTATCGAATCACAGACTCTCGCCAACCAGCAACAAACCATAAACTTTGTTCGATGATAAGCACTATTAACATTGGGTTATCGAATATAAATTCTCGCCAACCAGTAACAAACCACTAACTTTGTTTGATGATCAGCACTGTTAACGTTGGGTTATCGAATACCGCATTCTCGCCAACCAGCAACAAACCACTACCCCAACCAGTAGTTTAGTAATAAAAATTATTCAGTAAAACTCATTTGTGCCCTGCAACATCTGTTGTGGCGCTGTACACACGTTAAGATTAAATTTAGCAATAATCAATATACAGGATTTTGCTGTAACAGGTTCCTGCAACCAAATCGATGTGCACATCAGTGTTAACGAAGTGCAGCTTGCAACACACAGAAATGACAAATTGTGCGATCCAAACCGCTCCGCGACTCTCTGAACCGTTATACCACATTAAGGTCACCAATTTGTTATGTTCCAATAAACGGTCATAAGTCGGCGGTTTCGTTCCAAAAGAATTTAATGCGTTTTAGTGAATAGACAAACAAGTGTACAGGAAAAATCATCAATGGCTGGCAACCACGACTGATGAGAGAGCTCTGAATTCTCAAAGATGCTGCTTCGGTATATAACCCTTAGGTGGGCTTTCTTCTGTGTGGGTGAGTGTGACTGGACCTTCCAAATATGGTGGGATTTTCTGAGTCCCCAGTACCAATTATACATTAAACAAATGTTACTTGCCCCCTAATTCTATATTCTCACAGGTCACCCTGCGCCCAGACTTTCTGACTCTTTCTCACGCTCATTCGACAAGTGGTCATTCCTACAATTACAATTATAATTACAATTATAATTATATTCAGCAGTTGTTTACATATCATAAATTACAAAAATATCATAACAAAGGTAAAAGCATTCCAAAGTTGACCAAACCTTTCAAATAATACAATTCATGTCTTTTTACGTTTAATAAATTCCAACAAAACCATAGGTTTGGGAACCACGTTTCCTGCGGACAGATTTGGGAACCACACTCCTAGCCAACAGTTTTGGGAATCGCAATCTGGCTCGCTTTTGGGCAGGGTTGGCTGGGCTGCAATTATGCTCAGCATTCGCACAGCGACCACACTCAGTACTCATATGGCGACGACATGCTCAGCACTCATATGGTGACCACGCTCAGAACTTGTATTGTGGATTTAGACTTATAGAATAGAATTATAGAATTATAGAACTAGACACACGATTAGCTCTCGTACTGAACACAAGAGCAGCAAACACTCTGGGTTCACACTCAGCACTCGCACGTAACACACATTTATGGGCTTGCACGTGACACATGCTCAGCATTCGCACAGAGTAGGCGTCATACCTTGGGCCCACGTCTAGGCCGGAACCTTCATTAGACCTAGATCTACCAAGTGACTTAACCAGACTAACCGAACACAAATCCTTAAAATTCATTTTATGGCCAAAAGCTCCTTATCCCCTATGGAGTAGTTACATTCTGCGTGGGTAAGCTGGTGTGAAAAAAGGCACAAGGATGGAGTTTAGGTGGGGTCCCAACACATTGTGAAAGCACAGCCCCTACTTCCTAGCTGTCTACCTCAACAACAAGAGGCTCCTCCCTGTCTGAGAGTCTCATAACAGGGGAAGAGGTCAGTCGATGCCCACGCCGCCTCAGGGATACAACGAAAGGGTCCTGGTTTTCATGTGAGTGCATTGGGGAGGGACTGCTAGTGATTTAAATTCCCTCACGTAATTTCAGGAAAAAAATTACAAAACCCAGAAGGCCCAGATTTTGGCTGAGTTCATCTTCAAGGTGCCTTCAGAAATAATATATGCCTGGATATATTACCGACACTGTTGAAATGGGGATGGTGGACTTTTAAAACTTGATATACAATTTGTCTTGTAATTAAAGCTGGAGGACATGTTGCACATGGTTGACATGTTCCTTGATCGACTGACTCTAAATGAGAATGTCATTGAAGTAGACCTCCACATATGGATTCAACTCCGGGGCGTGTCCCGGTGGTAACATTTAAAAGTTGGCAGTTCTCACTAAAAAGTCAGAACAAGTCAGGCGTTTGTGTAGGAAGTAACTACTGTAGCTTTGAATAACCTGTTGTACATCGTATATCTGTGCGTCGGCACCCCTAGAGTCACGGTAATACCCATATTTTATCCTAATCATTGTTAAATCGAATAGTCTGTTTGGACGTTCTTGTTGTTAGATATTAAAACTACTGTCGGTTAGTTACGATATAACTGTATATAGAATAACTGGTTTCAGTTCTAGTTTCGGTCTACTGCCTATTTGCACCTTGCGTTGAACATCTGATTGTTCCGGAGGGGGCATGACCTAGTTTTATCCGTGCTATATAAGAATCGTATATACGCTGACGCGACAGCGGAAGCAACTGCCTCTCGTGTGAAGATCTATTCGTGTAAAGACCTGCGAGTCTACCTGCGCGAGACCTATTCGTGTAAAGACCCGCAAGTCTACCTGCGCGAGACCTATTCGTGTAAAGACCCGCAAGTCTACCTGCGCGAGACCTATTCGTGTAAAGACCTGCGAGTCTACCTGCGCGAGACCTATTCGTGTAAAGACCAGCGAGCCTACCTGCGCGAGTCCACTGAGCAAGGACAACGACAAGGCAACTAAGGACATCTCTAAGTATCCAATCCATTTTCTTACCCATTCACACCTTTCTCTTCAGCATGTGTTTTCAGTTCATCCCTGTCATTTCCTCCTCACACAGACGCTCCTTTCCTCAGAGGAGAAGGCGCACTCTTGCACACCTGCGAACTCTGCAGCAGGTGAATACAAGCGAGCCCTTCACCTTCTCTGCAGGACTATGGAATTGTCAGTCAGCCACTAAAAAATCTGATTTCATTCCAGCTTTTGTGGCTCATGCTGGTCTTCAGGTTTTAGCCCTCACTGAGACGTGGATTCGTCCCGAGAATTCTGCGACACCAGCTGCCCTTTCAACGAATTTCCACTTCTCTCACTCTCCTCGTATTGGCAAAAGAGGAGGTGGTACAGGTTTGCTTATTACCCACAAATGGAAATTCTCTTCTCTTACACCTGCATGGAATTCGAATGAGACAGTGTTTGATAAAAATCAAACACTGTCTCATTCGAATTCCATGCACTGACAATCACTGAACCGATTAAATGTCATTTTCTTATCATCCATCGCCCCCCAGGTCAACTAGATAACTTTGTCGAGGAATTCGATATGTTATTATCATCTCTCCCAGATGATGGTTGTTCTCTTGTTGTCCTCGGCGATTTCAACATTCACTTAGACCGACCGTACGCTACTGAGTTTCTTGATCTCATCTCCAGCCTGGACCTCCATCTACTCCGCACCTCAGCTACCCACCGGGCTGACAACCAGCTCGACCTCATCATGACGTGCTCATGTCTCTCTTCGGACATACACATCACTCCACTTCATGAATCAGACCACTTCTTCATACAGTTCTCTCTTCCACCTCCTCCCGTGATCATCAGTAAAACATCTCAGGTATGTCACAATCTTAGCGCTCTCTCGAATACACTCTTTGCCGACTTGGTTACAGATGCCCTTCCTAGCATCAGTAACTTCTTAACCCTTGACACCAACACTGCATCAAGCACATTCTGCTCCACCTTGGCTTCATGTCTTGATCAGGTCTGTCCAAAATCCACCAGGAAAACACACAGTTCTCCGTCCAGTCCCTGGCTCACTGAGACACTTCGGAAGCAACGTACTTCTCTTCGTTCCGCCAAAAGAAAATGGCGTAAGTATGGTCTGTCTTCAGATTTAGAAACATACCAGTCCTCACTTGCCACTTTCTCGAAGGATGTAACTGCTGCTAAATCCATGTTCTTCCAGTCCAAGGTAACATGCATCTCAGATGCCCGCACCTTATTCAGTACCTTCAACTCACTACTAACTCCTCCCTCTCCCCCTCCTAACACTTCTCTGTCAGCTGATGTCTTTGCAACTTTTTTTACAGAAAAGATTGAGGGCATCATCAAGCGAACTCATGTCACTCCATTACTCACTTCCTTCCATTCCTTCCATTGGCTCCCTGTAGCTGCTCGCATTCAGTACAAGTCACTGACTCTGGCATACAGAACCATTTCTGGATCTTACATTTACATTTACATTTAGTCATTTAGCAGACGCTTTTATCCAAAGCGACTTACAAATGAGAACACCACAAGTCAGAAGCCATGGAGAAAACCAACTATACTGTAAGTTCATCAAACCTGATTGTTATTCGAAGCTGCCCCCCCCCCCCTTTTTATTTTTTTTTTATAACAGGTATTTGTTAAATAGATGCGTCTTAAGTAGTTTCTTAAAACTGTTTAGAGATTCTGCCTTACGGACGGAGTTGGGAAGATCGTTCCACCATTTTGCAGTGGTGAACGCCACAGAATGAGAATTAGCTCCTCGGTGAGGTGGAATCGCCAGGCGACAATCCTCACTGGAGCGAAGTGTACGAGTAGGAGTGTATTTTGAAAAGATAGAGTGAAGGTAAGAGGGGGAAGATCCAGAAATGGTTCTGTATGCCAGAGTCAGCGACTTGTACTGAATGCGAGCAGCTACAGGAAGCCAATGGAGGGAAGTGAGTAATGGAGTGACATGAGTTCGCTTGGGCTGGTTAAACACGAGTCGGGCTGCAGAGTTTTGAATTAGTTGAAGAGGTCTGATGGTGGAAGTTGGGATACCGGCAAGAAGTGCATTACAATAATCAAGCCGGGATAAGACTAGGGCTTGAACAAGCAGTTGGGTAGCATGTTCAGTCAGAAAGGGTCTGATCTTCCTTATGTTATAAAGAAGGAATCTACAAGAACGGGCGGTTTTGATCACATGATCAGAGAGTTTAAGGTGGGAGTCTATTGTGAACCCAAGGTTCCGGACCGAATCAGTTGGGGAGATTGTGGAGCCATCAATTTGGAAGGTCAGGTTGTGATGGATTGAGGGTTTAGCAGGGATAATGAGAAGCTCTGTTTTTTCTAAGTTTAATTTGAGATGACGGGCCTTCATCCAGACAGATATGTCGGAGAGGCATGCAGATACCCGATTTGAGATGGTGGTGTCATCAGGGGCAAAAGACAGATGAAGTTGAGTGTCATCAGCATAGCAGTGGTAAGAGAAACCATGCGCCTGGATGACTGTGCTCAGTGATGTCATGTAAAGAGAGAAGAGGAGAGGACCAAGTACAGAGTCCTGAGGCACACCAGTGCGTACTTGGTGAGAGTTAGAGATCTCCCCATTCCATGACACTTTGAAGGTCCTTCCTGTGAGATAGGATCGGAACCATTCAAGTGTCGTATCAGAAAAGCCTAATTCAGCTAGAGTGGACAGTAGAATCTGATGATTTACTCTATCAAAAGCTGCAGAAAGGTCTAACAAAATGAGGACCGAGGATTGAGATTTGGCTTTGGCAGATTTAAGTGAGTCAATCACAGAGAGTAATGCTGTCTCCGTGGAGTGACCACATCTAAAACCGGATTGATTGGGATCAAGGAGATTATTCTGATTAAGAAATTTGGAGACCTGTGTGGATACCACCCGTTCAAGTGTTTTAGACAGGAAAGGTAAAAGAGAAACAGGTCTGTAGCTCTCGACCAAATTTGGGTTGAGCGTAGGTTTTTTGAGTAGGGGTTTGACTATGGCTTGTTTAAAACAATTTGGAAAAGTCCCTGACGTGAGAGAGGAGTTAATGATGTGTGTGAGAGCTGGTGTGATGGAGGAGGCAATGGATTGAAGAAGGTGGGATGGGATGTGAAGGAAATACAAACAGACCATCAGTTCAAAGTTCAGTAAATGTGGCTGCGTGGCGACTGGGGAGGTGGGCGAGGATTGAATGGACGAATGACAGTTAAAGTCAGGTTGTCAGCCTGACCTTAAACCAACCTACTCCCCTAAAATGTGCACGTTCAGCACGTCCATTCCAGGAACTGAGACATCAGACCTGGTAAATGAGGCTCATAGACGCCTAATTGTCAACAACCCCCCTAGAAGAAAGGACAGCATGATCACCTTTAAGGTGCCCTCGACCTAGCTGAAGAACAGCAGAGATAGGGAAGGGTTTTCAGGATAAATAGGGGTAGAAACTGGACTTCTGGACTCTGGCTAGGGAGAGGGTTTGCTGCTTTGCGGGAGTCAGAGTCAACCGCGGTCTTGGGTTTTGTTTTGGAAGAACACACTTTTATCTTGGTTTGTCTTAAATAAACCGCTTGATTCGAGCATCTACTAAAGTCTGCCTCGTGGTCTATTGTCTCCTCCGGAAAAAGGTTCATCGTGGAAATTGAGATTTCCTAACAGTTGGTAGCAGAGGAATGGTCGGAGACGGCGTGGACTGCAATGCAGAGAATTGATCCCATTGAATAAATGGTTGATGATTCCAACGATAAGGCTTACGCGGTACTCACAGGCCGGCCAATAAAGTAAGGACCTTTTGATCCTATATTTAGATGAATATTATATGTAGATGTGAGTGGTGGGTAAGCCCAAGTTGGAATGTGAATTAAATTAATGCAATTGGAATGGTAAATTAAAAGGCTTTGTGGCTTTGTGGCTTTGTATATTGCGTTGCATTGCGGTGTATTGCAGTGTATTATATTGCATAATATTGGAAAATTGTTGAATGCTGGGTTTAACTGAAAATTAATAAGGTCATGACCAGGGGATTCTGAGGATCCCATAGTTGCGTTACTGAGGCGAACGGGGTCGCAACCTGTGTGTGCGCAGTCGCGGACTGGCCCGTCTCAAAAGCCGTTTGGATAATTCCTCCAGGTTATATACCTAAAAAGGGGGAATACTAATACGGATATTGGATACTTGTAAATTCACAGTGTACTGGTAGGTAAATCGGGCAAGGTGATTGGGTCCAAGACCCAAAAGAACTATAAATTCTTGGTAGGTAAATTGGCAAGGTGTTTGGGTTTAAGACCCAAAAGCCACACAGTGTCTCGGTAGGTAAATCGGGCAAGGTGATTGGGTCCAAGACCCAAAAGAACTATAAATTAAAAGTCTTGGTAGGTAAATCGGTCAAGGTGATTGGGTTCAACGCCCAAAAGAACTATAAATTAAAGTAGATTCACAGTCTTGGTAGGCAAATTGGGCAAGGTGATTGGGTTAAACACCCAAAAGAACTATAAATTAAAAGTCTTGGTAGGTAAATCGGGCAAGGTGATTGGGTTAAACACCCAAAAGAACTGTATATTAAAGTAGTTTTAAGGAGACGCTTGTGGGGGCGAGGGTGAAATTGGTTTGTTTAAAGTTGTTTAAAGTTGATTAAGTTAAAGCACTGTGCGCGCGGGTGTAACTGAAATAGAGTCTAAGTTAAACTCAGCATACAGCAATAAAGCAGCTGCATTTGTGTGACATTGTTTGGCTCGTGGACGCACGAGAGAGGTTGAATTGAGGTTGTTGTGTGTGTGTGTGTGTGTGTGCAAGCTTGTGTGTTCAGTAAGAATGGGGGGTTTGACGGCCGGTAGGGTAAAGAATGAAACGACGCGAGACGCGAGAAGGTGGCGAAGAAGGTTGAAAACATGTTTAATGAATGGTGTGGTGCGGGGCTGTACCCCATCAATGCTGCCCCGTCGTTGGGCAAGGATGGACGTGATCATTTGTTGTCTGTAATGCAAAAGAAAGTATTTTTGTTGGACATCAGAGCAGGGACATCAGTGCTCGCGAATCAAATGTGGGGAAATTATCTGTGGGACAGGGATTATGCGGGCCACGACACACTGCTGCGCACCAACAGCATCATAATGGGACCAGAAGGGGTGGTGACTGTAGTAATCCTGAATCCCAGACAAAAGGAGGTGTGGCGAGCAGATAAGTATGCAGACAGCGCACCACATAACACTATTAATAACTGCTGGTCAGGAGGCCAGGCAACTTGGCCCGATGGTGAAACATGCTCTGACACTGGACTTTCAGCCCACAGACACCCCCTACTTACACAAGACAGCGTGTGGTAAGTACTGGCAAATTGAATGCAAGTGCTTGGATGAAGGCAAATTTGAACATGTGGTTTTAAACAGGTATCATTGCAGAGAACTAACAGATCACCCACAGACGCCAGATCTGCTGGGACAGGTGCCAATGACACTTTGGACGGTATCCAAAGTAGACGTGGGACTGACTGAACATCACGTGGCCCCGATAAGTGTCCAGCCAAACACCACACCTGTGAATCGACCACAGTACCCCCTAAAGCATGAGGTGATAGAAGGGAATGCTGACACTATACACGACCTCTTGAAGGTAGGAGTACTGACACCCTCACCCTGGAACACACCCATCCTGCCTGTGTTGAAGCCTGGTAAGAATGAATATAGGATGGTGCATGATTTAAGACTCATTAACCAAGTAACAATCACTGAGGGGATTGCAGTACCTGACCATTACAGAATGCTGCAGAACCTCACCCCAGAACATGCGTGGTTTACAGTAGTATACCTGGCAAATGCATTTTTCTGTATTCCACTATCTGATGAGGTCAAGCAAATTTTTGCTTTCACATTTAGGGGTCAACAATACACCTACAACAGATTGCCCCAGGTATTTTTAATCAGTGTCTCCTAAAAAGACCTATCGGCACTGCAGGACGATGCCATCCTGCACGACAACACCTTGCTCTGCAAATACGTTGATGACTTACTCATTGCCTGTGACAGTCATACAGCCTGTTTAAAGGACACATTGGAACTGACCGGTCTTGTTTGAATTGCTGTTATATAATGTTATGTAAATATGCAGTGGTGTAGGGGGGCAGGCGCTTTTTCACACCACTGTATATATTGAAATAATTATATGGTGTACTTATATGGCTCGACATATTGTAATATAGAAGTTTAAAATAAGTAATAATTAGGGTATGAACCATAAATTAAAATAAAAATGCAGTATTTATAAATTAAAGTGCACACTGAAAAAAAGCTAAAATGTGTTGAAATATTGCAGTACGATATAGTTAGATAATTGTGTTGGTTTGGGTGTGGCACCACTGTATATGTTATTCTGTTAAAATTATGAGTGTTGTTTAAGTGGATCAGGTATGAGTGTGTGACATGATGGGTGTAGAAACTAAAACCCTATTCATTTTCTATTCTAAACTCTTTTCTATATTGTGGGGGAGAATAACCAAACTAGGGAATAATATATTAGCATAACTAAAAGCAAATGAGTAAACTATTAAATAAATAATAGTTATGGTAGTAGTGAGTGAGGGTAAAATAACATGATACAATAATAAGTTAAGAAATACTGTGAATTAGAATAAAGTAAAGACAAAATTTAAGCTTAACAATAGAGTGTAAAAGACAAAAGGTTTACTGCTTCAATAAAGCATTTACTCTAATGTCAATAGTGGTGAACATGTCAGGGCTTGTAATCAAACGATGTGTGCTAAAAGACGTGTGTGTGATGGAGGCTGTGAGAATCTCTAGCGAAAAGCGAGGGCATGCTCGACCAAAGACGGGTGAGGGTCTGTTTGTTCCCAGATCTGCCCAGATCAGGGAGATGCCGACGGTAAGGAATTGTTAATGGTCAGTTTCTTATGATCAAGAGAGCTGTCCATTTCAGTCTGTCTGTCAGTGAGCAACTGTCTAAATAACCAGCCTGACTGAACCTGAACTGCTGCCAGCAGTAAGGTCATATGTTGCCCAGACTAAATAAATGTCATTTAGGTTTAAAATAATTAACATATGGTTGAAGGTTAAATAAATAAATTTGTCCATAAGAAATATGAGTTTTAGTTTGTTTGACTTAAATTAATAGGTCATTTATAGTTGAAAAATAGACTTTATTAGTTACAAGCTTTCTTCACACTCTGTTCTTATCTCTGGTTAATACTGTGTGTGTGTGTGTGTGTTTGTTTTTGATGAGTTCATGAGTAAGTGGGGCAAGTGAGTTAATATTTATTAGCCATGGCAAATAAAATAGTTGAGCTCATTTAAATATAATGTATTAAATGTTAAAAGAAAATAGCACTATCTTCCAATTTAAAGACAAGGTTTCCTGTGAAGATTTGACTGAATAAACTACACTGTTTGACTATGACGGAACTAATATATGACAGAAAATGGGCCATGGGACTGATAAGACTTTGACAGAAATCGATTTTTGAAATGTTTGTGGCAGCACCAACATGACCACATGTAAAGAAGCAACTTTGGCTCTGCTGAAGCATCTGGCAGAGCAAGGTCACAAGGCCTCCAAAACAAAACTTCAATAATGTTGACAAGCGATACCACTCGGAAATGCTGAAATTAATCTGTTAGAACTATTGAATGATTAAAATGAATCAAAGGGGGGATTGTGAAGAAAATATAATTTTACTGTGTATTAGTGATTCATCTTAACCATTTGTGTTTGCATATAACTATGAATGACCTCCTACAGTTATTATGTCTTATTATGATATCTTATGCTGATTATATCAAGCCAAGAATGTATACGTCGACAGAACTGAGACCCATGTCCGCACTATTATCAGAGATTATTGTTTAAAAATGGACCAAGCACATTTTTTGTTTAATAAAGGATAAAGATTTGACTGATAGTTAACTACACTAGACCAGCCTGCTGACATTACCTAATGAGGACAAAATTATATAATTATAAAAATTTATAAGGTTATATTTTTTCCAGGTTGGAGTTTGAGAAAATGTTTTGCCATGACACATGATTAATGTTATGACTATTTTTTGCAGCATTGTTGTTCATAAATTGTTTGATAAAGGTTTTATTTTTTCCTCCAGGTCATGCACTGAAGGCAGTCTAATTATCAAATTTTACATTTAAACAGGAGAAATACGAGTTTATTAAACCTATGATGTGCGATTTGTATAAAAGAATAGAAAATTCAAGTTTGTTTGATGTTGTGTTTAACTTTACAAACCACACAAGTCAATTTGCAGGTTCTAGCGGACAGAACTGACGGTGCAGTTTGATCCAGTAAAAAGGTAATAATAATAAGCCCTGCTGGTTTGATTTTTCCATAGACAGTCGTGGTGGTAATTTTAATGATTATGTGTTGTGTGACCATCACATGTTTTGAATATGATCCACAGGCAATGAGGACTGGACCATAATTACTTCAAGGAAGATCAACAAGATCACTTTAGCTGATAACATACCTCTTACAAATTGCTATACCGCCTTCATTAATTTAATTGTGGGATAATAACACGTCATTTTGATCTGGATATTTCTTTAAAAAAAAAAAAATGTTGTTTTGTTTTAGAAAGGGGGGAGGCTGAAGGTATATTTTTTAAGTACTAAAGTTTTTGTTTTGATGTACAAGGTACATAGCAACCTTAGCAGTGGCTTTAAACAAAACTGCACATCTAGTAGTGTCACCCATTAGTTGTGAACACTACCCGTGGGGTGATTGCCTTTCTTACATCTACATCATTCACACTGTCAAGAGCTAGAAAGGATAGCTGCTCAAACAGTTGGCCATCATTAAAGGTAAAAGTAACTCCACTAAGGGGGACATGGAGGCGCAGCGGCCGATCAGGGGCAAGTTGGCAAGGATGTACCATAACACTAGGTTGATCTGGGTAGGAGTGTGGCCACTGGTACTGATGACCATGAGAACATGTCAGGTAAGGGAGAAGACAAAGCAGGACCAAACAGGACGGGTCCAGCCAATGAAAGTGGGTGACTGTGTAAGACTCAAGATGGACAAGAGGAAGTGGAGTGAGCCAAGGTGGACCGGACAGTGGGAAATGACAGAAGTGACAAGCCATGCAGTCAAGGTAAAAGGTAAGAAAGGTAATCCCTGGTACCACATTTCCATTGTGTTGCAGCAAATGCCCTGTGACGGAAGACTGACGGAAGAAAGTTGGCGGGAAAAGCAAGAAGCATGTGGTGAAAGGGGGAGGCAGATACATAGCCCACTGCATCGGTGCAGACCTAGTCCTGGATACAGAGGTGGCCAAACAGATAAGGGAGGAAGTAGGTGTGTGCGGACTGACCACCACTGAGGTAGGTGAATGCCCCATACACAAAGGGGGAGATTAAAAACTCTGTCGCCACTCTGGAAACTCCAATGTGGTCCGGGTAGTTTAAAGTGGGGGGTGGTAAGGTCAATTGTGAAAATGTGAATTAACCCCTCGATAGACATATACAACCGGGCGCTAAGGCGCCTAGGGTGCCAAACAAGGACGAAAACCCTGCTGGTAATAGGGGCAATCGTTCAAACAATAGTGGGAATGATAGTAAGGACTCACCCACTTATATAGACTCGATTGGGGTGCCTAGGGGGGTGCCAGACGAGTTCAAATTGGCAAACCAGGTGGCAGCAGGCTTTGAAAACATTCTAGTAATATCGTCCCTTTTTCCAGGGACTCCAAACAAAAATGTGGACAGAATAAATTTCATACATTACAATGTACGGCTTACTAATCTCACTAGAGATGCCATTGAGGGATTAAGTGAACAATTGCATGTGACGTCGATCGTGGCCATACAGAGCAGGAAAGCTTTAGACATGGTCCTGGCAGAAAAGGGGGTGTTTGCGTAATGATTGGTGAAGTGTGCTGCGTCTATATGCCAAATAACACAGCACCTGATGGGTCAGTAACCAAGGCCCTCAATGGGTTACGTAAACTATCACAGGAAATGCATGAGGCCTCGGGCATAGATAATCCCTTAGAATTATGGATAAATAACATGTTTGGCAAATGGAAGGATTTAATCAAGCCACTTGTTATGTCGGTTGCTGTGTTTGTTGCTATATTGGTAACCTGTGGGTGCTGCTGCATACCATGTCTGAGAGCTCTGTTAACTAGATTGATTGTGACTGCCATTGGGGAACGATCGGAAAAGTCTCCAGACTACAGCATGCCGCTGCGGACGGCTGAATCGGACTCTGGAGATGAGGGATCGGATGAAGAAAGAACTAGCTACACTTAAATAATGCCCAAGATCATCTCTTTTTCCATCTAGGACTTCTGTACTTGATTTTTCTCTCTCTCTCTCTCTCTCTCTCTCTCTCTCTCAATCATTCCCTCTATGGTATTAGACCAGTAGAGAAGCTAATACACTGCACGCACACGCTTTAGTATAGCATTAAATGAACATATAGGGCATTAAGAATTTATCAGCCGCAACCGGAGACCTGGGGGGACGGAGAGAAGGCTGGCCACCTAGTGATGGACGGAGGCAACAACACTGCAGGCGTGGAGCACCTGAGTGGCGGACGCCCATTACAGTGACAGAAGCGGGACCTCCCACAACCCCAGGACCCTGGTAGCCGCACGTTATTAGAGTTTTAAAAATCTGAGTGTTTTACTTTGAAGAATCATGTACTGATCATAGGGCTCACACGCACGGCACACTGATATAGTAAATCTCTGCTGAATAAATGTAAGCGCTGGACTCTGACTATCTCACAGCATCCGGGGAATGGAACAAATTAGTGGGCGCGGGGAGATCGCGCCCAAGGGGGGAATTGAAGGAAATACAAACAGACCATCAGTTCAAAGTTCAGTAAATGTGGCTGCGTGGCGACTGGGGAGGTGGGCGAGGATTGAATGGACGAATGACAGTTAAAGTCAGGTTGTCAGCCTGACCTTAAACCAACCTACTCCCCTAAAATGTGCACGTTCAGCACGTCCATTCCAGGAACTGAGACATCAGACCTGGTAAATGAGGCTCATAGACGCCTAATTGTCAACAACCCCCCTAGAAGAAAGGACAGCATGATCACCTTTAAGGTGCCCTCGACCTAGCTGAAGAACAGCAGAGATAGGGGAGGGTTTTCAGGATAAATAGGGGTAGAAACTGGACTTCTGGACTCTGGCTAGGGAGAGGGTTTGCTGCTTTGCGGGAGTCAGAGTCGACCGCGGTCTTGGGCTTGTTTTGGAAGAACACACTTTTATCTTGGTTTGTCTTAAATAAACCGCTTGATTCGAGCATCTACTAAAGTCTGCCTCGTGGTCTATTGTCTCCTCCGGAAAAAGGTTCATCGTGGAAATTGAGATTTCCTAACAGATGGAATCAAGGGGGCAAGTAGTTGGGTTACTGGCAAGAAGAATTTTGGAGATGTCAGATTCTGTGACAGGGGAGAAGGAGGAGAGGGTTGGATGGCTGGATGTGTGAGATGTAGTGCTGTGGAAATGGTGAGTATGAAAGAGTTTGCTAATGCCCTCAATTTTTTCTGTGAAAAAAGTTGCAAAGACATCAGCTGACAGAGAAGTGTTGGGAGGGGGAGAGGGAGGAGTTAGTAGGGAGTTGAAAGTACTGAATAAGGTGCGGGCATCTGAGATGCATGTTACCTTGGACTGGAAGAACAAGGATTTCGCAGCAGTTACATCCTTGGAGAAAGTGGCAAGTGAAGACTGGTAAGTTTCTAAGTCTGAAGACAGACCAGACTTGCGCCACTTTCTTTCGGCAGAACGAAGCGAAGTACGTTGCTTCCGAAGCGTCTCCGTGAGCCAGGGACTGGATGGAGAACTATGTGTTTTCCTGGTGGATTTTGGACAGACCTGATCAAGACATGAAGCCAAGGTGGAGCAGAATGTGCTTGATGCAGTGTTGGTGTCAAGGGTTAAGAAGTTACTGATGCTAGGAAGGGTATCTGTAACCAAGTCGGCAAAGAGTGTGTTAGAGAGGGCACTAAGATTGTGATGTACCTGAGATGTTTTACTGATGATCACGGGAGAAGGTGGAAGAGAGACAGAGAACTGTATGAAGAAGTGGTCTGATTCATGAAGTGGAGTGATGTGTATGTCAGAAGAGAGACATGAGCGCGTCATGATGAGGTCGAGCTGGTTGCCAGCCCGGTGGGTAGCTGAGGTGCGGAGTAGATGGAGGTCTAGGCTGGAGATGAGATCGAGGAACTCAGCGGCGTACAGTCGGTCTAAGTGAATGTTGAAATCGCCGAGGACAACAAGAGGACAACCATCATCTGGGAGAGATGATAATGGCATATCGAATTCCTCGACAAAGTTATCTAGTTGACCTGGGGGACGATAGATGACAAGAAAATGACATTTAACCGGTTCAGTGATTGTCAGTGCATGGAATTCGAAATCTTCCCCCTCCTACCTTCACTCTATCTTTTCAAAATACACTCTGACTCGTTCACTTCTCTCCAGTGATGATTGCCGCCTGGCGATTCCACCTCACCGAGGAGCTAATTCTCACTCCGTGGCGTTCACCACTGCAAAAATGGTGGAACGTTCTTCCCAACTCTGTCCATAAGGCAGAATCACTGAACAGTTTTAAGAAACTAATGAAGACGTATCTTTTTAACAAATACCTGTTGTAGAGGGAAAAAAAAAAAAGGGGGGGCCGCAGCATCGAATAACAATCAGGTTTGATGAATTTATAGTATAGATGGTTTTCTCCATGGCTTCTGACTTGTGGTGTTCTCATTTGTAAGTTGCTTTGGATAAAAGCGTCTGCTAAATGACAATGTAAATGTAGACTTCCTACTTCATCTCTGGCTTGCCACGGCGACCAGGGCATACCGGGCATTTTCCCGGTGGGCCAATATATATATATATATATATATATATATATATATATATATATATATATATATATATATATATATATATATATATATACACATACACTTTTTTTTTTTAAGAAACCGGCCCATGATTGGTCCATCCTCAATATAAACAGTGCACTAAACCCATCAGGATATAGTTTGCCAGCAGCCCCACCCTCTTCCTGTGTGGTTAAACTTCTGCAGCTGTGGTTGGACTCCTGCAGTTTCAGTGTGGTTGCAGCGTGTTTGTTAAAGGAATGGCAGCATGGAGAAACTGAAGCGCAAGAAAGAGGGAGTGGAAAAGGTGCACGAGAAAAGAGGGAATAGGGAAGCCGAGGGACAGAGGGAGCAAGAAAGTGTAGCAGCACGTAAGCGGCAGGTCATAACGTTAGGATATTTCAAGTTTCACTATCAATTGGTACTTGGTTAAACACATTTAAAAAAGCACTGAAACAAGTAAAATAACATTTTCAAAATGTTAAATAATTTTTTCAAATTAAATTACATCTTTGAAATGTAAGTGTGAAAAAGTATTATTAGCAAAAGTCATGTCCATAGTGAATCAGAGTAAGACACTGTCAGATACTTTTAAGGCAGAGATGCGTCACATGAGTTCATAATGCAGTCCTGTTTCAGTCTGATACAAATGCATGTTAGAGTTTTAAAAGGAGGGAGCACCTTTAAATTGAATAATTAGAAGTAAACTGCTATATCAGGGAAATTCTAAAAATATATATTAGAGGTGATTTTTAAATAAATTGTAAAATAATCAATTTATCTACACAGAGCAGACAAAAGTAGTGGTGTTAACAAGAGACATAAAACTTATCATAATTAAGATGTTGATCATTACTGTATGTTTGAAACAGAATATACCTAAGGCAGCAGAAGGAGGTATTTAATTATTTGCTTTCCACAATGATTATTTGATAGACTCACAAAGTAATGATTAATTGAAAATTTCTGCCAATTTCATTTATTTATTTTTTTAAATATGACGCTGCCAATTGCAGCCCTTTCTTTTTAGTTATCTTGATTAGTGTTCCACAAAAATGGTAATGTATGCAGTGCTTTGCTAATTATGATGCACCGGTCTGAGCCAAAAATGACAGGGCAGATTTTTTTGTTCCAGTTCAGCCATGACGGCAGCTCGTCTCTGTGTTCACTTTATCTGACACAGTTCCCAGTGTGTGCTTTATCTGTGTGTGTAGACTCATTTTCTATTTGTACCAGAGACTTGTGCTTGTAATAGATTCCGATTCTGTCTGTTACTCCAAAAGCATAAAAACCTTATGAAGATTGAACGGATTTAAATTTTAAATGTCTGCATCCTGAAGTGGCATTTTCGACCACCACATCAAGGATGAAATGATCACTCAGAATGTCACTGATAAAAGGGACTAGCTGGGAGGAAAGAAGACAACGCTTGGTTCTTATCTGAATGAAAAAGCAAAGCAAGCCTTAATCAAGCACCATTTCTCAAGCATCAATGACATGGATGCTCCAACCTCTTCCTACTTTAACCTAGAACAAACAGTGAGGCCACAGAATCAGATGCTCCATCTTAAACATCCAATGGAAATTAAACCACAACTCTGGCTGAAAACTTGCAATGGACTTTTATTCTTAACTGTAGATCTCTGAAACCCAGACTCCAGAAATCTTTAAATGAATTACCTATGCTGAGTCCAACACAAGTGGAAAATTTAAAGAGGAACCTCAACCTTTTGGACTCACTGCAGAATATTTTAAAAAGCTTCTGGGAACACAATATGTTCAGATGTACATGAGATTTTCAACTGGTCTTTTTAAAATGGACAATTTCCAGTCAGCTGCACAAGAGTTTTATCTCTTTTACCCAAAAAAGGGTAAGAGAAGAGTTTTTTTTTAAATAGTGGAGACCTGTGGCACTTTTATGTATGGATTATTATATTTAATATTTTATCAAAATGCAAAAAAAACAAAAAAAAAAACAAACATGAAGACATGAAAACGCTGAAAACACATGGAGGTTTCAATTTACTCAAATCCTCACAGAATTCATCACACATACCTTTTTAAAGTCTTTTAAGCTTTTTCTAAGCTGGACATTTTAAATCTTTCAGACTCAGGTGCCACAGTTTCATTAAAGGTTGGTAGGGGACTTAGCTGGCCCTTTAAGTTACAGAGAAAAGAAAAAAAAAAAAAATAATAAATAAATAAAGAGAAAAGAAAATAAATAAATAAATACAATAATATATATATATATATATATATATATATATATATATATATATATATATATATATATATATATATATATATATATATATATACATATATATATATATATATATATATATATACACACATATACATACATACATACACACACACATATACATATATACACATACACATACACATATATATATCTATTCATATATACACATACATACATACACACATACATACACATACACATATACGCGCCTACGCATAAGTACATATATGCCCATACGCACATATATACATACATACATATATATATACACATACACATATACACACATACATATACACATACATACACACACATCCATACCTACATTTACCTTCATATACTAAAATTAATTACAATTTCCAGTATAAATATATTTATTTATTTATTTAAACTATTCTTTTAATTGATTTTATAGATTAACGAAAAGAAAGACAATTTTAAGAAACTAGGATCTGAACACCTGTTTGTGTGCAGTTGTGAGCATGCAAGTAGATGAAAGATTTCTTCCATAGGAATGCCAAATGGGAATTTGTAGTAGTGACCGTGGGGGATCCCCGGCCCCGACCCCAAGGCCCGAGGCAGACACCAGGAAGACCAGGGCCAAAGGCACCGCGGAGGTCCCAGGCGCCGCGCCCCCAGGGGCCCCAATGCAGGGACAACCGCACACCCCACCCCCCCGAACGGACCCAAAGGGAGAGCCGAGGGAAGCCCCCAGCAGCCCCCCGCCGAGCCCAGGGGTCAGCAGCCCCAAGCCCTCAGACCCCGCCGGCACCCGCCACGCCAGAGCAGATCCGACCATGGACACGGAGGCCCGGGACCCCGAGGCGCGCCACCCCCCAGCCAGGGCCCCCCGGGGCCACGGGGCCCAAACCCAACCAGGCAGCCACCAGGCCCAGCCAGCACCCCCCCCCGGCGCCCAGCCCCCGAAACCGAGAGCCACCAGCCCACCAGAGGGCAAAGGGCACAACCCCCCCGGGAGGGGAATGCGACGCGGAGGTGGGGGCCACCATTAGGCGGACCCTAGATGACCCAGGAGAGGGAGCAGGCCAGGCCCCAGCCTGACAAATACACATTCACACACAAACGCACTCATACCATCCCACCCTCATACTCACCTCCACTCATTCGAAGTAAACATATACAGTAACATATACGCCACACTCACTCATACTCCCCATACACACTCTATACACACTCTGGGTCCAGGACATGCGTCCGCCCCCTATTGGTGAGAACCCACATCCGGACCCAGAGGGTAAACCCATTCTCTCCAGGGTGTGGAGAGGAGGGGACGGCCAAAGCCACGAACCCGCAAGGCCGTCCCACAGCCCGGGCTGCACCAGACCGGCAGGGCAAGCCCCCGCCACGGTGAGGACCCGCCCCCGACCACCGCCGAGCACCACCAACAGCCAAGCAGACACCCCCCGCCGAGCGCCCGCCAGACCCCGGCGACAAGCCCGGCCAGAGGAATGACCGCACAGCCCAGGGCAATGACCCAAGAATCCAAACAGGCCCAGGGAAGCCAGAACACCGGCCCCGCCCCCACCACCCCCCCAAGTCCCGCAGCCCACCCACCGCCCCCGCCCCCACCAGACGGACTGCCCCTTATTCACCTACCCCCCACCCCAAGCGGCATAACGGGAAACGGGGGAGTGGCTTAAGACCCCCACACACATACCCCCACCCCCAGATATGCTGTTGATGCTTGTTGTTTTTTTAAGGTGCGATTAAAAGGGGGAGGAGGGGGAGGTCGGCACATGATCTGACCCAGAGACGTGCACCCCCACTCCAGCCCAAACCCTAAGTGTCTATGTGTAATGTTGGGAGCAGGCCCAGGCGACAGTGGTGAGACCGCTTAGCAGCCCCACCCACTGCACGCCACATAATGCCCATTCCCAAGGCCCTATATGTGAGTGTCATGAGAGTGTTAATAGTGAATGTCTAGGGTGTATAATAAAATTGGGGTCCAGGTGGTCATGGAACCCCAAAGCCCTACATGAGTGGAATTGAAGTGAAGAGGATGGAGGGATGCGACGAGGGATGGGGAGAAACAACTGGGGGCGCAAACGCCCCCAGGGAGCCAGCCCCCCCACTGACCCCAGTAGGCTCCCCCGTTCCCCGAGATCCACCCAGGGAGGGAGGCCCCAGTGGCTCCAGGGCAGATGGTGCACCATACCAGGCTGGGCAGCAAGAGGCCATGAATGGACAGAGCCCAGGGGACCGCCGAAGGCGGGACCAACACCCCACCCGCCCCGGGGCCATCCAGATCCCCAAGCCACCACCCCCAGCTCCACAGCCAGCCCCCCCCAGCCGTAGCAGCCACCAAACTCCAACAAGGGCGATCCCACCGAGCATGCCCACCCAGCCACCCAGAGCACAAGGCAGCCACCGGGAGCGTGCCCCCCCCAAGAGCCAGCCAGCACCGAGGCCCTCCACCGGTCCCCACCCCAGAGGAAATTCTACTCCCACCCAAACAGTCAGATAACTCTCAGCACATATAACACAGGACACCCAGGCAGAGCCTGATCTACCCCCCCCGCCCGGCCACACACCCCCCCGGCCCCGCGAGACCCACAACGCCCCACCAACGGACCGAAGACCCCCAGCCAGGGGCCACACACCGAGGCATGCCCTGGCAAAGCCCCGGCAACACGCCCGCCCGGGTCCAGGCCCCCCAGGCCCGGCCAGGACCCCAGCCCGGGGGCAACCCACCCCGACAGCCCCAGCCCCCCCGGGCCCACCCCGAATCCACCCCAGGGCAGTCAGGCCGCCGGCTGAGCCCGCGCCCGCGCCTGCGGCCACCAACCACCCCAGACCCGCACGCAGCCACCAGAGGCCACCCCCCACCCCCCCACGAGGCCCGCCCCGGGCGGCGAGCGGCAGCACCCCTACCCAGGTACCCCCACCGACCCAGCCCCCAGGCTCCCCCGGACGCCCCCAAACCCCAACACCCCCCAACATCAGCCACGGCGCCCGCAGGACGAGACCGAGGACCCCCAACCCACCCTACGTGATCGAGTCAATCAGGGAAGCCCAAAGAGATGGATCTGATGTGGCAGCAGAGGTTGTCTCAAGACTAATGTGATCTAACAAAAGATTTTTATACTGATTAATACTAAGAGCGTTTTTGTTTTTCCAATTCATAAGTATAGTTTTCTTTGCGATACATAAGGCCGTGAAAATCACATAAGATCTATTTTTTCTCTAAAGTGACATCATCTAATTTAGCCAATAAGCAAACAGACGGAGATAGTGGAATATTACATTGCAGACACTCAGATAAGTCTTCACATACCCGAGCCCAGAACCTCTGAACAGGTGGACAGAACCAGAGAGCATGCATGTAATCATCAGGTATGTTACCTGTGCACTGTGAGCAGGTGTTAGATGAAGCAAAACCCATTTGGAACATTCGCTGGCCTGTGTAATGTACTCTGTAAAGAAGTTTATACTGTATTAATTGTAAAATTGGGGTTTCTAGTCATTTTAAAAGTTCTTGAACATATTTGAGACCAAGTGTCTTGTTCATAGTTAACTGCCAAGTCTGATTCCCATTTCCCAATAGGAAGTGATATTGAGCAGTCTATTTTAGATATTAACTTGTAGATTTGCGATAGTAATTTGGGGGGTTTAAGATTAATAAATTCTGAAACAGCTAATGGTGTTTCTAATCTAGTGTTATTGAGCTTAAATTTATTTTTTATTATAGATTTAATTTGCTGATATTCTAAAAATTGTTTTTTGTTTATGCCATATTGTGTTATTAATCTGTCAAATGGTATATAAAATCTATGCCCTCAAAAAATATGTTCCAGGTATTCAATTCCGTTACTTCTCCAATTTGGGAAGTTTAACATTAGTATTTTGTTGTAGGATGTCAGGATTGTTCCAGATGGGTGTTTTTTTGCATGGGATTATTGAAGACTTAATCATTTTAAGAAACTCCCACCATGCTGTCAGGGATGAGCTTATATTAATGTTTTTAAAGCATACATGTCGTTTTATATTTGGGCTGATGAATGGAAGATCCGAAAATTTTTATATTCTGACATAAAAGCTTGTTCAGTGTCTAGCCAGCCGTAGGATTCATCTAATGGGTCGGTCGCTGTGTTCACAAACATGATTGAACATGTGGCAGCACTAGGTAATTTTTTATACATGTGTTTAAAGTCAGGCATGCACTGGGGTGCAGGTTAGAGGGACGGGGTATGGACTTTTCACGCTTTGAGCTTGCAAAAGAGTTGGGGGACTTCCATGTTAGTGAGAAGAAGGCATGCAAGGAGAAACTGCTTCGGATTCAAACAACCCATCACACCCAGCCCTTAGCCAAAAGGGCAAGTTTATCAGGTTCAATTTCGATGCACAAAACATTGTTGCAAACTTGGGGAGGAAGGTTCGACTGTCAAATAACGTGTGGCCAAAAAAATATGTTTACCAGGGACCTAACCCTGGCAGTGATGAATCAAGGTATGTTAACAGTGCAGACAGGACTGCTGAGTGAGTGCTGAAAATGCTAGCCACACAAAGGAAAAATGCCACTCAAATACACACGCAGGACCCCCACTGCAGCCTATTGTATTATATGTGTGAAATTGTTTTATTTCCTTGTATTTTTTTATAATTTTTATAACAAAAATCTTTAAAAAGCATGGAATGGTGACAAATAAAAGAAAGTTGTTCTTTGTATTATTTTTCTTCATGCTGAAATTTAGTCCTCTTCACACAAATGCTTTATTATTTTGTTCATTACTCACAGTTGTTACCTTGCTGTAAAATTTTTTCTAATTCTCTATTTAAAATTCTAAAAACTAATAAATAAATAAAACCCTAAATTCTTAAATATAGTTAGCTTTAATTTATTATAAAAATACAATAACACTGAATATAAAACTAACTAGGGTTTAACTAAATTTAAACAACCTCCCCTAAATTGCTCACTTGTATTTGCGAGAAATGTAAGTTGATCTGGATAAGGGTGCTTACCAGAATGCCATAAATTTTAATGCTGAAAATGCGATAGTCACACAATAAGGAATTGCCACTCAAACACACATGTAGCCCTCCAAAATGCAGCCTATAGTTAAATAGGGGACTGATGTGAATTGTTTTATTCCTTTTATATTTTTTGTATGACACAAAAAAAAAATGCATGTAATTTCAAATAACAGTTTCCAGTTCTTTTGTATATTTCTCATGCTGAAATTTCCAGTGCCGCTTTTACTAAGCTTCTGTCTGTGGATTTTAAAGATGCTTCTGGTTTTGATTCGTGTACTTCCACGCTAAGAAGTATGATAAAAGTTAGGAAGTTCTAGACCTCCCTTGGCTTTAGTTTTCTGTAATGATTTTAAGCTAATACGTGGGGTTTTGTTTTTCCAAAGGAATTTTAAGATGATCGAGTCCAATGATCTAAACCAGTGCGGTGGGGGTTTATTTGGAGTCATTGAGAATAAATAGTTTAATCTAGGTAGTACCATCATTTTAATTGAGGCAACTCTTCCCATGAGTGATATGGGTAGTGATTTCCATCTATTGAGATCATCTTCAATTTTCTTTAAGAGCGGAATGTGGTTCAGTTTTACTAAGTCTTCCAATCTAGGAGAAATATTAATACCCAAATATACAATGTTTCCTGACTGTAGTTTGGTAGTAAGAGGATTGTTAAATGAGCAGTTTATTGGAAGAACTGTAGACTTTAACCAATTTATAGAATAATCTGATACTTTTGAAAAAGAGTTAATTAATGTAATAACCTGAGATAGAGAGTTCTCCGAATGTTGAAGAAAAAGTAAAACATCATCAGCATAGAGACTAATTTTATGTTCTATATTCTTGCATTGTATGCCTTTAATATCTGTAGTTTGCCTGATAGCAGTCGCTAAAGGCTCAATGAAAATAGCAAATAATGACGGAGAAAGTGGGCAACCCTGCCGAGTGCCCCTTTGGAGACAAAAGCTAGAGGATGTTTGGTTATTTGTTCTAACACATGCCATTGGTGAGCTATATAACATTTTTAACCAATTAATGAAATAGTTTCCAAAGCCAAATTTTTGCAAGGTTGTGAATAAGAATTTCCAGTTTACTCTATCAAAAGCTTTTTCTGCATCTAGGGACAATATAGCAGTTGCAATGTTTTTACTATACGAATAATCTATTAAATTAAATAATCTGCGTGTATTTGTAGATGAATGCCTTCCCTTGATAAAGCCAGTTTGGTCAGAATTTATTAAGAGTGGAGTTATCTTCTCCAGTCTTTTTGAAAGGGCCTTGCAAATTATTTTGAGATCTACATTAATAAGGGATATAGGACAGTAACTGGTAGGAAGTACAGGGTCTTTGCCTGGTTTCAACAGGAGACTGATGTTGGCAGAGTTCATATTTTTGGGAAGTCTACCATTTTGCTCCGTTTCCTGCAGCATTCTGTAAAATATTGGTCCTAAGATATTCCAGAATTTCTTGTAGAATTCTGCCGGGAATCCGTCCGGCCCAGGAGCCTTATTATTAGGCATGCTTTGGAGGGCTTTTTGAAGTTCAGCTGCTGTCAGTGGGGAGTCCAGCTCTATTACTTGACTACTGGATAATTTGGGTAGTGATATTTTATCTAAAAATTGATTAATGTCTGTATCTGATGGGTTTATCTGGGGTGAATATAGAGCTTTGTAGAAGTCTCTGAAAATATTATTTATGCTTCCAGGATCATAAACTATGTTCCCAGTTATGTCTTTAACACCAGATATGGTTGTTTTTTCCTTATTAATTTTGAGCTGGTTCGCTAAATATTTGCCTGATTTGTTTCCATGTTCAAAGTTATCTATTCTAAGTCTTTGGATTAGGAATTTAGTTTTATTTTTGGTAAGTTCGTTTAATTCTAATTTTGCTTTGCGCAATTTGTCCAAGATTCCCTCGTCTTGAGGGGCTCCTAATAATTTAATGACTTCTTCTAATTCCTGAATACGTTTAGTTTCTTTTTTCTTTTTATGTGATGAGAATGATATTATTTTACCTCTCATTACTGCTTTCCCTGCTTCCCAGAGAATAGACGCAGGCATTCCAGGTAAATCATTGTGCTCTAAATATAAGGCCCATTCTTCTTTAAAATATTTGATAAAATCTACATCATTGAGCAATGATGTATTAAGTCTCCAATTTATATTTTTTTAGAATTTCTTTCTGGATTATTAAGGTTAAAGAGATAGGAGCATGATCACTGACAGCCATAGGATGTATCTCGGTGTCTGCAATGTTAGCCAACAATGTGTTACTAACTAAAAAGTAATCCAGACGAGAGTAAGAGTGATGAGCATGTGAGAAAAAAGTATATTCTCGTTGGTTTGGGTGAAAAGATCGCCATGCGTCGCAAAGTCCATAATCATACATGTATTGTTTGACTATGTTTATAGACTGCCAACTGCGCTGAGTTCCTGCTGTGCTAAGCCTGTCCATGTCTTCGTTTAGAGCAAAGTTGAGGTCACCTCCAAGAAGTAGTGAGCAATCCGAGTGGTCAGATAGTTTAGAGAAGAAATTGTGAAAGAAAGAGCTATTATCGATGTTTGGACCGTATATGCTGACTAGACATAACTTGTGATTATGTATAGATAACTTTATTATTATGTATCTACCCTCTGGGTCTGTGACTGTGTCTATTATTGAATAATTAATATTTTTGTGTATTAATATTGCTACTCCCCTTTGTCTTGAGCTATAACAAGCAGAGAACACAACAGGATACTCTGATGATTTAAGATCATCTGCAGTTGTGGCAGATTTATGAATCTCCTGTAATAAGACAACCTCTGCCTTTAGTCTTTTAAGCTGGTTAAGTATACTAATTCTTTTCTGTTGTGTACTGGCTCCATTAACATTCCATGAGACAAATCTTATTGTGCTCATAGTGGCGTTAGTGTGATTTGAGTAAAGGATGTGGTTAAAGTTGAACCATGCATGTCCATTAGAGATAGAGAGACTCAACTATATGCAATGTTAATGCTTGTGTTTGCCAAATTGGAAACTTAGATGCAGTGTCAGATACCAGAGAAATAAAAGTTAAAAGGGTGTTGGATGTGAAAGAAAATGAGATATATAGGGTTGCCTTGTGAAGTATTTGTGTGTGTGGTTTCGCATGCTTTTTAAAAAGAAGGAGAAAGAAAAAAAAGTGAGAGAAAGGTGTATTAACAGAAGGAAATGATAGAACAAGAGAAGGAAGAAAGAAGGAAAAAAACAAAAACACAGCCCTGACCCTGTTCACCTCCATCAGTGAAAGCTTTATATAGAGCTGTGCGTTGTTTATCTTTACCAGTTAGTTTGCTGTTTAACTAAATACTTTATATATTCGGACTAACCTAAGCTATCCTAATATTACTCAGGTTTATCCTAATAAAGCCACGGGGTGACCTCTCTATCCCTGTACAGCTGACCATTGACATATAGTTTGTCTACAGCCACTGTAGCTCGGACACCTTCAGTAATATATTTTTTTCTGATTGGGAATAATACTCGCCTCCTATCGAGAATCTCTTTAGGAAACTGATCATTCACACTGTAATGTGTACCACGCAGCTCTCTGCCCTGACTCCTTACCTGCTCTTTCTGTTTAAAGTGCTCGAATTTAGCAACAATAGGTCGAGGGCGCTTGTTATCGGGCTTTTTGCCGCCGAGCCGGTGAACACGATGAAAAGTGATGTTTTTTACCGTCTCAGATGGGAGTTTCAGCTGTTGCTGGATGAACTCGCGAACTGAAGTTTCTGCATCCTCTTCAGCTCGCTCTGCAATCCCACTGAAAACCAGGTTGTCTCTCATGCTTCGTGCTTGTAAATCGAGGATGGATTCTCTCATTTTCCTATTTTCGTCAGATATTTTATTCATCCCTTCGGACAGTTGTTTGACGTTGTCCCGCAGCACTTTGTTCTCAGCAGCGAGTGACACAACCTGCTCCTGACTGTATTCCAAAGATTCTCTTAATTTTTGGAATTCTTGGTGTAAAATTTCCACCAAGGCGAGCCGGGCATCCAGACTGGATAACTTCTTGTCGATGGAATCCAGGACTTCATTGAAGCTTTTTTCCGGGAAGAGTGTGGATCCGCTTGATGCACGTTCTGAACGAGTGCGTTTGGAGGTTGGTGTGCTCATGTTTGTTGGATGTGTTTTTAACTTACCCAACACGATGTGTTCAAAGCACTCGTCCACGTAACTTTCCAAACTGGCCAAGGTTTCCTCGTCCAGTTTGTTTTATTGTAAAGGAACGATTGTATTTAATAACGTATTTTATACTTTAGATTGTATATATTTATATATGTACATTGATTTAAATATATTGGCTTGATTTACCTGTTGCTCTATATTTTTACCTCTATGTCGCCATTACTCACGCACAGCTCTCGCGAGATCTCAGTAGCAGCTCATCGCGCCCTCCAGCATCGAGATTAGCAGTCGTCATATATCGACAATATCGAGACCATCCTCAGCTAGGGTGACCAGATGTTCCGCTTTGTGCAGGACAGTCACGCAATTTTGTTACTTTTCACGCATCCCGCATATTGAGACGTTGTCCCGCATTGTTATTGAAAGTCAGACTGCAGTTTTTAATGCGTGTTTTACAATCTGCCATTGGATGGCTGTGTTGTCTGTTATCGGGGGAGAGGCGGGCTGTTTGAATGTGAACCAACGCGGATGTATGTTAAGGGCATGCCCACCAACACAAACAATACAAATGAGGTCAGAACAGCAGCGGCATGCAGTACGAGATCTGGAGCAAAGAGAGGTAAACAAGGCAAGTCTGAAAAAGTTTTGTGTGAAGGTTTTTCCGTTTCACACAGAGGTGAATACGATGTGAAACGACAATGGAAAAATGGTCCAGAAATCAGCAAAAATGGTGACTTACAGTGCTGAACTGCAACAAATAAAAAGCTTACAGCACCTGATTTTCCTAGATGGTCCCCCATTCAAGTACTGGTCAGGCATGCACCCACTTAGCTTCTGAGATCAGACGTATCCTGGTGGTTATGGCCGTAAGCAGCTTCCAATGTTTCCAATGTTTACGCACAAGAAGCATACTTAGCTTCTGAGATCAGGCATGTGATTCTGTGTAGATTCAGTTGTGACGCAGCATAAAATAAAAAATTTCTAAATTTTCTAAAGCTTGAAGTTTCTGGTTTTCAAATCCCATATGTTTAATTTTTTTAAATTCGGGTACAGTCTGCTCCAGTAGTTGTTGGCCTGGGGTTCCACCCACGCATTGTCCCTGAGGACTGTATACAGCATTTTAAGGTTACACAGTCAAAAGGGAAAAACTGTTTGATTTATTTTTAGCTGTATTTGCATGTTTTCTTGATTATTGATGACGTAGAGGTTTATTTGCCGGATCCAATCTGTTGGTATTGTGTTTTTGATTTTTTCATATTGCTCTTTGACCTGCTTATGGTTGATGGTGTAATGTTCCTCCAAAGCATCTAAAATAGCTTTTGTTGGTAGGAACCCCGGCCGGACCTCATAAAGAACATCTTTAATTTGGGAAATCCCTGCTTGGATCCAGCTCTTATAAATACAATAAATTAGGGTTAAAAATATGGCTGATTTAAGAGCTGGTTCCTACCTTAAGATCCACATTTTCTAAAAAATCACTCCATGCTCTAAACACCTCTTTATAAAATTCAGGAACATTGTAAAACATATTTTCTTTTAATTTCATCCATAAAACATTCGTTCCCATTTCCGAGTTTATATTTTTCATCTTAAAATGTTTAAAAACCTCCTTCCACCCTTGTTTGTCATTATTAAAAAATATTTTAATTGTCTTTATCCTCAAACTTTTCATACGGATAAAAACATCTTAAAGACCCAACCCTCCTTCCTCTACATTCCTGATTATTGGGGAGAACAGGTAGCTCAGTGGTTAGGGCATTGGGCTATCAATCTGAAGGTTGGGGGTTCAAATCCCAGGTCCACTTCAGTTACCAATGTGGGTCCTTGAGCAAGACCCTTAACCCTCATTGCTCCAGGGATGTTGTGATTAACCCTGTGTTCATCTTGTAAGTCGCTTTGGATTAAAGCGTCCAATAAATGACCAAATGTAATGCAAATGTAAATTGTGTCATAAGCAATTTTTTATGGTTTGCCGTTCCATAAAAAAGTTTAAAACACATGTTTTGACTCTTTTTAAAACCCACATGGGTTTGCTGATTACACTCAGCACGTACCACATTTTTGACAAAAACAATGAATTTAAAACCAAAACTTTTCCTTTTAAAAACAAATGTCTTTGACGCCAATATTTTAATTTAGTTTCCATTTTAATTAAAACCTCTTCCCAGATTTCATCTCTAGTTTTTATTTCATCTTTTCCCATTCAGACCCTTAATATTTTAAAATTATCTTCAACCCATTTGAAGGGATCCCCTCAGGTAGAGGTTCTGTTTGGTTTTAGCTTCATTTAGACCTTAGCCCCCGTGCCATTACAATATTTTTCTAAAATTTTCCTTGCGTTCTGTACACTCTTAAAATCTTTTAAAATGAGTCTTGTGTCATCAGCATACTGAAAAATTTTACTCTCTTCATCTGATTTCTCTATAAATATAGCCACCAGTGTGTACAACATGGCAGACAGAGGACATCCCTGTTTAAAAGATCTCGTTATCGGAATAAAATTTGTTAAAACCCATTCACTTTAACACAGCTATAGGTGTCTGAGTAGAGACATTGCAGCCACCATCTAAAACGTTCACCAATTCCAAATTTCTTTAATAGATCAAACAAAAATTTGTGCTCTACTCTATCGAAATCCTTTTCAAAATCCAAAGTAATTATATATCCGATTTTATTCTCTTTATTCATGTAACTAATTGTGTCCCGAATGTTACTGATGGTGTCTGTAATGTCTCTACTCATCACGCTGTAGAATTGATTTTTAGAAATGATTTCCTGCAAAACCATCTTCAATCTGTTTGCTAAAATCTTCGCTAAAATAGTTCTTTTTTATCTCCTTTATTTTTGTATATTAATTTAATTAATCCTTTTTTCATAGTTTCACTTAATTCTTCCTTTGTGTATATTTAATTAAAAAGTCTGAATAAAATCGGGGTTAAAACAGGCTCAAAAGCTTTATAGAACTCAGTTGGTAACCCGTCTAGTCCCGGACTTCTCCCATTGTTTAGCTGGTTAATTGTTATTTTTATTTCATTTTCTGTTATTTCATCTTCACAGTTTTTCATGTCATCTTCATTTAAAACATTTTTAATATTATCTAATAAAAACTGTTTATCTTCTCCCACCACCCCTTTTTTCCCCAAATAAATTACTATAAAAACTTTCTATTTCTCTTAAAATACCATTTGTTCCAGTGACCTCTTTGTCATTTCCATTTTTTAGGCTTTTAATTTCATCTGATTTTTGTCTTTTCTTTGTCTTTTCTAGATTAAAAAAATACTTAGTGCACCTTCTGCTCCTTATCATTGCTCCTTTATATTTAATTTCTTCTGCTTTAATTTTTTCTTCAAGCTCCAGCACCATGTACACATTGCCTTTACCCTCTGTTAACTTTTTTTATTTCTTCTTCTAATTTTTTTCTAATAAAGTTTGATTCTTCTATGTTCTTCTTTTAACAAATTATTTTTTTTAGCATTAAACATTGTGTATTTTTACTATCATATTTTAAATTATCCCACCACACCCTTGTATCTGTTCTACAAAAACTGTCAGTGCCGCTATTTAAAATTAGATTTTCAATTTCGGTTTTAAAAACATAGTCTTTTAAAATATCAGTGTTTAAAACCCATACCACCGGTCCCCTCTCAACTTCGCTAATATCTATAGTTACCCATAAAAAATCATGATCGCTAAAATTATATTTTGTGTAATTTATTTTTGATATATATTTTTCAATTTCAATTGGACATAAAAAAAAATATCTATTCTGCTTTGTTTTATTTTATCCTGCATTTTTATCTCAGATCTTGAAAAAGATTTTTTCTCTGGGTTTCCTTTCCTCCATATATTTATTAACCCTTTAATGTCCTCACCAAGAAAAAAGCAAAGGAAAAATTATTATTATTTTTTTTTTTTATATGTTTGGGGCATTAATAAAAACAATTTTTTTTTTAAATATACCCCCAGTTTTCAAAATACACACCTCTACCAAACGGTTAAGATGGCAGTCTATGGTAAAACTAAGAACAAGAACCAGAAATACAAAAACATTTTTAAACAAAGGGCAACGACATGTTAACTCATGTAACAACATGTTTTTTTTGAATTTTTAGTTAAATGGGATGTGTCCAAGGTTGTCATATATTATCTGGTTGTGAGAGCTTTGTGATTTAATGTTCCTTCTGAGACATATTTGTAGTAAAATCAGAACATCCATCCATCCATTATCTTCCTCTTTATCCTATATTAGGGTCACGGCAGGGGGGTGTTCCCCATGCCCATCCAGGGGAGAACGTTTCGGGCGCTGAGCAGATACACCCAGGACAGGGGGGCAATCTATCACTGGGCACACACTCACTCACACAGACATACACACAAACACACTCTATATGGGGCAATGTGGAGAATTCAATTGACCTTGATCCATGTTTTTGTACTCTGGGAGGAAACTGCGGAACCTGGAAGAAACCCACGTGAACACAGGGACAACATGGAAACTCCACCCCGATTGGGATTTGAACCAGGAATCCCTAGCGCTGAAAGGAGAACATGCTAAACCACTAAGCCACTGTGTAACCCCAAAATCTGAAAATTTTAACAATAATAATAATAAAACATTAACAAATAGTAACAACAACAATAAAAAGCAATAATAAAGTGCAATAACACGCTGTTAGCATCGTCCGTTCTTCCCCGGAGGAGGGCGGCTAACGCGGAGTTGCTGCGTTCAGCCGCTCGCGCCTAGTGAGCGCTCCCGGGTACCGACCACGCGGGGCAGAATGCGTGCGTGGGTCCGAGGAACGCTCCCACGGAATACGACCTACACGGGGACGTTGTGTAGCGCCGTACCGTGGTTTCACGCGGAAGGAGAGAAAAAGACACCGGGATAAAATCCAAAACATCGAATTTAATAAAAATTGGTGTTGGGACACCAACGAAAAGGGAGAACAAACAAACAACGTAACAACGGGTATGAAAACCACAAAATAAAGACGTGCAAAGGGAAGGAAAACTCAGAATAAATACAAAAGGAACTAAACACGTGAACAAAACAAACCAATCACCCAACTGAAACAATTAAGGACACAAACGAGGGACAGGTGCCATAGGCACCTGTGACACACGCTAACTTTGTTAACTTTTGAAATACTCTTGTGTGATGTAGAACAGCGCTAATGGTTTTTCAGCATTGGACCCAGTTTATTTCTCGTGGTATGCTATGAAGCATTGCTGGTTTGCATTAAGACATTGCATTAGCTTTGCCAAATGCTCTTCAATCTCTTGTGGACTAGTTTTGATTGGTTCCCTTAACTCTTGAGCAGAATACAGATTTGTTTGTTGCGCAATATGTTCAATCATATTGTCAGTGAAGAATGTTTTGAAGTACTGGAATGGTGTCTTCACAGCATCAGGGGGCTCAAATCTTGAATCAGGAACCTGGAATGTCCCAATGTCTTCATGTTTCTAGATTTTCCCCCTGCCTTTGTTTAGGCCTATGGGTGAAGTAGGGTTACTTGTGTCCTCTGGCTCCTCTATAGGGAAATTGTTTTCAGGGAGTTTTTCCTCTTTCATCTTTTTCTTACGGGGTGGCGGTTTAGAAGATAAACTTGTTGAGACTATGTCCTCATCATCCATTGACTCAAAAGATGTTCATACAGAATCTACTGTTTGGATAGGCTAAAAAAACATAGATTATCTAGATCTTCTATTTTATAATCGTCATCACTCACTTTCAACACTTTCATCACTTTCAACATCAGACTCAACATCAGACAGAATGTGGTCTTGGACCTTTAAATATTTTTGTGTCCATCTATTATTTGCAAAAAAATTAAATAAGTAATTTAAAATTAATAATAATAATAAAATAAGGGATAATAAATAAGGGAAAAAATAACATACAATTTGTTGAAAAATGAACCACATTCCTTGTATGTGTCAAAATTTGTGAAATAAATAGATTTAAATATATTGCATGTAATAACAATAAATGTGTTACAAAAACAAAATATATATGATTAGAGATTTTTAATTCATACCAAAAAGTTGGTTCTAATTACTATAGCTAAGCAAACTGTATCTTTTACCATAAAAAATTATTTGACCCTTATAAAACATATTTTTGCAGTAAAAAGTTACATAATTCTGATAATTAAAGCCTCTCAAACTACACTATGCAAATAAAATATGCTTATCTTTGAAAATTCGGCCAAAATACGTCCAGATGTGTGGCTTGTTATGCTGGTTGCCGACAACGTCTATGGAGGTGAACTTAAACGTCATAGTACTGAAAGACAAAGTGATCCCTAGTGATTTTTTCTTGCATAACATGTCTCTACCGAATGGTAGATACGGCACAATTCCTTATTGAAAAGTTGAAAAGTTTAACAACGTTTTCAATAAGATATAGTGACTGAAAGTGTGCTCTACCAAACGGTTGAGCAAGACGTTAAAGGGTTAAATCATATTTTTTTCATTATTTTGTTTATTTCATCCCTTCCTGTATCCGTTCTATATACCATATTGTTATTAATATCCAGTCTACTGGACTAAAAACTGTATTAAAATCTCCAATCAATAAAACATTTTCCCATTTATTCATTAAAACACTGATTTTTTTTAAAAAACATTGTTTTTTCCATCTCATTATTGGGAGCGTAAATGTTACATATGATTAAAACTTCATTGGTCATTGTTATTTTCACCGTTAGAACCCTTCCTTCAGTATCAGCATATATCTTCTCAGCTTTTTCACACACTTCCTTCTTAAATAAAATAGCAACACCTTTTCTTTTAGAATTATGACAGTTAAAAAACATTTCTCCATCCAATATTTTTCCCATGTTTTCATCATTTTCATTGTCCCAAAAAGTTTCTTGTAAGCATAAAATGTCCGCTTTGTTGCTTAAAAACATTTGAAAAAACATTTAAAAACAAGTCTTTTAAAATGGCCAGTGTCCGCTAATCCTCTAACATTGAGTGACAAAAGAGGGTAAAAGCTCATTAAAAATAATCAAAAACAATAAAATCATTACGGTGCCTGGGTTTCGGATAAAATGTCAAACATACCAGTTCTTGAATTTCTTAAAATCTTTTCCTTTGCCTCTTCCCGTCTTTTTGTCTGTTTTTCCAGGGATTTTGGTATGTTTGGAGAAGCCTTACATGTTGTCTGTGAATGTTGTTGTTTTTGTGCATTTCCCACGTTTTTGTCCGTTTTTCATAAATTTTGCACGTTTTATGTACATTTTACAGGTTTCCTGTTCATTTAGTGTGGTTTTTTTTTGACGTTTTTCACGCTTATTTTGTGTATTTCATGCTTTTTGCATGTTGTCTGTGAATGTTGTGTGTTTTTGTGCATTTCCCACGTTTTTGTCCGTTTTTCATAAATTTTGCATGTTTTCTGTACATTTTACAGGTTTCCTGTTCATTTAGTGTGTTTTTTAGACGTGTGTCACGCTTATTTTGTGTATTTCATGCTTTTTACATGTTGTCTGTGAATGTTGTGTGTTTTTGTGCATTTCCCACGTTTTTGTCCGTTTTTCATAAATTTTGCACGTTTTCTGTACATTTGATAGGTTTCCTGCGCAGGTAGTGTGTTTTTTAGACGTATTTCACACTTATTTTGTGTATTTCATGATTTTTACATGTTGTCTGTGAATGTGCATTCCCCATGTTTTTGTCCATTTTTCATAAATTTTGCATGTTTTCTGTACATTTGACAGGTTTCCTGTGCAGGTAGTGTGTTTTTTAGACGTGTTTCACGCTTATTTTGTGTATTTCATGCTTTTTACATGTTGTCTGTGAATGTTGTGTATTTTTGTGCATTTCCCACGTTTTTGTCCGTTTTTCATAAATTTTGCACGTTTTCTGTACATTTTACAGGTTTCCTGTGCAGGTAATGTGTTTTTTTTAGACGTATTTCACGCTTATTTTGTGTATTTCATGCTTTTTACATGTTGTCTGTGAATGTTGTGTGTTTTTGTGCATTCCCCATGTTTTTGTCCATTTTTCATAAATTTTGCACGTTTTCTGTACATTTGACAGGTTTCCTGTGCTGGTAGTGTGTTTTTTTAGACGTATTTCACGCTTATTTTGTGTATTTAATGTTTTTTACATGTTGTCTGTGAATGTTGTGTGTTTTTGTGCATTCCCCATGTTTTTGTCCGTTTTTCATAAATCTTGCATGTTTTCTGTACATTTTACAGGTTTTCTGTTCATTTAGTGTGTTTTTTAGACGTGTTTCACGCTTATTTTGTGTATTTCATGCTTTTTACATGTTGTCTGTGAATGTTGTGTATTTTTGTGCATTTCCCATGTTTTTGTCCGTTTTTCATAAATTTTGCATGTTTTCTGTACATTTTACAGGTTTCCTGTGCTGGTAGTGTGTTTTTAGACATATTTCACGCTTATTTTGTGTATTTCATGCTTTTTACATGTTGTCTGTGAATGTTTTGTGTTTTTGTGCATTCCCCACGTTTTTGTCCGTGTTTCATAAATCTTGCACGTTTTCTGTACAATTTACAGGTTTCCTGTTCATTTAGTGTGTTTTTTTAGACGTATTTCACGCTTATTTTGTGTATTTCATGCTTTTTACATGTTGTCTGTGAATGTTGTGTGTTTTTGTGCATTTCCCACGTTTTTGTCCTTTTTTCATAAATTTAGCACGTTTTCTGTACATTTTACAGGTTTCCTGTTCTTTTAGTTTGTTTTTTTAAACGTATTTCACGCTTATTTTGTGTATTTCATGCTTTTTACATGTTGTCTGTGAATGTTGTGTGTTTTTGTGCATTTCCCACGTTTTTGTCCGTTTTTTCATAAATTTTGCACGTTTTCTGTACATTTTACAGGTTTCCTGTTCATTTAGTGTGTTTTTTTTTTTGACGTTTTTCACGCTTATTTTGTGTATTTCATGCTTTTTACATGTTGTCTGTGAATGTTTTGTGTTTTTGTGCATTTCCCATGTTTTTGTCCGTTTTTCATAAATTTTGCACGTTTTCTGTACATTTTACAGGTTTCCTGTTCATTTAGTGTGTTTTTTTAGACGTATTTCACGCTTATTTGTGTATTTCATGCTTTTTACATGTTGTCTGTGAATGTTGTGTGTTTTTGTGCATTTCCCATGTTTTTGTCCGTTTTTCATAAATTTTGCATGTTTTCTGTACATTTTACAGGTTTCCTGTTCATTTAGTGTGTTTTTTAGACGTTTTTCACGCTTATTTTGTGTATTTCATGCTTTTTACATGTTGTCTGTGAATGTTGTGTGTTTTTGTGCATTTCCCATGTTTTTGTCCGTTTTTCATAAATTTTGCATGTTTTCTGTACATTTTACAGGTTTCCTGTTCATTTAGTGTGTTTTTAGATGTTTTTCACGCTTATTTTGTGTATTTCATGCCTTTTACATGTTGTCTGTGAATGTTTTGTGTTTTTGTGAATTTCCACCATTTTTGTCCGTTTTTCATAGATTTTGCCTGTTTACAGTACATTATACAGGTTTCCTGTTCATTTTGTGTGTTTTTTAGACGTATTTCACGCTTATTTTGTGTATTTCATGCTTTTTACATGTTGTCTGTGAATGTTGTGTGTTTTTGTGCATTTCCCACGTTTTTGTCCGTTTTTCATAAATTTTGCACGTTTTCTGTACATTTTACAGGTTTCCTGTTCATTTAGTGTGTTTTTTTAGACGTATTTCACGCTTATTTTGTGTATTTCATGCTTTTTACATGTTGTATGTTAATGTTGTGTGTTTTTGTGCATTTCCCACGATTTTGTCCGTTTTTCATAAATTTTGCACGTTTTCTGTACAATTTACAGGTTTCCTGTTCATTTAGTGTGTTTTTTAGACATGTGTCACGCTTATTTTGTGTATTTCATGCTTTTTACATGTTGTCTGTGAATGTTGTGTGTTTTTGTGCATTTCCCACGTTTTTGTCCGTTTTTCATAAATTTTGCACGTTTTCTTTACATTTGATAGGTTTCCTGTTCATTTAGTGTGTTTTTTTTAGACGTTTTTCACGCTTATTTTGTGTATTTCATGCTTTTTACATGTTGTATGTTAATGTTGTGTGTTTTTGTGCATTTCCCACGGTTTTGTCCGTTTTTCATAGATTTTGCACGTTTTCTGTACATTTTACAGGTTTCCTGTTCATTTAGTGTGTTTTTTTTTGACCTTTTTCACGCTTATTTTGTGCATTTCATGCTTTTTACATGTTGTCTGTGAATGTTGTGTGTTTTTGTGCATTTCCCACGTTTTTGTCCGTTTTCATAAATTTTGCACGTTTTCTGTACATTTTACAGGTTTCCTGTTCATTTAGTGTGTTTTTTAGACGTGTGTCACGCTTATTTTGTGTATTTCATGCTTTTTACATGTTGTCTGTGAATGTTGTGTATTTTTGTGCATTTCCCACGTTTTTGTCCGTTTTTCATAAATTTTGCACGTTTTCTGTACATTTTAAAGGTTTCCTGTTCATTTAGTGTGTTTTTTAGACGTATTTCAAGCTTATTTTGTGTATTTCATGCTTTTTACATGTTGTATGTTAATGTTGTGTGTTTTTGTGCATTTCCCACGATTTTGTCCGTTTTTCATGGATTTTGCACGTTTTCTGTACAATTTACAGGTTTCCTGTTCATTTAGTGTGTTTTTTAGACATGTGTCACGCTTATTTTGTGTATTTCATGCTTTTTACATGTTGTCTGTGAATGTTGTGTGTTTTTGTGCATTTCCCACGTTTTTGACCGTTTTTCATTAATTTTGCACGTTTTCTGTACATTTGACAGGCTTCTTGTGCAGGTAGTGTGTTTTTTAGACGTATTTCAGGCTTATTTTGTGTATTTCATGCTTTTTTCATGTTGTCTGTTAATGTTGTGTGTTTTTGTGCATTCCCCATGTTTTTGTCCGTTTTTCATAAATTTTGCACGTTTTCTGCACATTTTACAGGATTCCTGTTCATTTAGTGTGTTTTTTAGACGTATTTCACGCTTATTTCGTATATGTCATGCTTTTTACATGTTGTCTGTGAATGTTGTGTGTTTTTGTGCATTCAACACGTTTTTGTCCAATTTTCATATATTTTCCACGTTATCTGTACATTTCACAGGTTTCCCATTCATTTAGTCTGTTTTTTAGACATTTTTCACGCTTATTTTGTGTATTTCATGCTTTTTACATGTTGTCTGTGAATGTTGTGTTTTTTTGTGCATTTCCCACGTTTTTGGGCGTTTTTCATAAATTTTGCACTTTTTCCTGTACATTATACAGGTTTCTCGTTCATTTAGTGTGTTTTTTAAACGCTTTTTACGCTTATTTTGTGTATTTCATGTTTTTTACATGTTGTCTGTCTGTGACTGTTGTGTGTTCCTGTGCATTTCCCACGTTTTTGTCCGTGTTTAATAAATTTTGCACGTTTTCTGTACATTTTACAGGCTTCCTGTTCATTTAGTGTGTTTTTTAGACGTATTTCACGCTTATTTTGTGTATTTCATGCTTTTTACATGTTGTATGTTAATGTTGTTTGTTTTTGTGCATTTCCCACGGTTTTTTCCGTTTTTCATAGATTTTGCACGTTTTCTGTACATTTTACAGGTTTCCTGTTCATTTAGTATGGTTTTTTTTTGACCTTTTTCACGCTTATTTTGTGCATTTCATGCTTTTTACATGTTGTCTGTGAATGTTTGGTGTTTTTGTGCATTTCCCACGTTTTTGTCCGTTTTTCATAAATTTTGCACGTTTTCTGTACAATTTACAGGTTTCCTGTTCATTTAGTGTGTTTTTTAGACGTGTGTCACGCTTATTTTGTGAATTTCATGCTTTTTACATGTTGTCTGTGAATGTTGTGTATTTTTGTGCATTTCCCACGTTTATGTCCGTTTTGCATAAATTTTGCACGTTTTCTGTACATTTGAAAGGCTTCCTGTTCATTTAGTGTGTTTTTTAGACGTATTTCAAGCTTATTTTGTGTATTTCATGCTTTTTACATGTTGTATGTTAATGTTGTGTGTTTTTGTGCATTTCCCACGATTTTGTCCGTTTTTCATGGATTTTGCACGTTTTCTGTACAATTTACAGGTTTCCTGTTCATTTAGCGTGTTTTTTAGACATGTGTCACGCTTATTTTGTGTATTTCATGCTTTTTACATGTTGTCTGTGAATGTTGTGTGTTTTTGTGCATTTCCCACGTTTTTGACCGTTTTTCATAAATTTTGCACGTTTTCTGTACATTTTACAGGTTTCTTGTGCAGGTAGTGTGTTTTTTTTAGACGTTTTTCAGGCTTATTTTGTGTATTTCATGCTTTTTTCATGTTGTCTGTTAATGTTGTGTGTCTTTGTGCATTCCCCATGTTTTTGTCCGTTTTTCATAAATTTTGCACGTTTTCTGCACATTTTACAGGATTCCTGTTCATTTAGTGTGTTTTTTAGACGTATTTCACGCTTATTTCGTATATGTCATGCTTTTTACATGTTGTCTGTGAATGTTGTGTGTTTTTGTGCATTCAACACGTTTTTGTCCAATTTTCATAAATTTTCCACGTTATCTGTACATTTCACAGGTTTCCCGTTCATTTAGTCTGTTTTTTAGACATTTTTCACGCTTATTTTGTGTATTTCATGCTTTTTACATGTTGTCTGTGAATGTTGTGTTTTTTTGTGCATTTCCCACGTTTTTGGGCGTTTTTCATAAATTTTGCACTTTTTCCTGTACATTATACAGGTTTCTCGTTCATTTAGTGTGTTTTTTAAACGCTTTTTACGCTTATTTTGTGTATTTCATGTTTTTTACATGTTGTCTGTCTGTGACTGTTGTGTGTTTTTGTGCATTTCCCACGTTTTTGTCCGTTTTTATAAATTTTGCACGTTTTCTGTACATTTTACAGGTTTCCTGTTCATTTAGTGTGTTTTTTAGACGTATTTCACGCTTATTTTGTGTATTTCATGCTTTTTACATGTTGTATGTTAATGTTGTTTGTTTTTGTGCATTTACCACGATTTTGTCCATTTTTCATGGATTTTGCACGTTTTCTGTACATTTTACAGGTTTCCTGTTCATTTAGTGTGTTTTTTTTTTTACGTATTTCACGCTTATTTTGTGTATTTCATGCTTTTTACATGTTGTCTGTGAATGTTGTGTGTTTTTGTGCCTTCCCCATGTTTTTGTCCATCTTTCATAAATCTTGTACGTTTTCTGTACATTTTACAGGTTTCCTGTTCATTTAGTGTTTTTTTTAGACGTGTTTCATGCTTATTTTGTGAATTTCATGCTTTTTACATGTCTGTGAATGTTGTGTATTTTTGTGCATTTTCCACGTTTTTGTCTGTTTTTCATAAATCTTGCACGTTTTCTGTACACTTTACAGGTTTCCTGTTCATTTAGTGTGTTTTTTAAACGTTTTTCACGCTTATTTTGTGTATTTCATGCTTTTTACATGTTGTCTGTGAATGTTGTGTATTTTTGTGCATTCCCCATGCTTTTGTCCGTCTTTCATTAATATTGCACGTTTTCTGTACATTTTACAGGTTTTCTGTTCATTTAGTGTGTTTTTTAGACGTTTTTCACACTTATTTTGTGTATTACATGTTTTTTAGACGTTTTTCACGCTTATTTTGTGTATTTCATGCTTTTTACATGTTGTATGTTAATGTTGTGTGTTTTTGTGCATTGCCCACGATTTTGTCCGTATTTCATAGATTTTGCACTTTTTCTGTACATTTTACAGGTTTCCTGTTCATTTAGTGTGTTTTTTTTTTTTTACCTTTTTCACGCTTATTTTGTGTATTTCATGCTTTTTACATGTTGTCTGTGAATGTTGTGTGTTTTTGTGCATTTCCCACGTTTTTGTCCGTTTTTCATAAATTTTGCACGTTTTCTGTACATTTGACAGGCTTCCTGTGCAGGTAGTGTGTTTTTTAGACGTATTTCAGGCTTATTTTGTGTATTTCATGCTTTTTTCATGTTGTCTGTTAATGTTGTGTGTTTTTGTGCATTCCCCATGTTTTTGTCCGTTTTTCATAAATTTTGCACGTTTTCTGCACATTTTACAGGATTCCTGTTCATTGAGTGTGTTTTTTAGACGTATTTCACGCTTATTTCGTATATGTCATGCTTTTTATACATGTTGTCTGTGAATGTTGTGTGTTTTTGTGCATTCCACACGTTTTTTGTCAATTTTCATAAAATTTTGCACGTTTTCTGTACATTTTACAGGTTTCCTGTTCATTTAGTGTGTTTTTTAGACATTTTTCACGCTTATTTTGTGTATTTCATGCTTTTTACATGTTGTCTGTGAATGTTGTGTTTTTTTGTGCATTTCCCACGTTTTTGGGCCTTTTTCATAAATTTTGCACTTTTTCCTGTACATTATACAGATTTCGCGTTCATTTAGTGTGTTTTTTAGACGCTTTTCACGCTTATTTTGTGTATTTCATGCTTTTTACATGTTGTCTGTCTGTGACTGTTGTGTGTTCCTGTGCATTTCCCACGTTTTTGTCCGTGTTTCATACATTTTGCACGTTTTCTGTACATTTTACAGTTTCCTGTGCATTTAGTGTGTTTTTTTTTTTGACGTATTTAACGCTTTTTTTGTGTATTTTATGCTTTCTACATGTTATCTGTGAATATTGTGTGTTTTTGTGCATTTCCCATGTTTTTGTCCATTTTTCATAAATTTTGTACATTTTCTGTACATTTTACAGGTTTCCTGTTCATTTAGTGTGTTTTTTAGTCGTATTTCACGCTTATTTTGTGTATTTCATGCTTTTTACATGTCTGTGAATGTTGTGTATTTTTGTGCATTTTCCACGTTTTTGTCCGTTTTTCATAAATTTTGCACGTTTTCTGTACAATTTACAGGTTTCCTGTTCATTTAGTGTGTTTTTTAGACGTTTTTCACGCTTATTTTGTGTATTTCATGCTTTTTACATGTTGTCTGTGAATGTTGTGTATTTTTGTGCATTCCCCATGTTTTTGTCTGTCCTTCATAAATATTGCACGTTTTCTGTACATTTTACAGGTTTCCTGTTCATTTAGTGTGTTTTTTAGACGTTTTTCACGCTTATTTTGTGTATTTCATGCTTTTTACATGTTGTCTGTAAATGTTGTGTGTTTTTGTGCATTTCCCACGTTTTTGTCCGTTTTTCATAAATTTTTCACGTTTTCTGTACAATTTAAAGGTTTCCTGTTCATTTAGTGTGTTTTTTAGTCGTATTTCACGCTTATTTTGTATTTCATGCTTTTTACATGTTGTCTGTGAATTTTGTGTGTTTTTGTGCATTTCCCACGTTTTTGTCCGTTTTTAATAGATTTTGCACGTTTTCTGTACATTTTAAAGGTTTCCTGTTCATTTAGTGTGTTTTTTTAGTCGTTTTTCACTCTTATTTTGTGTATTTCATGCTTTTTACATGTTGTCTGTGAATGTTGTGTGTTTTTTGTGCATTTTCCACGTTTTTTGTCCGTTTTTTCATAAATTTTGCACGTTTTCTGCACATTTTACAGGATTCCTGTTCATTGAGTGTGTTTTTTTTAGACGTATTTCACGCTTATTTCGTATATGTCATGCTTTTTACATGTTGTCTGTGAATGTTGTGTGTTTTTGTGCATTCCACACGTTTTTGTCCATTTTTCATACATTTTCCACGTTTTCTGTACATTTCACAGGTTTCCCGTTCATTTAGTCTGTTTTTTTAGACATTTTTCATGCTTATTTTGTGTATTTCATGCTTTTTACATGTTGTCTGTGAATGTTGTGTGTTTTTGTTCATTTCCCACGTTTTTGTCCTTTTTTCATAAATTTTGCACGTTTTCTGTACATTTTACAGGTTTCCTGTTCATTTAGTGTGTTTTTTTTAATGTTTTTCACGCTTATTGTGTGTATTTCATGCTTTTTACATGTTGTCTGTGAATGTTGTTGTTTTTGTGCATTTCCCACGATTTTGTCCGTTTTTCATAGATTTTGCACGTTTTCTGTACATTTTACAGGTTTCCTGTTCATTTAGTGTGTTTTTTTTTTTTTAGACGTTTTTCACGCTTATTTTGTGTATTTCATGCTTTTTACATGTTGTCTGTGAATGTTTTGTGTTTTTGTGCATTTCCCACGTTTATGTCCGTTTTTCATAAATTTTGCACGTTTTCTGTACAATTTACAGGTTTCCTGTTCATTTAGTGTGTTTTTTAGACATGTGTCACGCTTATTTTGTGTATTTCAGGCTTTTTAGATGTTGTCTGTGAATGTTGTGTGTTTTTGTGCACTTCCCACGTTTTTGTCCGTTTTTCATAAATTTTGCACGTTTTCTGTACGTTTCACAGGTTTCCCGTTCATTTAGTCTGTTTTTTAGACATTTTTCATGCTTATTTTGTGTATTTCATGCTTTTTACATGTTGTCTGTGAATGTTGTGTGTTTTTGTGCATTTCCCACGTTTTTGTCCTTTTTTCATAAATTTTGCACGTTTTCTGTACATTTTACAGGTTTCCTGTTCATTTAGTGTGTTTTTTTTAAATGTTTTTCACGCTTATTGTGTGTATTTCATGCTTTTTACATGTTGTCTGTGAATGTTGTTGTTTTTGTGCATTTCCCACGATTTTGTCCGTTTTTCATAGATTTTGCACGTTTTCTGTACATTTTACAGGTTTCATGTTCATTTAGTGTTTTTTTTTTTTTTTTTGACGTTTTTCACGCTTATTTTGTGTATTTCATGCTTTTTACATGTTGTCTGTGAATGTTTTGTGTTTTTGTGCATTTCCCACGTTTATGTCCGTTTTTCATAAATTTTGCACGTTTTCTGTACAATTTACAGGTTTCCTGTTCATTTAGTGTGTTTTTTAGACATGTGTCACGCTTATTTTGTGTATTTCATGCATTTCACATGTTGTCTGTGAATGTTGTGTGTTTTTGTGCATTTCCCACGTTTTTGTCCGTTTTTCATAAATTTTGCACGTTTTCTGTACGTTTGACAGGCTTCCTGTTCATTTAGTGTGTTTTTTAGACGTTTTTCACGCTTATTTTGTGTATTTCATGCTTTTTACATGTTGTATGTTAATGTTGTGTGTTTTTGTGCATTTCCCACGATTTTGTCCGTATTTCATAGATTTTGCACGTTTTCTGTACATTTTACAGGTTTCCTGTTCATTTAGTGTGTTTTTTTTTTTTTTTTTTTTTTTTTCACACGCTTATTTTGTGTATTTCATGCTTTTTACATGTTGTCTGTGAATGTTGTGTGTTTTTGTGCATTTCCCACGTTTTTGTCCGTTTTTCATAAATTTTGCACGTTTTCTGTACAATTTACAGGTTTCCTGTTCATTTAGTGTGTTTTTTAGACATGTGTCACTCTTATTTTGTGAATTTCATGCTTTTTACATGTTGTCTGTGAATGTTGTGTGTTTTTGTGCATTTCCCAAGTTTTTGTCCGTTTTTCATAAATTTTGCACGTTTTCTGTACAATTTAAAGCTTTCCTGTTCATTTAGTGTGTTTTTTAGACATGTGTCACGCTTATTTTGTGAATTTCATGCTTTTTACATGTCGTCTGTGAATGTTGTATATTTTTGTGCATTTCCCACGTTTTTGTCCGTTTTTCATAAATTTTACACGTTTTCTGTACATTTGACAGGCTTCCTGTTCATTTAGTGTGTTTTTTAGACGTATTTCACGCTTATTTTGTGTATTTCATGCTTTTTACATGTTGTATGTTAATGTTGTGTGTTTTTGTGCATTTCCCACGATTTTGTCCGTTTTTCATAAATTTTGCACGTTTTCTGTACAATTTACAGGTTTCCTGTTCATTTAGTGTGTTTTTTAGACATGTGTCACGCTTATTTTTTGTATTTCATGCTTTTTACATGTTGTCTGTGAATGTTGTGTGTTTTTGTGCATTTCCCACATTTTTGTCCGTTTTTCATAAATTTTGCACGTTTTCTGTACATTTGACAGGCTTCCTGTGCAGGTAGTGTGTTTTTTAGACGTATTTCAGGCTTTTTTGTGTATTTCATGCTTTTTTCATGTTGTCTGTTAATGTTGTGTGTTTTTGTGCATTCCCCATGTATTTGTCTGTTTTTCATAAATTTTGCACGTTTCCTGCACATTTTACAGGATTTCTGTTCATTTAGTGTGTTTTTTAGACGTATTTCACGCTTATTTCGTATATGTCATGCTTTTTACATGTTGTCTGTGAATGTTGTGTGTTTTTGTGCATTCAACACGTTTTTGTGCAATTTTCATAAATTTTCCACGTTATCTGTACATTTCACAGGTTTCCCGTTCATTTAGTCTGTTTTTTAGACATTTTTCACGCTTATTTTGTGTATTTCATGCTTTTTACATGTTGTCTGTGAATGTTGTGTTTTTTTGTGCATTTCCCACGTTTTTGGGCCTTTTTCATAAATTTTGCACTTTTTCCTGTACATTATACAGGTTTCGCGTTCATTTAGTGTGTTTTTTAGACGCTTTTCACGCTTATTTTGTGTATTTCATGCTTTTTACATGTTGTCTGTCTGTGACTGTTGTGTGTTCCTGTGCATTTCCCACGTTTTTGTCCGTGTTTCATACATTTTGCACGTTTTCTGTACATTTTACAGGTTTCCTGTGCAGGTAGTGTGTTTTTTAGACGTATTTCACGCTTATTTTGTGCATTTCATGCTTTTTACAAGTTGTCTGTGAATGTTGTGTGTTTTTGTGCATTCCCCATGTTTTTGTCCATCTTTCATAAATTTTGTACATTTTCTGTACATTTTACAGGTTTCCTGTTCATTTAGTGTGTTTTTTAGACGTGTTTCACGCTTATTTTGTGAATTTCATGCTTTTTACATGTCTGTGAATGTTGTGTATTTTTGTGCATTTTCCACATTTTTGTCCGTTTTTCATAAATCTTGCACGTTTTCTGTACAATTTACAGGTTTCCTGTTCATTTAGTGTGTTTTTTAGACGTTTTTCACGCTTATTTTGTGTATTTCATGCTTTTTACATGTTGTCTGTGAATGTTGTGTATTTTTGTGCATTCCCCATGTTTTTGTCCGTCTTTCATAAATATTGCACGTTTTCTGTACATTTTACAGGTTTTCTGTTCATTTAGTGTGTTTTTTAGACGTTTTTCACGCTTATTTTGTGTATTACATGCTTTTTACATGTTGTCTGTAAATGTTGTGTGTTTCTGTGCATTTCCCACGTTTTTGTCCGTGTTTCATAAATCTTTCACGTTTTCTGTACAATTTAAAGGTTTCCTGTTCATTTAGTGTGTTTTTTATTCGTATTTCACGCTTATTTTGTGTATTTCATGCTTTTTACATGTTGTTTGTGAATGTTGTGTATTTTTGTGCATTTTCCACATTTTTGTCCGTTTTTCATAAATCTTGCACGTTTTCTGTACAATTTACAGGTTTCCTGTTCATTTAGTGTGTTTTTTAGACGTTTTTCACGCTTATTTTGTGTATTTCATGCTTTTTACATGTTGTCTGTGAATGTTGTGTATTTTTGTGCATTCCCCATGTTTTTGTCCGTCTTTCATAAATATTGCACGTTTTCTGTACATTTTACAGGTTTTCTGTTCATTTAGTGTGTTTTTTAGACGTTTTTCACGCTTATTTTGTGTATTACATGCTTTTTACATGTTGTCTGTAAATGTTGTGTGTTTCTGTGCATTTCCCACGTTTTTGTCCGTGTTTCATAAATCTTTCACGTTTTCTGTACAATTTAAAGGTTTCCTGTTCATTTAGTGTGTTTTTTATTCGTATTTCACGCTTATTTTGTGTATTTCATGCTTTTTACATGTTGTTTGTGAATGTTGTGTGTTTCTGTGCATTTCCCACGTTTTTGTCCGTGTTTCATAAATCTTTCACGTTTTCTGTACAATTTAAAGGTTTCCTGTTCATTTAGTGTGTTTTTTAGTCGTATTTCACGCTTATTTTGTGTATTTCATGCTTTTTACATGTTGTCTGTGAATGTTGTGTATTTTTGTGCATTTTCCACGTTTTTGTCCGTTTTTCATAAATTTTGCACGTTTTCTGCACATTTTACAGGATTCCTGTTCATTTAGTGTGTTTTTTAGACGTATTTCACGCTTATTTCATATATGTCATGCTTTTTACATGTTGTCTGTGAATGTTGTGTGTTTTTGTGCATTCCACACGTTTTTGTCCATTTTTCATAAATTTTCCACGTTTTCTGTACATTTCACAGGTTTCCCGTTCATTTAGTCTGTTTTTTTAGACATTTTTCATGCTTATTTTGTGTATTTCATGCTTTTTACATGTTGTCTGTGAATGTTGTGTGTTTTTGTGCATTTCCCACGTTTTTGTCCTTTTTTCATAAATTTTGCACGTTTTCTGTACATTTTACAGGTTTCCTGTTCATTTAGTGTGTTTTTTTAAATGTTTTTCACGCTTATTGTGTGTATTTCATGCTTTTTACATGTTGTCTGTGAATGTTGTTGTTTTTGTGCATTTCCCTCGATTTTGTCCGTTTTTCATAGATTTTGCACGTTTTCTGTACATTTTACAGGTTTCCTGTTCATTTAGTGTTTTTTTTTTTTTTGACGTTTTTCACGCTTATTTTGTGTATTTCATGCTTTTTACATGTTGTCTGTGAATGTTTTGTGTTTTTGTGCATTTCCCACGTTTATGTCCGTTTTTCATAAATTTTGCACGTTTTCTGTACAATTTACAGGTTTCCTGTTCATTTAGTGTGTTTTTTAGACATGTGTCACGCTTATTTTGTGTATTTCATGCTTTTTAGATGTTGTCTGTGAATGTTGTGTGTTTTTGTGCATTTCCCACGTTTTTGTCCGTTTTTCATAAATTTTGCACGTTTTCTGTACATTTGACAGGCTTCCTGTTCATTTAGTGTGTTTTTTAGACGTTTTTCACGCTTATTTTGTGTATTTCATGCTTTTTACATGTTGTATGTTAATGTTGTGTGTTTTTGTGCATTTCCCACGATTTTGTCCGTATTTCATAGATTTTCCACGTTTTCTGTACATTTTACAGGTTTCCTGTTCATTTAGTGTGTTTTTTTTTTTTTATCTTTTTCACGCTTATTTTGTGTATTTCATGCTTTTTACATGTTGTCTGTGAATGTTGTGTGTTTTTGTGTATTTCCCACGTTTTTGTCCGTTTTTCATAAATTTTGCAGGTTTTCTGTACAATTTACAGGTTTCCTGTTCATTTAGTGTGTTTTTTAGATATGTGTCACGCTTATTTTGTGAATTTCATGCTTTTTACATGTTGTCT